>JAQQBS010000003.1:3196462-3295314 GCA_030347275.1 Microctonus aethiopoides | reverse complement strand
TGTCGCAAGAGTCTCATGAGAGAGGGGGCGAGAACTTGAAAAGGTGGAAAAAAAAATAAAAAGAAAAAAAAAGAAAGGAAAGAAAAAAAAACGTGACTGAGAGGCGGATCTGACGCCCACGCATCTCTGACAGGGGTACCGGCGGGTTTGGGGGGCGGTCCTGGTGGTACGAAGGTAGCCCAATCGCGGGGTACCGCGGTCGTACTCACGGCCAGGCGCACTGCCGCGACGCCGACGCCCACCGCCAACGTCCTTCGAACTTCTCGGCCCGTTGGCGCAACGAACGACGCGCAGGGGAAAAACTCGCTGACCTCAATATCCCCATCAACCCCCTTCACAATCACCCAACCACCCACATCGTCGCTCTCAATGCTTCTTCCATGCCGTCGAGACTTCCGCCTTCTCAATTCGAACCCTTTCATCTCAGAAAAAAAAAAAAAAAGAAAATTGTATAGTTTATTAAATTTCACCATTTCTTTTTTGTCTATTTTTTCGAGTTGCCATAAAATTTCCATTGAAACAAGGTTAATTGGTAGTAGACGTAGAATATAGTGACATTACACTTCAAGGTGCGCATCAAGAGTAAACTTATCAAGAGCACCTGGCTTGATATCAATATCGATGATGGAAACTAAGGGTTTATTAGGAATTAGGAACGAGGTAAAACTTGTTGTAGTGACATTAGATAATAGTTTGTACTATGTTGTGATAGGTGGTGTCAAATCCCAAAGTTAAGGCAAATAATAATAAAAGTCATCTCTTCTCATATATGTTATAACATTGTAGTACATTTATATACATATCTACATTATTCGTTTTAAAGTCAAAAAGTATTCGATGCGAAAAATCGTTGAGTATATTTTCAACGACATAATTTTCCGGATCGGAAGATTTGCCCGGAAAATTATGGCGGGTATAGGATTGTCAAGCACCTTTACCGAAGCATTAACTTCGTGAGGCATACATTCAAAAGTTCACGTTGTCGATTCGTTCTCGTGAAAGTTGCACCCCGTAAACAACAGCCAAGAGAAACGATGAGAATAAGAGTAAGATAGAACATAGGATAGTTGAAAGTAGTGCAGACATCTTTTCACCCACTTCTTCAACAACTCTGTGTCCTTTTTTATCCACCGTTCCTCTCACCCCTTCATCATCCAACTGTAACGCATTTACCATACACGAAAAGACATTTTACTGCTGAAACGAATTGCTGAAAGAAACTTGGAAAAACATTGTTGTGATGATTCAAGACATGTCACAAGTCGTAAATGTGGTGTCAAGTAAATTTTTGACAAATATTTGTCTCCAATAAAAATTAATTCCATATTCAGAAATTAAATAAAACAACAATTTTCATATTTCCAAGAAGTTTAAAGGAAGTTTAGTGACATTCAACTAAGCATAGAACACTCCGGCAAATTATCGGACAAAGTTAATGTCATGGTATGATGATATATCGAGCCTGGTATGACAATACACTCCAGCTGCTTTTCCTATTACAATGAGAGAAAGCCTTCAACTTCTTGCCAAAAAACTTACATTTATATGAATACGTTGAATAATTATTTTGCATTTCTCTCTCTCTCTCTCTCTCTCTCACAATGTGAGTAATAGACGACTGTATTTCATGGGTAAAATGATTTTCAATGTAATTCATAGTAATACACCTCAATATATCAGTGAGATATTTGTGAAGAGAAGTGAAGAAGTCAGACGTTCATCGAGGCTTGGAACCAACGAAATGTTTCATGTACCACATCATCGAGCCTCATTATATGGAAATTCTTTTTACCTACACGGAGGTGAAAAATATGCAAAATTTTACTGTGCTGTGCACTACAAGTCATAAATGACAGCTTTAGAAATATTTATCTTTCAAACGAAGAAAAATTGATATGGAGTCATTGAAAAATTAAAATAAGTGTGGATATTTTTAAGTAACATCACAGTAAAATTTCTGTGACAGTACAGTAAAAATTCCAAACAAGCCGTTTTAGTACTCTGTTGACGAACATTTCTTAGCTGCTCTAAGGTTGAATATGAGATACTTCATAAAAATTTACCGTGCTAGAAAAGAAAATTTTACTGTCTAGTAATCAGGGCTCAGTTCATTTGTTTTATTTTTTGCTCAAAAAAATTAATCGTATTGAATTTGTTAATTATTTATGTCTTCATTCATTTATTCATTGTATCTCCTCATGTATTTATTTGATTTTTTCGTTTATTTATTTTATATAATTTATTTATATATTAATATATTTAATGATTGTTTTTGTTTTCAAAAAAAATTTCAAGGAAAAATATTTGTTTCATTCATGTCGAAGAATCAGCAGTGACGCTCAATAAAAAGTTCTTGCTTTAAAATAAAAATTCACAATTAGCCCCTCGAAATATCATATGACGTCTATATAATTCTATGTAGAAACCATTTTAAAGGAAAAAGTTTTCATTTGTTTATAGAATAGTTTTTATACAATTTAATTTTTAGAAGTCTGACACAGTAAAATTTCTTTCACGTCTTTAAATTGTTTCTCAATATTGAGTAAAAAAACAATAACTATTGTTCATATGTCTAAGACTATTATTTCTATTATAATTGTAAAATACTATGTGATAAATTGTCCTAGAGCTTTTGCTAGGACACTAAATAAATAATCTATCTATCTATAATTCAAAATCTAGATCAGCAATTATCATTATCATCATAATTGTCATCATCCTCATCATTATAATAATCATCATCGTTAATGTTGCTGTCATTATTATTATTATTAATATCGTTATTATAATAAATAAAAGCTCCTTGAACTTTTAGACAAATCGCAATTGAGTCAAGAACAACATTTGCGATGAAAAAAGTGACATAATATGAGACTTGAGGCGCGAGTCACGATCCTAAAGGACAGAAAGGTAGTATAAGGGCCCAAGAAAAAGGGGAGAATAGAAAACCACACTGTTACAACGACCATCAGTCATTATTTTCCACAACATTTAGCAAGCACTTCAAACTGTTTCGCACTCTGTTACGTCGTAGCTGTTCTCACCCGCATGGTCCACCCCCCGAAAAACTTTCTCAAGTATGTGCCCGGTATAGTATCAGCATTCTCCTCTTCACGGTCTCCTTGAGCGTTCCTTTAGTTTTTCACCTAGACTTACGTGAAGCAGAAATGTCTTTTTTTTTTTCGACCACGACTCTGGCAATGAGTTATGAACTGTGTGGACTTGGATGGTAATTAACAGTTTGAGTCGAATAAGAAGAAAAAGGGACCTTGGAAATTAAAGTTTGCCTAATGATTGTAAAAATAAATCTTGAAACATGATTTTCACAAACTTTTGATGTTTGATATAAATACGAATTTTTGTCACTTTTTGTAATGCTTCGAAAAATAGTATAGATAAAAATAAAAAACGTGACTGAAGAATCAAAAAGAAAAGGGATAAAATTAGATATTTAATATTGCCCAATAATTTTTTTAAATTCTTAAAAATAATCAAACTATCGTTAAAAAATAAATATTTTTCTCTTATAATCTTTTTACAAATGTAAAATAAATAATAATTTCCTTGTATGGTGAATAATATTTATGAACCTTGTATGATAAAAAATACGAATCATATTTATAAATAACAATGCAAGAATTATATACATAAACTTAATTCCTTTTTCTTTTGTCACATGTAAATAAAAAGAGAATATAAATAGTCGGTCACATACGATTTCATCTCCCTCAATTTCTCATTTTATCTATCTTCTTACGTCATCCCTCTCTCTTATACATATTCCATATACAGAAAAGAGCTATTTTCAACCCCCGAAGGCACCTCGTCTTCCAAAAGTACCGCGTACGACGTGTAAGTTTCCAGGAAGTAAGTTCACTCCGTATATTCTAGCGAAACGCGAAGGCTAATCGGAATTACAAATATTCTCTACCTGCCCGCTCGTATCGCATCCCATCATTTCATCCCTGTTGCCACCCACCATATACCCCCGTCTGACAATGAAAATTATAATAATTCTACTTATTTCATTTGATGCATATCTCTTTAGTTTTAAAAATAATCCAGGTAAAAAGAATTGCTATTTTTAGTATATAAAGTACAAAAGTTTTTCTTGTCTATGAGAAAATATTTTTGATATACATATAATATATATCTGCATTCATAAAGTGTCGTTTTCATCCCCTAATTTTCAAAGCGTATAGCGACTGTATTCATCTACCTTTTAATCTCGAGATTGTTTCTTTGTCATTTTGAAAAACTTGCTCATCATACTGAAGTTTAATAGTCAATATTCAAACAAAGAAAAGGATTTTACAACCACCACAAAATTACATACTCCTTCCCTTTGAGTAACATTACAATACCTACTCTATCGGACTCATTTATTGCGTCCACATTTCTAATTTATGACTATTTGACCAATCATAAAATTACTGATATAAATGTTAATTAACGATTTCTAATCTTGATGTTCATTCGGGAGTCATTTAATCGCTAGCAGAATCGTACACACATTAAACGTTGTGTAAATACTATTTATTACAACCCTTAAATAAGTTTACTGTCAAAGTAGTGTTACGTTTGTATATAAAATCGATACGAAACTATATAATTTAGTTCAATAGTCATTTAGAAAACAAGGAAAACTCCATCAAATATCCATCATGAAAATAAATATAATTAACCATAATTGAATTCAAATATTACGCGCTCTATATAATTATAACCCATCAAGGTAATCATAATTAATATAACATTACATTGTTTACAATATTACAAATGAGTTTTCATTGCATAATTATTCAAAATTTTGTAAATAACGACTCGAAACAAAAAGGGATGTTTTTTTTCTTATACCAACTAAAATATTATCGATTGCTACATAAAATATTCATGGCTCTCCCTATATGTACTTCATTTCTCCTTCGACTTCATAATAATATGCTTGATTGCACTTCAGCGATAATTGCACCAATCCAAGTGCATAAATTCAAGCAAGTGCAAATGATATAAAACTAATCAGAAACCTACATAACGAAATCGGTTATACGACAAGCCAAGTGAGAGATGTGGATGGATGAAGGTACCACATTTCTAAATTACCATGTCTACATGTAACCTAATATCATAAAGCTCATCTTCCTCTTGCCGCACCTTGAAAAACCTAGTCAGTCTGAGGATCCCTCAGGGCTTCTGAGACTCTAATAAAGCCGGTAAACGGTACCACTCGTTGGGTCGTCCGCTCGTGATTCTAATAAGGCACCTGACCTCTATCCTCATTCTCTCAATTCTTGGGCGCCACAATTTTACGTCCGCATCTTCTACGTACATACACAATTCTCATCCGGATGAGATGAATCCACGTTGGTAATTTGTGTGTTCGTGCATCAGTAGTCGGAAAGGCCTTCGAGCTTTTGGTCTAGCTTTAACGCTAAGGTTGATGTTTTTAGGTGCCTTTTAGGTGTACGCACATGATGCGCGCATAATGTGAAAAACAGAAACACTAAATGTATGTACATATAAGTAGTCTCTTCATGTTTATACAGACTTTGCTTTGGTACTTCGTGCTTTTCTCGTCCTTTCTTTAAGCAGTCCAACGTACACCCAACCAGATTTACTACATTCGCCTGTAATTATCATCATAAAGTCGACTTTACGAGCAGTAAGGACCCTCGTAAAGGAATGCTTCATTTCGTCTCCCCGGGCTACAACTAGCCCGGACTATACAGTTTATTCTATACATACATATAGAGATTGTTACTCTCTTTTGCTTTTACACGTTATATAACTCTTGCTCTCTTTTTGACTCGACAAACTCTGATGTATACTCCTTACTCTCATACTCTTGATCCCTCATCCGTATGTATCTCGCGCCCATTTCTCCTTCTGCCTGACCGCGAGAAGTTAAAACTCACCCGCGGGCAATGTTTCATTCCCTTGAGATCGGATTTGTGGCTATGCTTTTGCTGTTTCCATTCGTGCAAGAGTATTCGTTCCCGAAGAGATAGAAAAGGAAAAAAATTATCGAAATGTTGGAAGAGTTTGGTGAAGAGTTTAAGTACATTAAATTATTTACTTTGAATGAAATTAATGGAGTTGTCAAAGGGTTGGTTGTTTTTTCATTTTTCACATGAGTAAATGTCCACAGTTTATGTGCTTTTGGCATACACAGGTGAAAATATTCAAGAGGTCGATGCATTTAATAAATATATGTATTAGGGTGTTTTTTTTTTTTTTTTTTCGAGGCGACTATTTTTTTTTCTTTGCTCAACAGATGGAATATGACTCTTAATATTAAAAAAAAAAATTCCCACTAAAGATGAGCTGTTAATTTTAATATTAAATACTCTCATTATTAATTTGAAATTTTCCCATTTGATTAACACGTAAATCTCGGTTTTTTTTTTTTTTTCATTGATGTAGAGCTTCACGGTAATGAATGTTATTTAATTAGTTCTTAGCAGAAATTGTACAGAAATATATCGTTAAAAGTGCTGATCAAAAAATTAGTTTCTGTGAACTGCCCCACCGGTAAAAAATCTAGATTAAACAGGGGAATTTTGAATTTCCATGTGTTTAATTTAATTTTTCCCGAAAACTTTCAGCTCTACAGTTTTTAGTTAAGAATACTATTCTGTAGAAAATTTAATTTCCTATAAAAAAGGTCCCATAAATTTTTGCTGTAAAGTTGATCGTTTTCGAGAAAAATTCAAAAAACCGTGAAATTCAAGCAAAAATCGGCTTCAACATTTTTTACCGATTGGGCAGTTCACAGAAAATAATTTGGTGATCAGCACTTTTGAAGATTATATATTTCTGTACAATTTCTGCTGAGAACCAATGAAATATCATGAAATGCCGCGAAGCTATGCCTGAAGAAAAAAAAATGAGATTTACGCATTAATTAAATAAGAAAATTTCAAAATCATTATGGAAGTACTTAATAATAAAATTAAGAGTTGATCTTTGGTGGGAATTTTTTTTTTAATGTTTAGAGTAATATTTCATCTGTTAAGCAAAGAAAACAAAATAGTCGCCTCAAAAAAAGCACACTAATATGTATCTATGTATTGTCGTCTATGATCATAGCTCTTGTGATTGGTCATGACAAGTTTAGATACAGTTTTAATGGCGTCTTCATTTAATCACAAAGTGAAAGTAAGAGCAAATGAAAGTTATAGAAAGTGAAGATGGGAGATTCTTTTCTTCTTTTTCGATATTTCTGTTATCGAATTAACGATTAGGGTACTTTGAAAATTTTATTCATTCACTTTCACTTTACTAAAACCACATTTTTCCCTCTGTATATTTGGTATCCACAAAATGGTTAATGCAATTATCTTCATTAGCGTTAGAAAGTCGCACGAATTACAATACCTAATGAACCGACCAGTGTGCACTGCTACCGTGGGGCTTTTCCTCCCTTTTTTTTTCCCATTCTTTACCGTTCGTCTTGATGTTTTTCTTCTTCTTTTCCTGCTGTTCTTGCTCTTACGACCGCACTCGCGCGCAGACAATTTCTTTTCATCGTTAACTGCAAAGCCCACGGAATAAAAACAAACAAATTTCGTTTGTATCGCAAATGCGTCTCGTTGTTTGAAATTCTTAAGAAATAAAAATTTTCAACTGGCTAATTCTCATTTGCAATTTTAATGTTCCCAACGACTTTCACAGTCAAAAGTGCAGGTGAGAATAATTCTCAACCAGCACGTACCTTTAGAAACTCGGTGAAATATCATCAACTTACGATGCAGGTTACTTATTTATACTTTCAAGTTCTTATACAAAAGTTTTGGCACTTTACTAATGGAAGACTTTCATAATTGTGTCAGTCAATTATCAAATCGTCACCCAGATTTTACTATTACTAAAAATATTATTTAAAGTTGATGGAAAAATAATAGAAATTTTTTATTTGAAGAAATATGTATATATATATTTAAATACATGAAGAAATAAATTTGATCATCTGTCATGCATGAAATAAATTTATATTCACATCCTTTATCTCCGGAGGCAACGGGTCGATCTTGGTAAAATATGTTTGACGTATCAATCTATTCCGGTGAGTTTTCACGGGATGGTCGCCGGGGAATTGGACACGGGCTCTTAGCACAGGTCACGCCAACGAGTTTGCTCTGTCACATTACATAACGTATCGACTTCTTATTCTATATCCATATGCAAAGAAGTTTTCATATGTAAAAAAGTAACAAAACTATACATATCTGATCATACATTTACAAATGCAAATATCAATGACACTGTCGCTTAAGGAGATAAGGTAATGGAAAAATCAATTTTCTTTATTGCATTTTCCGAAGGTACTATCCTTCCTGAGCAAAATCTCATTTGGTTCATACCGAAATTCATAAAACTGTTGATTTGATTGATTATGAAAACTTTGAATGCGTTTTTTCTTTTTTTTTTTTAATTTTTTTCGGAAAAAAACTCGGAATTTCTAAAAGAAAAAAAAATTAAAAAGTCAAAATTTTTTTGTCCAGTTGAAAAAAATTCTATTTTTATTTGCTTCCTTTCTATGTTAAAATCAAGAATAACTATATCGTCGATTGCAATGATAACCATTCCCTAGTCCCCTTCAGTAATTTGTTTATCATATCATCATCTGGATTTTTTAGTGAAATAAATGATAATATTATTGTAAAAATATGCCATCAATGATATGAAATGAAATATCAAGTCGGTATTTGGTTGTGAAAAGTCAAAAATAATTCCCCAAGGATGATCAGCGGAATGGGAATGTAGTGCCTCGGGAAAAGGGCTATACACGAATGATTTGTGAATATGCAAGAAGGGGACGACGTCGAGGTGGTCTCGAAGCTCCGTCGGGACGGCCGACGGTCAAGATAGGACCTCGATTCCCTGACTGCCTAAAACACGGAAAGTATTCGAGTGGACAGCTGCGAATTTATCGTTCCCGACAGCCCTAAATTTTCCATTATTTCCAACACAAAAATACATATACACATATCCATATATAATACGAAAACTCAAGAGAAAAATATGCGGTAAAATTTATGTATACATTCATGTGTATATATATTTTATATTTTGTCCTTTCGTTTATATCGCGATTTTCATCCAATTTACCAACTCAACGTCAGTGTTTTATTGCTACATAATTTTGTTTACTGTTTCATATTTGAGATATTGAATAAGAATAGTATAAAAAATTGCGAGTTGCCATAAACGATTACGGTATAAAACTCAAAAAGTGCTATAAGAAAACTGCGTTTATCGTTTGACCAGCATGACGATCATGAAAACGAAAGGGGTGTTTTTTTTTCTACTCATTCAAGTCGTTATACTCTCAATGAGGAAAGAGGTATAAGAGTGATGTTAAAGGGTATGAGGCTGATATAAGAAAATGCGCGAGGTGTTAATGCCGCAGCGAGCCCCGAACGTTAGTAATAAAGCCCTAAAAATATACAGGGTGCTGATCGTAAAATGATAATTACAACTCGTAAAACTAAGTGATATTGAACTTGAAGCTCACAATATCAACAGTGTACGGTCAGAGAGTACTCCTATAAAAAAAATATAAAATTAACACCATTATTCTTCGAAACTACTGCATTAAAATTTTCCAATAGATTTATAATTATTAGGGTGGGTCCAAAAAAAACGACTATATTTTTTTAATTTGCCGCACCGAAAAATTGGTTCCTAGACACCTTTAAATTATGATCTCCAAAGATGAGAGTTTAATTTTAATAGGAAGGTATTTCTCATCTCAGTTTTCCATTTTTTATTCAGTCTTATATGACAAAATTCATATCTCGCTATTACTTGATCATACAGAAAAGTTCTATTTACATTTTTTGTAGAAAATTGAACGCTCTACAAAAAAGGTATCTTACAATTGTTTCATAACTCTTACCGTTTAGAAGATATCGAAGGACAAAGTTTGAAGAATTTAACAAAAATTTCTTTGTTACTTCTAAATTTTATAACTTGTAGATAAATAAATATTATAAAATGCGCAATAAATATTTTTGTAGGAAATTTGTAGGAAAACGCTCTACAAAAAAGGTCTCTTGTGGTTAATCGATTACTCTAACCATTCAAAAGATATTCGCATTCATGTCTTGAATGGATAAATTTTGAATATTTATTAAAAAACTATTAAAATCAGAATTCTATTGGAATTCGAATGCGAATATCATCTAAATGGTTAGAGCAATCGATTAACCACAAGAGACCTTTTTTGTAGAGCATTTAATTTCCTATAAAAAATATATCCAAAAGATTTGCTAAATAATACACGAATAATAAGATACATTGTTTTTAATATGAGACTTGGATAAAATGGAAAATGACGATGCCGAGAATCTTCATTCTTTTTTTGACCCACCCTAATAATTATATATTCAATTTTTGAATCTCTAAAATCAATATCAATCAATCAACTTCATGATTAAAAACAAATGAAATTAAACGACTCGAATTGAAACCAAAAAAAAAAAAAAATTAAACAAATAAAAACCCACATAATAATCCAACATTATTTAAATGAAACTGAAGTGCCACTAACTACATAGTGGCTTGAGGATAGAAGTGCTGATGGGTGGATTAAAATCGAGGGCACGAATATAATCTACTTTACATTTGCAACCCTTTCTAAGCGCGCCCAGCTAATACGGTAATGCAATAGAATCCTCTTGCTTGGCGCGTAGTTCCGGTAGTCGTAAAGCTGGTTTAAGTAATTCCCGATAACAGGAAAGCTCGACCCTGGCACATCGGCCATTTTCACTATCCATTCTACCTTGTTTGTGCCCCACGACCCATAAATATGCACTCATGAAAACATTTTATGCTCAATATTCAAAAAAAAAAAAAAAAGAAAAAAAAAGAAAAAAAAAGAAAATAAAATTAACATTAATCGAAGACAAATCGCTCATCGTCAAACGTCCAAACTTTTGGCCATCGGTCTATGCCTCATGGCACATGTGTCACGAAAATGCGGGAAAATGTTACAGCTTGTGTATTTACGAAGGGTAGAGAATATACATAGACAAGAAATTCTCATATATATATATTATGATCACGGGAAATTGTTGAAGTTTCGATAGAGATGAGGCTTGGTAGGATATTGAAGACAAATACAATTATCGTCTTTATGAGCTTTGAACATTCCATCCCTGTGTAACTGCTGCTCATATATTTTTAGAAAAATAAAAACAATGTTATATATTTCGTTTGATATTTTTTTTTTGTTTGTGCACACTGAAAATCTGATAATTTATAGAAAAAAAAATATTCTCGTTTTGAAAAAAATTCTAAGTTAATTAGAAGCTTAGCGAATTCAAAAATTCGGACTCCCATATAAATAACACGAGAAAAAATTTATTTTTTTGACTTCAACTCGATTTTTCGGTAATCAAAAATTTTTTTTGAAAAAAATTAATACACAGCTTTGGTAGGGCATTAAATTTGCTACAAAAAAGTTGTTCACCGCAAACGCTCTCCGACCAGCAGTTTTCGAGTTGTACGTAGAGCTGGAAAGGTGAAAGTTGATTATAATTGACAAAAAATTTTCTTTAAACTGAAATTTATTGATTTGACATTAATTATTATCTTACAATAAACGCTATAATGCTGAATCAACTATGTAATAGCATCAAAAAAAAATTTTTGATTACCGAAAAATCGAGTTGAAGTCGAAAAAAAAATTTTCTCGTGTTATTTATATGGGAAATCGAATTTTTGAATTCGCTAAGCCTCTAATTAACTCTGAATTTTTTTCAAACGTGAATATTTTTTTTTGTATAAATTATCAGATTTTCAGTGTTCACGAACGAAAAAAAAAAATATCGCCTAAAAATGAAACATCCTAATGTATATATGAGTAAAAAGTTTATCAAACTCGTAGGTAAACATTGAAGAGACATCAGATGAGAAAATATTTCAAGTGAGGAAACACTCGTACGTCATCCAATCTCATATGCTCCTCTAGATATAATACTGGTAGAGGTAATTAGCTATCGAGTTACCTTCACAACCCCTCACCTTTCGTCCTACAATATTCTCGTCCTTACTCTATATAGAAACATCAATGCTAGTGGTGCTGCTGCTGCTGCTGCTGTTGCTTGCCTGTTAACCTGCCTGTACTCTGGATCAGCTTTCAGACATGTAATTATGTCTGATGGAAATGAAAAGCGGCATGTTATCTATCTACATGTGCACACGATGGAAAGATTCGGAATAAGGAAAAGGTAAGACATTTCATAGCAAAAGTTAACTTTAGATATTTTCCTAGTTGTCTTTAATTTTGTTTTTTTTTTTAAAATGTATTTAGAAGTTTGATGCGTCTTTGATTAAAGGGTGAGCAAAGCTGGAATTAAGTTCAGCAAAATTTCACATTTGATGACAGTTTATAAATTATCAAAAATGAATATAATATTCCCGATTAGTTTATTGTAATTATTTTTTCATATTTGTTTACTTTGTGAGCAAGTTTAAGATTTTTTTCTATGCATTATAAAAAAATTATTTGTTTTTTTTTTCAAGTTTTTGAGCAAAAAAATATTTTTTCTATAATTCTATTTCTCTTCTTGTGGCAGTAAAAATTTATGTATTATAGTACACATCTTAATACGAGTAAGATAATTTAATTTATCAATAATTTTACAATAATATTCTGTAATATTATTGTAAAATTATTAATAAATATCACTATAATGTTTATACAAAACTTTTCTCTGTATACACATTACACTTTGTAATATCTCAAATGTTTTTCATCACGGCACTTTTTCAATGTCCCAGGAAATAATTTTGTGCATCACGGCGATATCAGCGAATAAAATCTAAGAAACAATACGTTCAACGGAATATTCGACCCCCTCAAGGGAATAAAATAAAAAGCTTCGGGGACAATATTCACGACGTAATCTCCGTCTCGGGTGCTCGAGTTAAATACATTACTCCTGCCTCCTCTCCTTTCCGCCGTTTCTTTGTCTCCGGGCACCTTGGCGTGGCGACCCCCCGTGAACAATTTATGGAAGGCGAACAAAAAAGAACGGGAAAAAAAAAGTAAAAGAATGAAGGTTTAGGCGAGAAGCAGTGAAGAGTGTTCTGCTACTGTAGAGACACCAGGTCCACTGATGTCGAACGAAGGGAAGATTTCACCTCAATTCACCCGTCCTTCTCTTCCTCATCCCTACGATCATGTCATCCCCAACGCTATTTCAACGAAGCGAGGGGTCAAACTTCTTGTAAACCATAAAGAGGATTCCCAGTCATTAGATCGTTTTGCCCCCGAGGCAACGGGCGACTTCAAAATCCAGCTTTTTCCGATCTCTCTTTCTTTTTCCACTCATTCCATACTCTTTCACTCTGACGTTTATGAAAGAGCACGTGAGAGATCGCCAACGGCTCGCACACTTTTAAGAGGATTATTATTTTCCCGCAAGGACACGATTCACGAAATTCGTCGCCAACGTTACAGGAAAATATAATCGGTACAGGTGGAATTATAAAGACATGGAAGAAAAAAAAATCTACTTTTCATATTTATTTTTTCTCTTTGTTTTTCCATAATACAAGCTCACTTATAGAGAATTGATGTAAAAAATTTCATCATGTAAATTTACCTAGACTTGCTTATATAATTAAGGCCGATGTATATATTAATAACTATTCTTGGTTCATCTAAAAGTCAGCCGGCTGTGCATTTTAATCCCTTGTTAATTTATCCCTAAGAAAAATATTTTCATCAACGTTTAATTAGTACGCTAGGGATGATGGAATCAAAACTTTTAATCAATAGAATGTAGAATGATAAGAAAAAGAAAATAATAAAGATCTAATGAAGCAAAGTACTGGAGATAAAGTGGCCGAAATGCAAAATCCAGGGCACGAATGGCAAGAATGTCGTGATTTCTGGTCGAATAAAGGGGGTTGAGAGGGGGTAAAGTGAACCGCGGTACCATAGATCACTGGAGAAAAGAAGGGTGAGAAGAGGGAGGCCCGGGAGCAATTGAGTTAGGAAGGAAGGAACCAGTTCGGCAAACACTTCTCTTCTCTGAAAATTTATGGCTTAAAAAAGTCCAAGAGGGTCTCTCCCACTTTATCTGTAATGTACTGATCTTGCCTTGGTCGTCGCCAGGGCGCAATCCCCTGCGTTTCCATTTTTTTCTTTTTCATCTTCTTCTACATCCCTTGGCCTAGGTCGACTTAAGCTTGGACTTTGAGATCTGGATACGAGGAGACCCCGGTGTTCCCCATGACCCCCATTGGTACACAGTCCATGATTTATAAATGTATACTCTCCACCCTACACAATTGCACCCCTCTTCACCATTTTGATAAGGGTTTACATGTGACTACTGGATTTTGAATAAACTGATCATCGACTGATGGAATCTGTGATTTAACGGTGAGAGAAAATAAAGACGTATATATTTGAATATGAAAAAAAATTCATGTGTGGATATATATATGTACTGTCGTGTAAGCTCCGCTGACTCGGGAGAAGTAAATCAACCCCTATGCCTTGTGGCCGTCCCATATATTCACCATATACTTGCGTATATAAAATCACCCACATGTCGAAGACGCGCTGGTACGTGAATATTTGCCTAAGTGATTGCTTGCCTTGAGATGCTTGACGGCCATCGACCAACCACCCGTACACACTATCTCCATCCTCTTCAACCCCACCACATCACTGAAGATCCACCCTATATATCTCTCACGTAGCCGGAAATAACTTTGTACTCGGAGTTCGAGGCAGATGCCTTTACGAAACTCCAAGATCCATCCCGAATACCTGCCTTGACTTGCATCCACTTTTCCCCCATTTCATCCCTTTTACTCAGCTCTCACTTATCCATCTTGAGTTTTTATTCCAAGTCGTCAAGAATTTTCCGTGACTTTCTTCCAAACATCCAACGATGTTTATACTAATTTATAAATGTAACATTAATTTTTCAAACTAAATTCCTGCGTATTTTTATAATATAAATCAAAAAATGTCTTTTCAGAAAAATAAAATAAAGCAAAGCAATGTTTCTTATGTGTATTGATGAAATATTATCTATTTCCGAAATAGTAATATGAAAACAGAGGAAACGGAAATGATGAAAAAAAATATCATAAATCTTAAGACGCTGTGAGGACTTGAAGGGAATCTTAGCATAAGAAACTGCGCTTGATCAGACAGATGAGAGCCGATCAAGCCTAATGGAGAGACTCAGAATGGGCTTCAAAGCGATCAAGAGGAATCTTAACGATACGTCCGGGATCCTCGTTGTGGTTAAGGCGAGCCTCAGTGGTTTAGCTACAAACTTTCAAGACGATACTATAACTTGACCCTATAAGTAGTCAAACTTAGTATCTCTTTGATCAAATCAGTTTAGATAGCACAGAGTCAAAAACAAATTTACTTTTTCATCAATCATCAGAATACCATAATATAAAAACAATAAATGATAAAATAATGATCGGAACAGAAGCATTGATGAAAAAATAAACACAATGACAAGATGTTGGTCATTAAATTCTCAATTTTATCAAAGCGACTCGATAGGAATATAAAAACGCACGCGACAAGAATTCACAACTAGCTGACGAGGATATTAGTTAAGCGTTAACTCGACAGTATGAGAAACTTTGACAAAATTTTCGTGAATTGTTTGGCAGGAGGTGATGGCAAATATGGTGTTTGTGGTAAAAGCATATGTATATATAGTTTACCACATCCTCCTCTACATACCTTGTGGGATCTTTGGCACATCTGCCTGTCGTGATAGCAGTGATTACTTATGCGAGCCGTGGTTTGCCTCGCAGAAGCCTGGTCGTCCAGCAGGCGCGAATACGAACAAGGGTAGAACAGAGACAGTGGAATAGAATACGATGCCAAGCATAAGAGGAGACCAAGTTAACGCGAACATATAAATTAGCGGACATCTTAGCAGGCCGCTTGCAACTTAGTCACGTAGCGGGTTTAAACTTGACAAGAGTAGATGTTATAGAACGAGGGATGAAGAGAGATGCGTGAGAGAACGAGGTCCCATCACCTGACGACTCTTTGTGGTATAAAGATTGTATTATGTTTAAATATTCTCTCTTGCTAATTTAAAATAAATATTTCATGTCTTCTGTAACATATTCTGCAACCATTGAAATAAATCCTTCGCTTTTCGTGTTTATATATGTTTATTTATTGATGATTTTGATTTTTCTCATGAATCTGTATGCATGATCTTGCAGAAGCTTTGATAGTGCCAGACAATGTCTCGAACTCTCGATTTATGAACACCATTCCCTGAAGGACTTACGGTTTTGGGGGTAGGTTTTCGATCCAGAGGGTGACTCGTGCGGTCAAATTGACAGGGTGGACGATTAGATACAACACACAATATTCCGCGTCTGAAGCAGCATCTGCGCCATTCATTGATCACAATCTAGGGATACCCTTGGGGATGGACGATATGGTATATACATAAAAGGGATCATTCGTATAAGTGAATGCCTTGCGCAATATTCATCTAACAAAATGTTCATATATGTATATAAAATTAGTGGAATATATAAATAAATAAAAACAAAATTAAAAAGAAGGACACTTCTTGTAAAATTTAGTTTTAAGTATAACAGGCTGATTTATTGCATGCGTTTATAAAAAATTATTGAGTACGGTCCAGTTTATGGTCCATTGTATGAGAAGCAAGAACGACTGAACGGGCCGGCGACATATTGAACAAACACCATAAACAATTACAGTAATCCTTAGAAAATAGAAATAAGATATTTTCCACGTGTGGGAAAATAAAGTAAGATAGAAATGTAAGAAAATGTGTCAAGAAAATAATGTTTGAAGAATCGAGGAGAGTCAGTATTGTATATGTGCGGTCGACGAGTATAGACAGACTCTGAGACAATCTAGACGTAAAGACTATTCAATTGAATTTGCGTTAAGCAGTAATCTAATTAATATTATTTGTCTGACTATTGCTTCTCTTCTTACTTTTAAATAATTAAATAAAAGAACATACCACTTCGTTCACTTAACCTATCCTGTTGCATTAATATCATCTAATTGATCCTACATGTATTTTATTTTTATTCCTTTAATTGCGGAATAAATATTTGGATATTGGATAATAAATAAAAATATATTGAATGAAAATTTGAGGAAAATCAGAACGAAACCATGCGACACTTGATAGATGAGCTATGTGAAATAGAATGAGAAATGACGAGAGAGAATGATATAGAAATAGATTGAGAAAGAGGGAAAATACAGAAGACAACGATGGAGAATGTATATGACTTAGGGGATGATGGTGAGGGACAAAACGAAAGCAAGCTACAGCACCCTTTGACTTTGACTTCACTCTGCTGTTTCTCCTTGCTTGGAAGCAGTTCTCGGGGAACCCAACGCCATCACGGTAATTGCACCGTGGCGCACCAGTGATTAATGCTGCTTGTTATTAGGATAAGACGCGAGGACGTTCTCAAGATGCGCCACGCACACGGACGTCAAAGGTTTCCGTATAAACCAAAACTATTTCCCCATATTGGAGCTTTATTTATCTCCCCTACATGGCAAGCTAAATATTTTTATTTCCTACATGAAATAATTTGTTGAGAAATGCGATATAATAAACAGTTGGAATTATTTTAAATTTTCATTCCGGTTGTATAGTTATTTTTTTCTTTATTTTGAGTTTACTCGTACAAGAACAAATCCCTGAGAGTTACGCCACTGGAATAGCAAAGTTGACGAGTTGCGTCGGAGATGGTCGCGGTACAATGTTTTCTTATAATTAATGAGCAGGGTCCGCAGTTGAATGGACTGGCGTATCGCCTCAAGGGTTTAAAGGGTTATACTCTTCTAAGAACCTCTATGTGCGCTATATACGTTTACTAAACCCCTGGCGTGTTATCAGTGGAATGTCCTGAGTAACTCGACAATTTCAATATATTCCATGTTCATCATTTTATCATGGTATCATAACTCTATTGAGCTCTTCGCATTTTTCATTGAGATAACTTTACCCCTTTGCATGAAACAATGTGGCGGGATTTAATTACGTCCGGAATTCGTAGTTAATTGACTTCAAATTTCATGGTTTTGTTAGAGAATTCAAAGTTTTAAATGAATTAAACAAAAATAATAAAAATAAACTTTAAAATTTGAATATTTAAAGACGATGGGTAACGAAAATGAAGCATACGCCATTGGTTTTCTTAGACCAGCGGTGAAGTAAGGGTGGCCGGCTGCTTATTGTAATTATCCCTTCGAAGTACCCAGTCTTCCATCGTACGTTGAGTTACCATCGTCAACCACTACTACCCCCTTTGCACACGCGCTCCAAAGCTCAATTGTTCTTGCTCGCATGGCCCAGCCGGCAGCATGCTGGCACGTCTATGAAATTAAGCGTACCACCCTTCTTGCTGCTGCTCTCTGCTACGTCAAGATTCGGTTGCCACCTTCAACCTATTTCACCCATCTACCACTACTTCGCATACCCTTCTTTCAAAACCCCGGCCTTAATTTCATGTAGATAATTGCCAAACGTGGAAAGAGGGCCGCTCGATAATCCGTTGAACAGTGACGATTCATTGGAAACGAAATTGCATTCTTCGAAAAAGCTCTCATCATTCTAAGCAATTACTAAATGTAAGAGGGTGAGAGAAGAACAACATGCAAATGAAAATTTTCGTCTTGTAAATGGGCGTCGATGATTTTCAAAAATATATAGCGACGAGGGAATAGAAAATAAGAAAAACTAAACTAAAATGTCAAGATAAACGGAGAAATTCGATTCACGTAGGGGGTGCACTTGCTTTTGTGTTTGACTTTCACCCGGATACATATTTCAATCGTACGGCTCAAACCCACCCCTCTACGTTTGAGTGGTAGTTGTTTGCTGGGTGACCAGAATTTAATATTCATCCTATCAAGACCTGAACACGCCAGAGTTTATTGGAAAGAGTGTGTTTGCACATGCTTCAAGCACGGAAAAATTGCACCAAAAAAGTTTACTACCGTCTGTTCTACTCGTTATTGTTTTTTATTTTTTTATTATCATTATTATCATCATTATTATTATTATAAATTTTGTTCTTCCATTATATTCCTTTATCTAAAAATGAAACTCGAGACGTAATCAAAAATTATTTCGTTGCACGAAATTTATTTTAGAAAACATTTACGGATCGTAAAGTGCGATCTGCATAGGGCACAAGTGCAACCCCTAAAATTTGCAAAGTTGCAGCTTCCCCCATTTCTCCACGCTCATTTAACCGTAGTGCGCGATGCACGACCAGTACCCGCGATAAAACATCGGCGAATTCGCACGATTGAATTACAGTTTAATTAACTCGTGGGCAATTAAGCTCACCACCTCCCGCTGCACCTCTTGCCGCAGTTTTGCGCCCATTGTTGCCCTCTTACCTCGACCTAACGCTCGAGTAAGCCTCTCCGCAACGAATCATGCATCCGGCAAGCATTTCGCTTCTGCGATTTCATCGAAAACTTTTTACACTAAACCCCCTTTACCTCACTTCATCCCGTATAAACCTCAACTAAAATGAAATACCACTGCAGAGAAAAAAAATGCCAAAAATACCCTCACGCTTTATTACCAACACAATAATATTGCAATGAAGTATGAATATTATTATTAATCACTTTTTTGTTTATATTCGTTGAATTTGCAAAATTACAAGTACAATACAGAGAGGAAGATTACCTATTGGCTAGTCGAGCAATTTAACGACGAGTGAATGTTAACGAGGGTCGTATAGAAGCGTCTAAAACGCCTCGCTTTAGTTTCTCAACAGTATAACGTACGCACTATTCTGGTTATATTTATGAGCAAACGATCTCACCACTAAATTTCTAACGACCGAGAAATTCGCGTGCTCTATTTTCTCGCATCTCCTCTCAACTAGCCGCAACACTATATTCATAAGTCTTATTATTTTACATAAAATTACATTCTCATATACTGCAGAGAACTAAAATAATTCACTCGATATTAAAATCAGCGAATAAACATCAAAAGTTATGGGGAAAAAAAATCAAATAAAAGTGAAAGAACAAAAAGAGCATAATGAAAATATTTAAAATATTAATTTTAATCACAACGGATAATATAAAGCTCAACTAAGCCTGAAAAATCATAATTAAGTATCTATATTTACCTTACCACTTTCTGTTCTTTCTCTATCGTATATATTTCCTCTCACAGTTTGATTACATTTTAAGTTTCACGGACGAAAAAAAAAACATGAAAGATAAGGCGGCAACATCTTCATTATAACGTGCAAAGAACCCGGGAGTTGTAACACAACCCTCGGTAAATACAGACCTAAAATATTCAAATTAATCGGAAAACCGCGAGAACTTTTGAATCTTCCGTGTAGTTTCAATAATAATGTATATACTTGACTCACTTTATTAATGAAAAATAAATTAAAATCATCAGAAATTATATAAGGAGTTAATAATTTTTAAAACATAAACTATGACTTTTACTCGGGTTCATATGTAGAAGATTAGATTCTAGCTAACAGGGGAATGCGTGAAAGCTCGAGTGTCGAAGCCCGTCTCGTGACAAATAGAAGCTTTGTGTGACGACAATGGGGAGTTTATTTCCGGGCCGGCTGTAGCTACATTGTAGGCACTATACTGTAATTGAATTCTCAAACCCAAGGATTTGGTTAGAGAGACAAGAGGGGAGGGCGGTTGGACCGGTCGAGTCAAGTCTGCACGGGAGGTGGGTTGCAAAAGGCGGTAAAGAGGATGGTGAACCTTGGCATATTGCATACTGACCGGTCCAAGGCCGCAAGCTCACTTGTTCATTCTCTTCCTTTACCTATCTCTTTCTCTCTCGATTCTTCAACTACCCACCATATTGTCCGCCCGTATGTTCCTTCCTTCCTGAGCTTTCTCACAAGGGTTGCGGCCAACATTAAACGAATTCCACAAACGTCCTTGTCTGAGATTCAACGTCAGAACACAATCGAATCAATTTCAACACCAGAATCGATCACGTCTTCACAACGCGTTTGCCATGAAAGTAGAAAATCTCCTCCGATCCGTGGGACTTATCAACCCCTTTTGTCTTCAAACCCCTTACGACGTAAGCTCTATTCATATTGAAAGAGTACAGTAAAGTATTACTCATCACATGATCCATTATATACACATAACAAAAACTAAAAGTAAATATATGTTAAAGAAAATTTTTCATCCACGCAACTTTTTTACCTATGCGTTCGAATGCTCGAGGAAATTACCCCCCGTGCATTTGTTCGGGCTAAAGGGTTACGTATATTCGTCGATTATTCATGGCAAAAACTAAGTTCTCCAACCCCATATTAAAGGAAAAAACTAAGAAACTAAACTCTCCAACCAGTCGCAAAAACTTTATACCTACATCTATTTATAATTTTCATTTTCATCGTATCATTTTCTTTGAATTCTCCTTCTACGTATTCGTTTTTTTTTTTTTCATTTTCATCTGTCCCAAGCTTTTTCTTTTTCAACATTGAGAGTAATTGAATTGATTGCTTAAACAAGCAGGCGCAGATAGGAAAACGAGCAGAGATCAACAAAGCATTCCATCGTAGCAGGAATCGGCCGCTGTGAGAGAAGTACAACTCCCAGCCATTTCCCAATAACGAACTTTTTCATCTCCCTCCCCTGCTCGCTTCTCCTATTGCCGTTCTCTATGTCTAAACCCCCTCGCGATTCCATGAAACATCGAAACTTGTGGCACACGTAGAGAGAAATATACGTGCCCTCACCTACCAAGTAGCTGGAGATGTCTCAAGTCCGTCAAAGGAGTCGCAACAATCCTCTCTGCATCAAGGAAAGATGCCCACCATCGATTGAATTTACCAAATAGAGACACAAAATGAAAGAGAAACAGAGAAAGAGAAAGATAGAAAGGTAAAGAGAAACAGAAGTCGGTGGAATGAGTGAGCAGCTCCGTTCTGAGACGCGTCACGTATTCCTGAGAGACGTTTTAAACGCACGAACATAGGAGTCTCTCTTTCTCTTTTGCGCTAAAACGAAAGTTAGAGCCACGGCTTGCCGCAGCAAATCCGGCTTGATTAAAACACTGTAGGAGGAATATACACCCACGATATCAACCCCTTTCCCCACATCACCGCTTTCTCTTATATTTCCCTCTTCTCTTTCCTTATTCGCCAGAAAACCCAACATCCCTCCTTTCCGTACATATATAGCCTCAATATGTATATACTACGGTGGCGTTACCGTAACTCGCCCTTCAGCCACAACGCGCTAGGTATAATCTTAATGCAGTCTTATACGAAGCGGAACGGCAACCATATTTCATTATAACCCCGCAGCCCTTCCGGAGCCTCTTGGAAACCCTTTTCCGTTTGGACTATAAGCGACTCTACCCGCTCTTTCTTCGTACGGCTCCACTGGATTTGCTCTCGCGATATCGAGGGGTTGGAAAATCTCCATCGACAAAAATAACCATGATCTTTACTCTCAACTTCTTTTACCAAATATCCCTCTTTCAACAATATTTATCTCATAGATTTGATTTTTACTTCTTTTTTTTTTTCTCACAATGATGACATTTATTTTGTGTCTAGCTTATAAACGAATAAGACTTTTGGGAATTTGATTGGAGAATTTTCCGAAAATAATGAGAATGAGGGTTGAAATTGCAAGTTGCAGCCACTAAATGGAGCATACAGTGGTAATCAGGGTCGGCACACCATCTTCGGACCGGGGTAAAGTCCCCAATGTCGTCGAGAAATGGTCCCGAAGTCACTTCTCAGCCAAGGGATTTCTACGCGCCTTTGCTTTTCTCTATAAGCAATAAAGAGAGAGAAGGAAAATTGAGAGAGACGCACGAGGAACTTGAGGGAGAAAGCGCCGGGGTGTATTTACGACGTTACAATGCCCCATGGGCTAATCCTCGCTTCGAAGTCTCAGTTGGAGAGACCAAACGGGAGAAGGAGACGAAAGAGGGTGACGGAGGGTAAGACAACCTCCCTTATGGCCACCTCCAAGTGCAGTCCGGCCCTCCGGCTATCGTCGTATTCCATGGAACGAGCTTTGGGATTTTCACCAAAACATCTCACAGAGAACAAATGATAAAAAACAGTTGAGATAAAAAAATATACAAAAGTTTTTAACCTTCCCCTTATTGAGAGAGTCAACTTGACATTAAAACACGTTTCAATGCGTAGATACTTGTACAAAATTTGTCGCTTTAATTGACACAATTTTTTTCGAAGCCTCAAGAGCAACACTTAAACCACCCTTTGTCTCCCGAGTCGCATCTATTCACCTCTTCCTCCCTTTTACTTACACTCTTGTGACTACTGGAAAGGGTGAAGATGAAACGAGAAAAAAAAAAGAGGGTTGCATTCTGACAATCGTTCATTCATAAAAATTCGCACTTTTTCCTTTTCTTTTTAGGGGAGAAATCGATGCCACCACCAAAATACTACACAGAATCGAGGGGATGCACGCATCCATTCTCCAACCCCTTCGGCACCTTTAAACATCTCGCTTGGAAAATCCCACGTTTTTTTTTTGTACTATATTCAATTTCCCGCAACCCTTCCGGATACAGGAGCTTTTATTTCCACTGTGGGGTGTGTAAATTAGAGGTTATTCGGCTCGTTTGGAATTTGACTGGCCAATATCACATGCCTGTACGAGGAAAAAAAAAACACTGACCATGAGAAAACATGAATTCACGTGAAAGAAGAGAAAAGAGAAAGTGAGGTTGGTCGAGGCAAGCCAGACGACCGTAAGTATTAAATAAATCTTCTTAAGCGGATTAGGGGCTGGCTTTTCGGTATTTTAACGCCACGTTTTCCGCGACCTAACGCCAGATTAGTCGGACCCCAAACAGATTTTTTTTTTCCCACAGATTGCAAACACTTGAATTGTGAAAAACATACAAATTTCACAAAATATAATATGAATTATGTCACCGAATAATTTATATCATTGAAAAATAATAAGATTTCGAGAAAGAAAATATTCTAAATTGTGTAGTAAGTTATCAAAACTTTCTATAAACTTGAAAATACATGCAAATAATAACAATCTATATAAACTACAATAATTTGTTATTAAGTGGCGAAGCATTATGGTGAATTTTCGCTTTCAAAATTGACTATTATATCTCTCTACATGAGGTTCCTGCAATCACGCTTTGGCGTTTTACTATAAGTGACTCTATTCGTTTCCAATCATCAAATTCATTTACCTGCACACGCATGCACGAATAATTTACAAAGTACATACATAGAAATTTTCAAATTTAAACATTTGCAACAGTGCAAGATGAATATATAGAGAGAAAGTACTTTTCCGATGAAAATCAGATGGATGAAGCAATGGAAGAACAGAGATATGTCTTGTATGAACGAAGACAGCCCAGGCCTTTCTCGTACCAAGGACTTTATCTTATTCAGCCGCACCCCCGGAAGCGTCGCTTCTCCCGTTCACCCTCGGCCGCCGTTCGCCGTCGGCTAAATAGCTAACTTCGCGCAACTATCCCAATAGATTATGATTATTGTGGAGGAAAGCTCTGATTTATGCAATTATCATAAATTTCTCCAGCGTTCCCAACCGTTCTGCCATCTTCCGTATGCTCAAGGCGCCTTCTATCCTCCACCCACCATTCTATTCACTGGATTTCAATAGAAAATTATAGCACGATGTCAATGCCAATTGAATAAAAATATTCCACAACCAACTTTATCAATTTAATAATAAAGAAGACAAAATAATTTTTCATTGATATTGTACCGAAAAAATAAAATATAATAAAAAATATCAAAGAATTGTAAGAAGAAATGCCTTCATCTCAATGTAAACGTGGCAAGTAGTAACGGCATATCTAATCAGACCATTGATCGTGTAATGACCCGACAAAACTTTCACGTAACTGCAAAATAATTTAAGCTCAAACTTTAACGCAAACTTCAAACACGTGATTAGCATTGCAAACGCGAATGAACTTTATTACCAATTTTCAATTTGCCAAGTGTTGACATTAAAGTTGTATCAAAATTAATTTGTAATCTATATTACCAACATGAGACAAATATAAATTCGCATTTGAGCTTTTATACCCTTAACAATCTTTTGTATCTGCTAATGTACTCTGCAAGCTTCGAATTCTATTGTCACATGTCGATATGAAATAAATATATCCACTGAGCTTTACAGGAATCTACATGAAACACTTCAATTCACACAAAGAATTTTACCTTACCGACGCAAGCTTTTATCTCGATGATCGTTTGCAGCGACCTCTAGACTATCCAACGCGAAACTCGTTACAAAATTTGGAGGGGTAGAAAATACTCCTCCTCTTTCATACAACAATTCTATATCAATGTATTCAGAAACTTCGATAACTTCCCCGCCAGCAGTTGTCGACGGAAACTTGTTGAGAAAGTTTACGAATCGATACTGCAATAAGCAATGCTAGACGTTGAAAATGTCCACAAGCATGAGACCTTATTTAATAAATTACTCAATTTATGAAATTCAACTTGGCAAAATAAATGTAACCTCCATGAATATTTTAAATTATGACCGAGATTATACTTATTATATAGTCGAGATAAATTAACTGCTGGAGTATTAATGCTCTTTATACATAATCCTCAGAAATTCATTAAGCAAAAGAGAAAAAAAATATTATAATTCAATGAGATCTTTCGTATTGCACTAAAACTCACATGAACCAATCATTTATCTCGTCTAATACAAACGACCTGCGTTTATTACAACCAATAACTATGTAGTTGCAGCTCTAAACGATCGATGTAAAAAAAAAAAAAAAAGCAAAAACACGGCAAGCAAGTCTATGACAAAATGAATCGTCAGCGGTTTACGTGGCTACAGCCATTTCGCTTTAACTTTTTTTTTTTTTGCTTCTCTTTCAATTTAATTCCAAATCTTTTCTTCATTTTTCAATGCTCATATTCTTCCCATTAATTCTATTATTACGATAACTGACATTCCACGCATAGGCAATTACGTAAAATACATTAAATACATAGAATAAAAACATAAAAAAAAAAATAATAAATAAAAATATATTTTCAATGTTGTCTAATGAAAAGTGAGCAACTAAACATAGCTGCCACGGATAATATTTACAAACGACTTGTTGTTCACGTTGGTCCACCGGGTAATTATCACTTAGTAAATATTTGATAATACTCTGGGGGAGCAGAGAAAACGAGAGAATATCATGTAAGCTCATATCACTTTGTACAGACATTGCCTGAGACACATAAACTCGCGTTGTTTATCTGTATTGATTTCAGGATATAAAGCATTATATAAAGACAAAAGAACTTGCAAACTAATCTGCCAATAAATCTATCAATAGACCATCGTTTATTTTTCTCGTAGCATTATTTAATTATTTTTATATTGTAAAAATTTAATTGAATGTTAAATAAAATTTATGAACCCTGATAAAAATTTGACGATATACAACGAAAAATTCACTTACCTTTTTTGGTGTGGGATGAAGAATGGTGACTGGAACCTGTCGAGGGATTGCTCTTATCGTCGATTGCTGCTCCGATTGTTGACTCTCAATACTGCGGTCGCTTCTGGTGGATGGTAACTCCAACAGATGTTGTATTGAATGATTCTGCCTGGTTTTCTTTGACGCCATGCTATCAAACCAACATCAAAAAAAAAAAAAAAAATAGTAGAAATGAAAAAATACAGAACTATTATATTTGATTACTAAATTGAAAGGATTTTTTTTTTATTTTCATAATGAAAAGAAAAATAATAAACAACTTCAAACTCTTGTGAACGCGATAAAAGACCATATAAATAAAGAGGGGGATGAAAATGCTCCCTTTTCGCGACAATATACGAGGGCGATTGTAGTTGAGAAGCGCGAAAGCAACTGCGTGCGTATACCTTTTTATAAAGGGAAAGGGAAAAGGGAGAGGACGCTTTGCCGCCGCACACTTTGTATATCGGGTAAAACTTTTGCATTTAACTTTTCCGTCCTGCTGGGGAAACGACCAACAAAGCTCATCACGAGAAAGTTTTCCGAGACAAGGAGAGACGCTGCGGGGAATGAAAGAGAGACGAGGAAAATTTTCGTGTGGCGCGCGCGCCAACTATATTCTCCCTGTCTTTCTCGCTCATCGACTCGTTCATTCTCTCTTTCTATTGCTTCAACCCACCCCGGGCCAGTCCATCTCCAACAACAGCCTCTCACATATACACGTACACTTGCACTTCTGTTAACCTCCAGCATTCCAATGAATATGTCCACGTGAAGATCACACAAACACACATCCAACATCTCACGATCTTGCAATTCCCTTACTCCAAAACTCACCCTCGTTGCAGTCAACTGCGTCGTCTGACCCTTTTTATTTCAGTTTTATATTTTTATTTATTTCGTTGAGATGTAAAATAAATTTTTTTTTTTTTTTTTTCATAGTATAAATATTTCTTTTACTGCAACATCCAGAACTCTGTAAATTGATCTTGAATTTATATTGTGAGATTTATATTTTATTTTGTTATAAAATTATTTTTAGCGATTAAATACATACTGGATTTTACATTGATAATTGAATGAAATGAAAAGAATGCCAACGAAATTTGCATGATGATAAAGCGTGAAACTAACAGTGATCAAAAAGCATATAAAGATATAATATTATACGTTTATTGGGTTTGTTACGGTTCACAGATTGAACAATGTATGAACAATTTTAGATTATATTTTCATCTGTTTTATCGTAACCAGATTAATTTGATTGAATTTGAGATTGTGTGGAAAGAAAAATGCATGTTCACGACTGTACGAATAGTAAAAGTTCACTGTTGTATTAATTAATTTTGAAAAAAATATAATATAAATTGGTGATGAAAAAAAATTTTGGATTTATCTAACGAGATGATAAACCTGAAATATCTGTTGTCTTTCATGTCATTTCTTTGACAGCTTGAAAGAGCAGTGCTCACACAGGATGCAGTCCAGTCCAATATATTTGTAACGTTTTAAGTTTATTACTTTTGCTTTTTATTTTTCTGTATTACGTTTTTAACCGTTCCCCAGGCACTCTTCTTGCTAAAGTGAAAATCATAAAGAAAAAAAAACCAAGAGTCTATGTGGGATTCTGGCGACTGTCCTTGTAATGTGGTTTCACTTAAGCTGCTGCCAAGCACAATGTTCCAAGTCAAAAAATCACGTTATCAGACATAAAAACGTAAGGTAAAAAAATTAAAAATTCTGACAATAATAATTGTAAATACTTTACACAAAAATATGCAGATATAATGACAACTTAATAATATGAATCTGTAGCTATAACACTAGTTTAAATAATACAGAACTAATAGAAATAAAAAATTATTTTTCGACTTTTAAAATTCTGATTTTGACGGGTTAATTTATTATTCAATTAACACTACCATTTTATTAGTACCTCAAATATAAATGAAACTTCAAAGACACAATAATACAAGCCTGGAATAATATTATTCCTTTAATATTAATAAATTTATAAATAAAATAAAATTATAAATACTAAAAAAATGTTATTTTTCCATTCTCAAATTGATATTTTCATCATATTCCTCTCGATTAATTATACACAAACAGAAACGATCAAGACCTTGTCAATACAAAAAACATATCATAGAAATGAAAATAATGTAAAACCCATGTATATTTTTATTACCTCTGCATATGTATTCTATTTATTTCTGGATGTATACCTCAGTTAAAATTGGAATACCGCCCGAGAATTAAACGTAGTGAAATCGATCGGGAGATAGAAAGTTTCGCGCGATTGTGATTCTCCCGTGAGAGGCCACGTGGAAGGGAGTTGAAGCAAGGGGTGAAAAGTGCCAGAGGGATGACGGGAGGTAGGTGGAGTTGGCAAAAGCACTCGGGCACTGAAGTCGGAAAATCGTGAACGTGAGTCTCGTTTCCTCTGGCGCCGTACCAGCCTCGACAATTAATTCACCCCATCCCTTTTTAACTTACCTATATAAAATAAATATATCTATACACATGCACACACATTTCCCATTCCTGAATACTGAATATTCAATTTGAGAAAAGAAAAAAAAAATTGAAAATAAATAACAAGGACATCTAGACAATTACAAAACTTTTGGAATTTTATAACACGTCAAATGTCATTGAAATTGACGTTACGATTTCCTTGATTTACTTTCAAGACAAGTCAAATTGCAAAATAAAAAAAAGGATGCACAGATGAGAATGTAGAGATACACTCGCGCTACGTATTTCAGTCATCCGGTGAACTTTTGCAAGTTTAATGCTTGGGCGCTCGAGTAATTTAACGGGACGAAATTAACTTTTCAGTTTTACCAAAGTTCCCCGGCCACTTAACCGCGCTTCGTCGTCACTACCCATACCTATTTCTCCACATCTCGACCTTATTACTCCACACTCTTTTGCTGCCGCTCTTCTCAAACTCATCTCTCCACCCACTGCCACGACAACTCGTGAAAAACTTTTTAAGCGTTTCACCGCGCAAAGGCTTCTTCTCCATTCGCTCTTCCCCTTGTTACGTCTCGCTTCTGTATACTCGTTGGAAAATAATTCTACCCTTAAGACTTGCAGTTTACGAGGCGAACTTAGTGGCGCTTTTCTATTCTTCCGATAATGCCAGAGTCGAGGAAAACTAGTAAAGAAAAAGAGGGAGAGCCAATAACTTGAACTATGTGACGTATATTTATCTTGATAAAGCAAAATACTTGTATATGAAAAGAAAAAATTGAAAAAAAAAAGGTTTAAATAATGTAAAATATTTTTTTTGTACAGAAAATTCAACAAAAAGTTTTTGTCGATTTAATTACTAGTCACATAAATAATATGTTGATTTAACCTCATTTTCTTGCTAAATTCGTGTAGAGGAAAATATGCTAATTTGGAATACTGTTAGTAATTTGGAATATTACATCATAAAAATATAGGAAAACGCTATCCATTAACGAATACCAGTATTACGTAGTGTGAGTATTAACAAACAAATTGAGCATCGTTTAGAATCAGCCATATTGATAATGTCGTGATCAACGGCATCGAAGTAAAAGTGCTGTCTAGAAAATTTTCAAAGCAAGTAATAAATCTGTTTGCATCTTGAGTGTAACTTAAATTTATATGTTTATATTTGTACAAATCTATAGTTAAGTGTCTCAGTTGTAGAAATCAGCGCTTATTTGAGAAATTATTCGTAACACAAAATGATAAAAATATTTTAGGTTACAAATGGTTATGTTGCTAATTTGGAATATGGCTCAGGTTGCTACGTTTGTGATTACTGCAAAGACTACAAAAAATATAATTGACTTAGATATAAGCTTGAAGTTGAATTTTTTAAATTTTATAGTTGAGATTTAAGTTTAAAGATATTTATATAGTTGATTAAAGTTGATTATTTAGGTGATTTTAATTTGCAATACCCTATTCCAAATTATATTCACATTGATTAAACCACGCCAATCTGCAATTTTATGATTAAACCAAAATTTATCCTATTTATAATAATCCGAGGCTGTTCATTTTTTTTTATTTAAATAAAATACAAGTTTCTCTAACATTTAATGCGGTTCTTATTTTTTTATCTCTTAACCCATGATTAATACGATTTTTTTAAAAAGTGGTATTCCAAATTTGCATCCTTTCCTCTAAATATCTCAACACAAATTTTGAGTGGACTTTTACATAAAATTTTTTACTGTGCAGATAAGTTTTCACATAGTCAGAACACCAAATGGATTGAAACAAAAGAAGTCTATAACGTTATTGAGAGAAATGAAAAGAAATGTGGGAAGTAACAGTAAAGAGCTTGAAGCTTTTGGTCAAACGATAGAGCAAAAGAATTTTATATATAGATATCCAATTGAGAAAATATGACGTTGCTATTGATAGAAGAATAAAAATCAGTCAATATCGAGCTATTGAGAAATATGAAGTGGGTTGAAAGATGAAAAATAACCGAATGCATTTATATAAATCTATATATGTGTGTATGTACACTAAAAGAATTTGAAATAAACGTTTAATAGAGACTCGAATTAATCAATTGACTTCTCTTCCTTCTATCCCTTTGTAGCTCATCCTGATCCACCCCTTTAACTCTTAACCTACCACCACTGTTATACTCTCAACCGAACGGACTTCCGATGGAGTTTGGCCAATAGTTTGGCTCGTAGTTTAGCTTAACTATTATACCGCACGATTGGATCTCCGATACCACCCGCTGGTGGTTAACTATTTCTCTACAAAACACTCGACTTACTCTGATAATTGCAGTTATAATATTCATAATAAATCATGGCTTTTAAATAATTTATTAAAATTATTTTCGAGTATATTTAAAAGTGGTTTGAAGAATTATGAATAAAAATGATTTCGATATTGATTTTAGTTTGAAAGTTGTTTGCACTATTAGAAACGATTTAAGTTTATGTTTAAATATTCAATCATACATTTCAATCATTTTTAATATTTATTATTGAAAAACTGAAAAAATAAATTCATCGATTTGAAAATTTCATAAAATATAATGAAATAAAAAAGATTTGCATATTGATTTCAACTTAAGAGTTATTTAAACTACTTACAAAAAATATTTATATATTCAGTCATTCATTTGTTCAATTTCCAATATTTATTATCGATATAAAACTGAGAAAATAAATTCACAAATACTAAATAAATAATTTTAACTTCAACAATATACATAAATAAATATTATTCAATTGAAATAAATATTTGAATTAATATTATAAATTTAATTACATTAAATATATGTTTTTTCTCAGTATATACATAACATACATACTTTATCCGATGTATAGAATTAACTTATGTACATATAGCAACAATGCAGACAGAAAGTGCAACACCATGATTCACTTTTGTGCGAATATGTATGTAAACCCGCAAAATTGAGGTTGAAAGGATGTTCAACACGCTCCGATGGGGGATCTCAAAAGCTCATGTGACAACCACTTGATAATATTCGGGGACAATACACAGACAACAACATTGAATCACATCGTAGAACAAAACAAACGATGGTAGTTGCAATTATCACATCTAAATAAAATCTATCGTAATCATTTCACCTTCTAAATAATTTAGAAAATCTTCAAACTCATTACTTGACTTAATAAAATCGTTATACTATCCATCGCACACCTAATAAAAAAAAAAAACGTTGACATATCCCAATGTCATAAATAGCTCGTAAATAACGAACTCAATAACGATTAAATATTTAATTTATTAAATTCCGACTTATACATCAAGACATAATAATTATAAAATATTATTTATTAATTGTATTTGTATGATATAAAATTAATTGAAGTGATGATTAATTTTTCCAGTACTTGCACAGTAAAATAGCGTCAAAATATATCCAAAATTCTATCAGCTGATCGTCACACACACACACAAAAAATTTTTGTTTGATGTTGCGCGTGCTATGTCTGCCAACAGTCATTCTCTTTCTACTCACTATTAATCGCGCTACACATACATATATGTATGTATATAATAAAGCACAATGTCATTGTCGCACATGCCCTTCATTTTGTTTGCGTGCCAGAATATCCTTCACCCATACCGAATGTCGCATAAAATTCACATTGATCAATCTTTTGCCACTGTACACACTTAATTAAAATATCTCACATTATCCACAATTTACATAGCTGACCTGTAAACAATTTTAGATAAACACTATCCACATCAATGGAAAATCCTTCAATAAATAATATATAAAAATAAAATAATCAAATTAAAATTGTTCCATCACTTATCTAATTTATATTTCATCGAGTATTAAACTTTGCATTAATTCATATTTAAAAAAAAAACAATTCATTGATTGTATCGATCAACTGTTGGTTAAAGCATTAAGTTATGACGTGTGGTTGTTAGCGTGACGACACGATTAGCTCAGACATGTGGTAATTTGTTGTAGTTTAAGTTTGAGCGATCGTCATGAAGAAATTAACGTCAAATTTCCATCATCAAATATTATTTATATATCAAAAAATGTCCAATGTACATAAAACAATATCGCGTCATTTCATCCCTTTATATACATATGTATCTCTGTACACATTTACATCACCCAATCTTTAATAATTTGCCTTCACTCGCACTTTTGTATATCCTCACTCTCTTTCTCATTTCTCTTCCCCCTCAATATAAACTCGGGAAAAGTTTATACGATGCGCGGGAGCTTCCACAATTCGCCTGGGATGATGTCAGTCATTTTATATATATATAGAAGAATAGTGTGCGAGGGGTCGGTTGAAGAGGGTGGTAAATAAAAAAAAAAAGTTTCAAGTCGCGGCCAAGACAAACGTTTAAGCGCATGATCAAACATGGCGCTGCACATACCCAAAAGTTTATCAAGGAATACCCGCGGATTTCCAAAAATCATCCTCTTCTCCCATATCTTCATCCCTTCCACTTTCATTACTTCCCTTTCTCTCTTTATCGTCAACAATCCGCAAACTTTAACCCCCACGAAACTTGTGCGACAGTTAAATTATACGATGTTACTCGTGTTTGAAGCTTGTTTCAACTCTTGGTAAACTTTAAAATCCTCAGTTCTATCATACAAAATTTATACACTTGAAAAAAAAAAAATTTTTTTTTTCATTATTTTTTTTTTATGAATTAAATCACTTTTTATATAAACTTTAGAAATTTTCAGAATATTAACAAACAAGTAAACACTATTTTTCCTCACTGTCAATCACATTAAGCAGCGAAATCAAATTTTTTTTTTATTCATCAGGTGATAAATTATTAATCGATATTACAAATTACATATTACAAAAGATCAATTTTTGACCACAATGATCTATCAAAATTGTAATCAAATGCATATATATACATATGTACACAGTAAAAAATTTTGTGTGAAAGTCCACTAAAAATTTGTGTCGAAATGTTTTTTTCCCCCAAAAATTATGTTAAATCAACACAATATTTATCTAATACAATTAAACTTAAATAATATGCTGAAAACTCTCATTTAAAAACTCAAAAACCACCAAATTATTCATTGACCAATGTAAAAAAAAATTAATCCAGTTTGAAAAAACAAAAAAAAATATTTAATTCAACATAAAATATTATTAATTCCAAGCAGAATCATTTTTCTATCACATTACAAATTTTAGTCAACATAAATAATTTTGAGTGGACTTTTACACAAAATTTTTCACTGTATACATATATATATACTTTGACCGTGAAGATAGATCAGATGAGTCGCGTGCCACGCTGTGCGCGCACAACAACAAAGACTCGAACTTTTTTGTTCATTTATATTTTTTGTTTGCCACCCTGCCTTGCTCCGTCCATATTATATCTACCTTTCCGCACTCACTCTATCTACTCTCACTCTCTTGTTGAACAACGTTATAGGAACATATTATAATACCTTCCTCTCGACTATATACGACGAAGAGACGACCCGCTCGGCCGGCAGCCTGAGAAGCCGCGTGCCGGCTGCTGCTAACACTGAGCGCGAGAGAGAGACCCTCGTGGGAGTCAGCTAAGGGAAATCAATATCTCACGAGGGGCAAAGCGAGAGAGAGTTGTGTTGAATAATAACGGTACTAAAAGAGACAAAATCAACGACTAAACTCCGTCAGATCCTACCCTCCACATTTAATTCATCCCAAAATATCCAATAAAAATAATATACAAACAATAATAAATATTGTAAATATTGAATTATAGGAATTTACTGAACTTTAATATGTAGAAGATGACGATGTGATACACCCGATTTCTAATATTGTTTACGAAATTAAATTATTACAATTCAAATATCCCGCGTTTTGTATTTCACTCCGCGCCGCCCGTTCTCTTTACTCGTGTGTACACTTAATCGAGACGAGTTGAGACCGGTCGGGGGAGAAAGCGGGAGAAAATTTCCCCACTTTGTTTAGCGACCGAACGCGCGGAAAACGCAGTCCAGTCGCTCCAGCCGTGGCGGCCGCTAAGCGGGAACTGACAGGCAAACGCGCGCGCCCCAACGGCACACAGTGCTCGATTACTTACTGTCTTTCTCTCACCTCTTTCCTCCCCATACACACAAACTATCTCACTTTGTTTCACCCCACCATCCCCCTTTCATTTCGTCTTTCTCTTTCGCTTGGCTTTCACTATCTCTTGTTCAGTCGGGCGCGCACTCGGAAACTCCGGGCAAAACTTTTCCCGGCATCTCAACGGCTCTCGCAAAAGACGCAAAAGCAACGGATATAAAAGAGTATAAAGAGAGAAAAAGCCACCCCCTTACTTCAAGTTTTATCAACTTTTCATTCTTTCCCACAGTTTGAGCAGAAGAAAACTTTAGTTAGACGAGAGTTGTAAAAAATGGAAGTGCCTACGTTGGATATGTCCTTTTTTTTTTTTCTTTTTTTCTTTTTGCTTGTTTCTTCTCGTTTTTTTCTTTGGGCGCGGGATGCGAAAATGGGATGTGCCATGGGATACTATAACTTCAGCGACATATATAAATGGAATGAGGAACGATGACGAAGGGTGAACATACAGAAAGTACAAAGCGGATGCGCGACGGAACGTCGTGACGCCTGCGTCAATCTGCGATTCATTGCCCTGGCAACGGCCAACACTGTTCCATCTCTTGTCGTTTTATCTCTTTATCTATCCCATATAAAGTCTATATATCCATTCCCCTTCTCGTTGCTTTTTACACTTGAAACTCATTCGATTGTCCAAGCAACTGTATACCCTCCTATCAGGTATATAATATGTGTACATATAAAGAGAGTTAGCGGATGAGTTGACGGCGTAACAAGTGGATTTTTCTAATTTCCTCTAAGTAACATATAGGCATATGTGTATTTTTTTTCATCATCAGAATTTCCCCCATTTTTTTTTTTTTTTTTTTCTTTGAATACCTTCTCCGTGTAACAAAAATATTTGACAGGAAATAAAAAGAAAAATAAATTTACAATGGATTAAATTTTAAAGATCAATTTAAATTCACTGGATAATTCAAGTGCAGGAATACTAGATGAAATTAAATACGAAACTGCAAATGTATTTATGAGCTTTTAATCTCTATAACGCGAACCGGTCGATTCGGAAAATGCGGCAAACGGCCGAGTCCATGACCTACGGCCATCTTCGAGTGTGCACCCTCACTCCCCCTTGTCGTATCTAAATCGATTTTCGTTAGTGTATGAATTTAACATTCCTCCACCACAAGGGAGGCGAAGGGTGTACAAGTATCGCACGCTCAATCACTATATGCACGAGTATATACCAAGCTTAAATAAACAAACACACACAAGTACATAACGTACAATAATTAAATTAAATTTATAACTCACAAAGATGGAATAAAAACAAAATGTATAATAAAAACTATGATTATATTTTTATATAATTTCAACATGCGCTGAAATAAAATAGAAAAAAAAAGTGAACAAAGTTTTATCAAACATAAAACAAAATTTCCCATAGCCCATATTTGATGCGAATGAGAAAACTCTGTAAACTTTTTCACGTCATAATAACTTCAGAGTCTCTAAATGGCACGTATATCCGTAATAAATTGTTCTCGCAAAGTTTCTAGAAAGACCAAGCTCTACAAATACTCTTTCTTTCATATATACTCCGTATCCTCTAACACTGTTTCATCTGCCTTCATATAAAAATCTCTCCCTCTTCAGCTTTAACATATATGTATACAGCAGCGAGTTCCATACGAGTCTTAAAGATGCTTTTCATTGCGCTCCTTTGGAATCCGATCGATGTCACCTTGTCTCTGTTGTACCTTCGTAAATTCAACATCAACTCAGTGGTCCTCCTTCAACCCCTACAAAGTGGGTTGACGGCAGTAGCATGGCAGAGTCGCATCGTGTCATACAACGCCCCAAACTCCACCTCTTAAACTTTGCCTCACTTCCTCACTGTCTCTCGCTCACAATTTCGTCCGTTCTCTTACGCTCCTGCTCGCTAACTTTTCGCATTTCTATCATACACAAGTGCACACATATGTATGTGTGTATGTATGTATGTATATGGGAAACAAACTCTAGGTCCTGGCCGACCTCGTTCTACGCTCCACCAGGCGAAAGACATCTCTCCATTCCTTGGCTCAACCCCACTACTCTTCACTCATACTCTAATAAGATTTTTCTTCGGGAAAGTTGTAAAGCTGTCGCTATCATTGGATAGTAGTTGTGTTGGTATGAAAACTTACTTCTAGTTTTTAACTTCAAAAAGCTGGACTTCCTTCACACAGTAAAGAATTTTGTGTAGAAGTCCACTCAAAATTTGTGTTGAAATTCTTTTTACACAAATTCAATTAAAAAATGTGTTGAATTACTCATTTACCGATTCGACTGAAAATATCTGTAGTTTCAGACAAAAACTTTTTGTTAAATTTTTAATTTAAAAGTAGTTAATGTTTTAATTATAACATTTAATGATTCAATTATTTTTGGAATTTATTTTTGAAAAATTTCAATTCGACTTATGTCATTGTACATAAAATTTTTACAAGTTTTTTCGGATGTAACGCGGCTATTGCTATTTTATTATCAGTAAATATTTTTTATAAAATATCCTTTCAATAAAGGTTGATAAATTTTTTAAATAAATAAAAAATTTCATATTAAATTTTTCATTGTATTTCCTGATATAAATAAAGTTTACCAAGTTATTGTATAATTCATCAAAATATTAAACATCCACAATATATAATAAATTTAAATCAAAAATCCCAATTTAACACAAAAATAATGTAATGAAACAAATTAAAAAATTTGTCTAATTTACAAATTTATTTCAATTCAAGTTTTGTGTTTCAATTAACATAAAAATCTTGTGTTGAAATTTGACACAAAATTATTGTGAAATAAATCCATCACAAATTTTGTATGGACTTTGATATAAAATTTTCTAGTGTATGTTTTCCTCTGGCTCTACACTCTCTTTCTTTATCCCTTGATCTAGTAGATATTTTTTTTTTCATATCGATTGTCTTACTCTTCCCATGATTTTCTTTTACGAATAGCAAAACGTTCTCATCTGCCGTTCCTTGCTCTATTTATTCTATTACTACTACAATTTCGCTTGTGTAAGCGATTTAATTGAGCTTCGTTTTCTATTTGTTTTTTATATCTTTAATTGAGTTTACGAATTTTTATTCAATCGTTTGAAAATATAAAAAATTCATATATTAAATTTTTAGTAACTTCTATCAAAGAAACATAAAAATATTTTTGATCATTTATTTCTTTTCTATTTATAAATACTAGAGAATATTTTGTTTCAAGACCAAATGTCAAATTTGAATCCGAGAAAAAAAATATAAACTTTCAAAAAAACATTCATCAATTTTCCGATTTTATCCGACAAATAATTGCACGCAAATTTAATCGATATAATAAAAAAAAATTAATATTCAATGACGTTAGAGAACATTTTCAATAACATTAAAAATTTGATAAAAATAATTAACACGAAAAAATTGATTCAACTGAATAATGAAGAAAAAAAATTGAAATAAATAAAAAATTATTTACTCGATGTTCAAATTAATTTTTAATAATATTATGTGACTATGAAATGCACTGTTAATATAATATAAAAATATAATATAATTAATATATTATATTTTTCAATCGTGATGTCGTTGGATAGATTTGTAGAAAATATTGAATACATTTTTCACTGTTTCGATAACATGTTTATTGCTGGGGAAATATATTTTCAAATTTTTCATGTATCGATAATTGAAAAAAATGTTTCAGACAAAATTCAATTATTTTTTTACGCAGAATCAGATTCCAAAATAAGAAATTGGGGATTCCATTAAAAATTTTAAAGTTGCCACCCACTCCACTGCTTGAGAGTTGAAGAAGTCGAATGTGGTGTCAGGAAATAGATTTCCAAAAAATATTAAATACGTATTTTTGGATTTTTTGATTTGATACATATGTTGCGAGATTTTTTTCTATTCCCATCTTTTTCGAACACCTTGTATAATACTATTAATTAAGGCCAGAATTTATTTTTCGTTGAATGCGGTCACCTAATGCACCGCATAAAAGGCCAAATTACGAAGCAAATAAAATAATAGAATTGAATTTTCAACATTATATGACTATACTTCTTAATTTATCTATACATATTTATATTTTTCATAAATGAGACTCACCACGAAGATTCTTTCAAGAGAATGGTTGACGTGATACGTGTTTAAAAGGAGGGTAGCGTCTTTGTAGCAGGCTATCAGTGATCTGCGTCGTCCTCAGTTCGCAAATCGCGTCACACATTGTTGATTTTGGGTCCACTTTTCACTTATCACCACTAACGTTCACTGGTTAAGTAATGTCGTCAAATTCAAACTGATAAAATTTTTACAAGTTTTCATTTTTAATCACTGATGTTATCTACAACCTTTTGCAATCTAGTGTGTAAATTTTCAATGCCGGATTGAAAAAAAATTATAAATTTGCACTTTTTTATTACAATTTTTGAAATTGTGATATATTTATACACGAATTATTTTTGCTTTCTTGAAATAAGAAAAAATCTACACTGAAAAAAAAAATTTATGAAAATAACTAAATTCATTTTACTAAACTAAATATTCATTTCAAAGTAAATAATATTTATTTTTGGCAATAATTTATTATTTGAAACTAATCTAATTTTTTTGCTTCAAATAGAATTTTATTACGCAAAACTTTTTACTGTATTTCTATTAACTTTCATTTGTTCTCAATGTATCTCAATATATGTATATAATGAGAACAAATAAAAGTTAGTAAAGATACAGAAAAAAATTTTGCGTAATAAAATTCTACTTGAAGCAAAAAAATTAGATTAGTTTCAGATGATTAATTATTGTCAAAAATAAATATTATTTACTTTTAACTAAATATTTAGTTTATTATAATAAATTTAGATGTTTTAATTTAATTTTTATCTCAGTGTACATTTTTTTTTATTTTAAAAAACAAAAATATTTCTTCATATATAAATATATCACAATTCCAAAAATTGTAATAAAAAATTAAAAGTATTGAAATCGCATCTCAGATATAAAAGCGAATATATAAATAAATTGTGCAAAAAACAAATAAAAGTTTATCGAAATACATTAAAAAATCTTTGTATAATAAAATTCTACTTGAAGCAAAAAAAATTAGATTACTTTCAAATAATTAATAATTGTAAAAATTAAACAATAATTGCTATAAAATAAATATTCACTTTAGTATTATTTTTTTTATTTTTTATTTTTATTTATTTTTTTATTTAGTATTTTTTTTATTTTTTTTTTTTTTATAATTTAGTATTATTTATTTTTATATTCATTTATTTTTTTTTATTTATATTTATATTTATTTTTAATATTATTTTTCATATTTAGTAGAAGATTTCTTATTTAGTATTAATATTATATAATAAATTTAATTGTGTTAATAATTTTTTTCACTATAAACTTTTTTTATTTTAGAAAAGCAGTACAACTTCGTCGTTTACACTACTATACACGGAACAAGACTGACGCATTAGCGACCACTTCAAATATACAAGCTCAAACTCGCCCCTCTTTATAGGCAAAAAAAAAACATAGCCCTTTGTCCACGATGACTATTACCAAAACGCATCGAAAACAATGTATATCTATCCTACTTCGCTTCGTGGGCCGAGCCACTACTCGCTCTCACTCTCACTCACACTCACTACATTCTCACAGTTTCATAACATTATAAGTTCGATTGCGTACAATGTTTATCTTTTGTGTTCGTTGTCCCCACTACCTTTTAATTCTCATTCTTCGAAATTCGTTTATCGTTATAAACTGTATTAGCTATAATATATAATTTAATTTACACTGCATTTATTCAAATTTAATTATTTTTACTGCTTTAATTTTCAGGTGTGATTATTTTTTTTAACTTCACGATACACAAGTTACATTATATGTATTTGTGGATAATTATATAAATGTTATGTATCGACTATTTATTTTTTCTAGTTTCTACTGAGAAAAGTTTTGCTTGTGTAGTAGAAATTTACGTACATTGACTGACTGTTAATATTATTATTAAAATCAATTTAAAAAATTTTACTAGACCAATTTTTTTAATTTTGTTTTTCTCGTTTTTTCTCTGTGATCATTTGTTCATGAATAGTTTGATGAGACAACTTCATGACTTGTCAATGATAAGAAAAAAGGCAGATAAACTTTATTTTAAAAAACTATTTTCTAATAAAATAAAAAATTTTTTTTTTCTTAGTAAATTTCTAAATATTTTTTTTTTTCTACAATTTATTTCCATTTGACATTTTTTACATCTGAAATATTATTTATATATTTGTGCTTTTTCATTAAAATTTTTGAAATTCTAATATATCTACAGCAACGACAAAATATTTTTGTTTTTTTAAAATAAAAAAAAATTACACTGAGAAAAAAAAATTATTAAAACAACTAAATTTATTATACTAAACTAAATATTAATTTCAAAGTAAATAATATTAATTTTTGGCAATAATTAATTATTTTAAACTAATCTTATTTTTTTGCTTCAAGTAGAATTTTATTACACAAAATTTTTCACTATATTTCTATAAACTTTTATTTGTTTTCATTCATTGACAATCTATTATCATCCAAGTTCTGAAAGCCGAAACAAAGCCCCAGGAATGCCGTTGAGCATTAAACATTCGCAATGTAACAACACTTAATCGTACAAGTCACAATGAGAAGATAAATAACATCGACATGAAGGTGGCGAAGGAGGAGATGAAATGACACACGATGATGAATATGAAAAATAAAAGTAGCAGCGCAAAGTCAGCGCAAAACCACCCTCAATGTGAATACACAGGCGTTACCTAGAAACGACGTAATGCTTCAATGATCATCGCAGCAGTGTATACTATTCACATCTTACCGATTTATCGCACCATCACCACGAACATTTTCGAGTTTTCTTCTTTAAAAAATCTGCACTCTCACACTCTAAATAACCGTCAATTTACGTCGAGGAAATCCGGCGTTTCAAAACAATCTCAAAACTCCCACAAGTTTTTTTCTCTCCCTATTTCAACCCATTATTATTGACATTTGTAAACTCTTTGAAAGTATTTTTCTTTCACGAAATATTTTTCCCTTTTATTTTTTTTTTTTTTCAACATTGACTTATCAATAAAAAACATTCGACGAGAGTTGTATATAACTTATCAAAAGATATTGCACATACACACGAGCTGGTAAAGGGTGGCTCGAGACTGGAATGCATCGATATATATCCAATTTCAATATGGAGTGTATATATGTATTAGGATGTGCCATTTTTAGGCAACTTTTTTTTTTTCATCAAAACAACAGGTAAAGAACTTAATGGACGATGGAAAAAAAGCCTGTTTCAAAAGGAACTTTTAATTTTAATATTTAGAGGTGACTGTTCGTAATTTTTCATTTAAATAAGATGGAAAAATATTTTTTTTTTATTTTATTTTTGTAGTGTGGTATTTGCGAATTATAGAAATAAACACATAGCGTATTCTTGTAGGGAATCGAACGCTCTACAAAAAAGGTCTCTTACACTTTTTTCATAGAGACAGCTATTTTAAAGATATTCAAACCCAAAGTTCAAAATGTATGAAATTTTGACTTTTTTGTTATTAAATCGATACTAATCACTTTATTATTGTAATAAAAAAACACTTCAATAATTGTAGTTACATTGCTTGATTTTGTTTAGACGGCATAATTTCTATTGCTTTGAAATAATAATAAAATTCATTTAACATAAGTTATAAATATTTTTTTTATAGTAAATAAAATAAAGAAAAAAGATATCTGACACGTGAGTATTTTTTTTTTTAGCTTTACGAAAATATCAGTACACTACAACTAGTTTTCCGATTGAAAATATTTTTTAAGAGAATATAATAAAGTGATTAATCTATATTTATGAATGTATTTGTTGATACAATTTGTAACGAGTATGTTTTCCTCTTTTCATTGTGTTTTTGATCAATCAAATAAAATTTAAACATTATCAATAACTTAGTAAAAATTACTTACATAGTAAAAAATTTTGTGTAAAAGTCCACGAAAAATTTCTCTTGAATTTTTCTCGCGATGATTTTGTGGCAAATTTGAACCCAAGAGTTTGTATTGAAACAAAAAAAAAATTTACAGTAAAATAAATAGATTTTTAAATTAATTAAAACACAAAATTTAATTAGAAAATATAAATCAATAAATAAATCTATAAATTATACAATTATTTTTTAATTCGTTTAATTACATTATTTTTCCATTAAATTGGGCTTATTTATTCAAACTTATCATCATGGATATTAATTATCTCAATAATTTAAACAATAACTTGGTGAACTTTATTTATTCCAAAAAATACCAAGAAAAATTCCAAATTAAATTTTTTAATTATCAAAAAAATAATGAATCTTTCTTGAAAGACTATTTCATAAAAAATCCCCACTGATAATAATATCAATTTACAAATAAAAAGCACAGTCATCTAATAATATAAAATAAATAAATTAAAAAAAAACAAAAATAAATAAAAATAGTAAACTAGGATTTTAGAGTAGATATAAAACACAACTAACTATTGTGACACGTGTACAGGTAAAAATAGTTCATGGGGGGTAAATACTACGGGCCACGTTAGTGTAATAGTTGAGAACCCAATCACAAGTATGTATAGACACACCACCACTAAACCGTTTAAACATTCACGAGGTATACGTGTTACAAGTGCAAGTGGAGGGTAAAGGCACGTCTTATATAGACGCCACGTAGTCACATTTATAAGTATTTATTTATTTATTTATTTATTTATTTATTTAATTATTTATTTATTCATTTTTTTATGTTCTACTCATGAACTAAAGACCATAATAAATATATACTCATTAAACAACATGAGAATACTTGTTGAAAATATAACTGAGGGCGTAGTAAAAAAAAAAAAGAAGTTATATTTAAATCATTTGTATTGAAAAATAAAATATTGGAAGTTTTATTTTTTTTTTATATGTTGACAAAAGATTTTATTAAATGAGTGTATATAAATAATTGAATAATATTGACTTACCGCTGACAGATGTTTAAATTGTTAATAATTTCACATGGTTATGATTTTGTTTATAAATTAAAAGTTTTATACATTTTATAACGTGAGCGAATGAAATTATTTTACTTATATGATCATAATCAGGTGTTGTATTGGTTATTAATAAATTAATTTAGAGAAGTTAGTGTGTTAAAAAAAGAATGAATTATTACACTGATACTTGAATTATTTATAATCAATTAGTTATAATTAATTTATTATAAATTGTGACGATTTGTTTTATATTTTATTTTTACTATTTTTTGTAAGTAAAAAATTGCACTTAAAGTGATGAACAAATTAAATAAGACACCACATGACACTATTAAATATTTTTAAACAATACAACATGTGTAAATATTGCAATAATAAATATTTATTATATATTATATAAATTTTGTATTGTCATTTTGTTTTAATTGAAATTAATTATAGGAAAATGATATTTATTTCAAGTAAATTGATTATTTATCAGTCAATTTCATGATATTATCCTTGAATTTGCACTTTGAAAATATTTTTACAATTTTATTCACGTAAAAAATACTAAAAATTCACTAATTCATCAACATTCGCATGAGCTAGCGACAATTGACCCGATTTGAATGACAAACATTTGCGCACATTTTCACACACCGCTTACAGCGCCTCTATAGGGAAATTTAGAATATATTTATGCAACAATGCAAGAAAAACGGCAAGAAAATTCAAGTTATTTGTTTTTATAATTTATTTTGAACATTTTTTTGCACTATAATCAACTAATTAATCTAATAAGCTCATTTTGCAAAGCTCTACATATATGTAAGTAATTTATTATTTCATAATATAACAAAATATACTTCATTCATGGGAAATAATTTTCAACTTTTTAGGTTATGTTCATATCAAATAATCCCGCTAATACATTATGAGTTTGGAAAGTTATAATTCAGCAAAAGAAATGTCATTAAAAATGGATAAATACCAAAATATGAAGGCATTTAATATCGCAGCATTGGAATATATTAAATATCCTAGTGAAACTGCAGCATCTGTTCTCCAAAGGAATTTAAGTGTAAGTTTTAAATATATCAGATATCCAAACGCAGTCGGTGAATCTTATTTAATTAAATGAAATTAATTTTAATACGAATATTATATAATTATTCAACAGATTTTAAGTACCACAGTGGATTTAAGTATTTTTGATCCAGGCACAATAGTAACTGCTGAATTTTATGTAAGCTTGTATAACCTAACAAACGCATTGGCATCACCAATACCACTTACATGGAGTGTTCTTGATGTTCTTTATAATGCATGCCGTAATTCAGCAGCACGTCATGCTTTAATACATACATATAAATTTGCTCCAATGTTATCGAGATTATTAGAAACGAATTTAATACCAGAAAAACGTTTAAGAGTATTGAAATTACTTCAAGAATTGACTTATGGCGTGAAAATACATTCACAAGAAGCCCATTTACCACATTTAATTAAAATATTAACACAATGGATAATGCAATCAAAAGATGAAGAAATTGTCAGTCGATCTTTGGGTGTATTAATTAATCTTTGTTACAAAAATCTTCCTGCCATTCACATATTAATACGAACTGTTAATACAAAAGCATTACATAAAATGCTTTTAACACTTCAAAGCAATAATGTTAATACACGAGTTCAGTGCTGTAAACTTCTTATTATTATGGAACAAATGAGCAAAGACATTCCGGATAAATTTATTTTAGAATTTGTAATGGTGACATTTCAAAGTTTAGTGGCAGCATTGGCAGACATTGATGTGTTACTTCTTCGACATATAGTTGAATTTTTTGATGATGTTCGAAAAAATGAAAATTCACGATCAGTTCTCATATCTTATCAAAATTATGCTGATGATGTGAATAATATTATACAACAATTAGAGGAAACATCGGATCCAGAGTGTACTGCACTCATAATGGAATTTTTACTTTCTTTAATCAGACTTAAAATTCCATCATTAATTCGATTCTATCCTACTTATATTAAAGTTGCAATGGAACAAGTAAATGTCACTCAAGTATCATCAAAAGCCTTAATGCTAATAAAAACAATATTAATTGACTCGAGAAGAAGTAAAAATTTTAATGATTTAGTATCCGAATTAAATTTATCAAAGTTAATGGTTGTTATTGGTAATGAAGACGATGAAATGGACGGTAAAAGTGAAAAACGTAGCATTGAATTAAATTCACGACTCACTGAGCTAATTCAATTATTATTAGAAATGAGTAAAACGCCAAATTTACGCGCACAAGTGACCCAGGCTTTTAGCGAACAGACAATGCGACGATTGCTAAGACCAATGCTCGAGCAAGAAAATTTAATATCTGGTGATAATTTACCAGCAGATTTAATTGGTGATTCTGCAACAACATTACATATTTATGCACTGGCATTAACAGCTGATCTTGCAGTACAAAATTCCAGTTGGTTAACTCTTTATTCAGAATTAATCCAAAAGAAACAAATACAAATGATGATTGCATTGGCGTTATTTACTGGCGATGGCGAAGTAAAACAAAAGTGCCTTCAATTAATGGCTTCAGTGAGTTTTCCGCAGGAATGTGTAACAGCTGTTGCAAAATATATGTGTGAATTAGAACCATTGGTGTTACTTCAAAGTAGAACAGGAATTACAACTGGCATTCCGGTTAAATCGGAAAACTATTCAAATATTGATATGACACCATTATTTTCATTAGCACAAGAGGGACAACTTGATGCTGCACTTGAAAAAATAAATAATCTTTTAGCTGATGGTAAAATTACCGATGTCACAACATCAGCAGTGATGGAATTGTATGAATATAAATTAGCTGCTATGAAACATGCTGAAAGAGGAATTCAAGCGAGTCATGAAGCTGCTAATGCTCATGCAACGTGTCTTCAACATAGATTAGCTCAAGTTATTGCTGAATCAAGCAGACTTCATCAATTATTATTTTATACACAACAAAATTATGAAATGCTTCAAGCGGATAAAATACAAATGAATGTTAAACTTCATGAAGCCGAGGGAGAAAGTAAAAAAATTCATGCAATACAAAGACAAGAAATTCATGGGCTGAAAAAAATTGTTGCAGAAAAATCTGCGACAATTGAACAATTATCAAATGTTAAAAATGAACTTGATTGTGTAACAAAAAAAAATCTAAATTTAGAAACAAAAATTAAAGATCTGACTGATGAAAAAATGAATTTGGAATCAAAAGCAAAAGATATGTTAACAAAAAATCATGAACTTAATAAATTTGTTAATAAATTGCAGGATAATATTGGTAAAAAAGATCAAATTATTGAAATTAAGGAGAAAGAATTAGCAGCAGGACAAGAGGGAATGTTGGCACTTAAACAGGAAAATGAACAATTAATGCGACAATGTCAAAGTTACGAGAAAACAATTGCGGAGAAAGACGAAAATGTTCAAAAACTAACGAATGAATTGATTGAATTTAGTCGCATGCGCGATATGATTTATCATTTAACTGCTAAAAAAAAAGATAATCAAAATGAAACTAGCTAAAATAACATTTTTTTTTTTTAACAATTCAATTCGTCATATTGGAGAAATTTTAAATTTTAATTGCTATCTACAAATGCAGTTATATTTTTCGCAAATATATTTTTATTATCATGATAACACAAGTACATATTTATTCTTTATTAACCTAACTTTTCTTGTACATTAATCCTTTACCAAATACTGTAATTATTATCATCATCATTGGACACATGGAACAATCGTAACCAAGCGCCAATATTATTCTTAATTATAAATATATACGTTTATAAACTTTTATAATTCTCTAATCATCCTGCTTTTATTATTACATTCAACAACACATAATATATTGCCCTTTTACAATTAATAAATAATGAAGAATGCTAATTTTAATAATAATATTTAAACGCATTTTTCGCATATTATTAAAACATTTTTTTTTTCTCCACCGATTTTTCATAATTTAATTTATGAAATATGGTAAGTGTGAAATATACAAAGATGTTTATTGTAATATTTATTATTACACACTTTTCATTTTCATAATTTCATCAAAATATTTTCTATCGCTAAATTTTTTAACTTTATACATATCCACCATTAAATATCTTCATAAATTTCTATCAACATCCTGAGAACATCTTTATGCGCCATTAATATTTAGCTTCATTGTTCATTGACAAAAAAATTGATCTAATTAAATTATTCCATTAATTACGATAATCTATTGAAATTCCAGATAATATTTGTGCGAAGATACTGAAGAAGAATAAAAATATAAATACAAAAAACGTATGGATAAATCATACGTTTGCATGACGAATTTTCTAAACGCCTAAAACGCTATTTTAATTATTACTCAATGTCATCTAACACTCCTTTGGCCCTAAAAGTTCAATATTATTTTTGACTTAGGTTTAAATTTGTACCCCAAAGTTTGAGAAAAAATAATAATTAAAACGAAGAAATGGATAAACTAATGACAGTAAAAAAAGAAACGAATTAGCACCATCATTAAAAATTATTCATACAAAATAAAATAGTATGAATTAAATAAAAATTGATTAAATTTAAAATCGAATTTTCGATAATAGTTAATTTACACATTCATTTTTGGAATGATAGTATTTTTTTTTTATCTTGACAAGATTTAATTAACAACAAAAATATTGTGATTTGTAAAGTACTCATCAAGCGTTAGGATAAATTAAAATGCACTCAGTGCAACGCGATCAGTTGGCGTGGAACTTGACGAACGACTTATGATCACGTCTCTATAAAGACACGATCATCAACTACTGCCTCGACTCCAAGATTGCTCTTTAGCGTCAGCAAATAAAAGATAAACGCAATTGCCAGCCATATTTATTCCCGCTGCCATCCAGAAAACTGTGTGCCATCGTGAAAGAGTTTCCTAAAAAAATCCAGAAAAAAAATTAATCAAATAAAAATATAAATTACTATATATATGGTGCTTCATTTGAGAGGACTATTTTTTTTCGCGGCATTGACGAAATATTAATCTAAACATTCAAAAAAAAATTACCATCAAAGATGAACTCTTAATTTTAATATTAAATACTTCCTGAATAATTTTCAACCCAAAGAACCAAGAAATAATCTGCAATATTTATTTTCAATACACCCGGGGAAAAATGATTTGAAATACAAACTTTCCAAAGCACTCGTGATACATAACCTCTCAATTATAGTAAAAATACAATTAAAACTACATTATATATATTTATAAAATACTTACATGACCTTCGATGAGTCGGCCAATGACGTAAGGAGCCAAAAATCCACAAGCGTTGGCAGCGGCATTGCTCAGACCATATAAAGTTCCAGCATATCGCGGGGCAAGAGCAATGTGATTCATTTGATTACCAGCGTACACTGCTCCCTGCAATGATCCAAGTCCAGCGAGCGCTATCATCAACCATAATTGATCACATCCAGCCCAAATAGCACCAATAAAGCTCAAACTAACGCCCAATGAACTGACTGTATTCCAAAATTTCATCGACGTAAGTTGCGACATTACCCGACGCTCCAAAAGCATATCGGCAAAAAATGATATCACCAATCCCATTATCCAAGCGGTTAAATAAGGAAGTGGTGATAAAATTGCATCCTGTTGAATATCAAAATGCAAAATTCGATCCATGTAAGTTGGTAACTCAGTTAAAAGAGTGTAAAATGCCCACGATTGTCCACATTGTGTTATTGTAATTGCCCACATTGGACCAGACTTTAAAACTGCTAACCACGGAACTCCATTATCTTCATTCTATTAATAAATTATTTAAACATTAATTAATATTCATAAAGTAATTATTTGACGAAATAATATTATGAATAAAAATAAATACCTGAAGCTTTGGCTCTACACAAGCTTCAATGTATAATTTTTCTTGAAAATCAATTCGTGGATGCTCGGCGGGAGTATCGTAAATGAAAAATAACCAAAATATATACCAAATTATTCCGAGTGTACCAAAAAGATAGAATGCCAATGGCCAGCCGCCCCAAAATTCTAAAGAACACAAGTATCCGCTAACAGGTAAAGATATTACCGTTCCAAAATTAGCGCCTACGTACAAATAAATAATTATTACATTAATATTTAATGATAATGATTGAAATAAAATTAGTAAACTACTTTACAAGGTGAAGAATAATTACCAGCGTAAACAAGTGCTGCAAATTTACTTCGTTCCAATGGTGGGACCCAATGGGCGAGCATCGAATGCATAGCAGGAAAAGTAACACCCTTTTAAATAATAAAAATTAATTAAATATCAAAAAAATATAATAAATCATGAAATATTAAATTTACCTCTGTGAATCCTTCCGCAATTCTAATCGCCAAAAATGGAGCGAGTCCCCAATAAGCAGCGAATGGACTAACAACGGTAAATAATGCAGTGAGAAAGACCCCGAGACCGTAAACCAATTTTCCGCCTACTTTTTCTGCCATTCGCCCACCTGGGACATTGGTGATAACATAGCCAAGAAAAAATGACCCGAGAATCATGCCCTGAGTCTTGGAATCCCAATTAAATTCACCCGGGCTCTAAAAATAATTAAATTACAAAATAAAAATAATATTTATTAAATTATCCATTTTTTTTCTATATTCAAACACAACATAATCCATGACAACAGATAAATTTATTGGCATGCAATTATATTAGTTGAATATGATATAAATACTATGAATCACTAATTTTCAATTGATAATTTTATCAGAATTTGTAAAATAAATAATTCTTCATATGTTAATTTTTTTTTTTTACATAAAATCACAAATGATAATGTGATGATTAATATGAATTCTTACTGGAATGAATGTGCCATTAACTGGCAATCTCTTGGGACAAACATCACTGGTATCATTGCCATTGTCATCTGGATAAGCAGTTTGATTAACCATCGATACAATTGCAACAGATAAATTTACTCTCATTGCATAAACCAAAGCAAATCCTAAAAATCCTAGAAAACCCAAAGTATATCTTGCTTTTATACATGACGGAGTGTCGTTGGGAATTGGTCTCAGGCTCGCTGAAAAATAAATAAACCCATAACTTCAACCATATGTCATGACATTAATAAATTAAATCACTGGCAATTCATAATAATTAATAAAATTAACGGAAAAATCAATACAAAATTAAAATACATAATAAAACATTCATAAATTTAAAATCTCAAACAATCATAATATTATTTCAGCTATCACACAATTTCTTTGTTGTGAAAGCACATTTTCACAATTGCAATTGCGCGAGTATGAGTGAAACAAAGTGCTGTCAAGGAAGTAACGAAGGCCAATTATTTATGATAAACGCCACAATACGAATTGACAATAATAAATTAAGAAATTATTCAATAAAATTTAATAAATTATACCTTTTTCAATCGAATCGTTGATACATAGTGGCGAATCGTCGCGTGAAACTGTAGGATCAAGGACTTCCATGATACCAATGCTTGTCTATGATTGCACTAGTGTTTCAATCTGTATAATATATTTCAAACAATTTTATTACTCGGTACAGATATTATGTACTTTCTAGGATGACGCACCACAGCGAACTTCTCATCAAGACAAACCAAGACCACCACTCCGAACGTCACATTCACCTAAAATGACCAACAGGCCTTTGTGTACATGTAGAATGTACCAATAAACATACAGTTGAGCTCCGCCAAACACATAGAAAAGTAATAATAATATTACCTTATGTCAGCAGTAAAACTGTCACTTGATATTCGTAAATATTCGAGACAATCGGGAATTAAACAAGGCCATGTATATATAAATCTATCTCTTTCTTATTTCTTTGTTGTTGCGCGCATTTGCATATATAAACATAACCTCGAAATTTTAATCATTGGTCGGTAAAGTAGATTTAAACACACAAATTCTCGGGTAATTATAAAATAATTATTTTTATTGTGTATGCAAATATCGAAATTTAAATAATTATAATAGATATATATAAATTAAGGAATGCCATATTGCAATAATTGTTTAAAAAAATGGTGATATCAAGAGATTTATCATAAAAAAAAAAAATTACTACTCACAAATTAATTATCCAACGTTAAAAACAGTTACTTATCGGTGCATTGCGATGTGTACAATTATTATTCTTCATTAAATAATCTAACTACCCATTATTAAATATAATGTGGGAAAATGTATTGTATTATAACAATAATTTTCTCAGAAGTGAATATACAAGCACCAGTATTAAAATTCTTCCTCCTTAAAGTTGTTTAATGATTTATTGGGAGTTTTGGCTGGTGATAAGGATATTGATTTGTTGTGCATATCCAGTCCTAATGTCATTTTAAGCAGTTTCAGTACACTTTTCTTATCAGTATTCTCGTTTTCTAAAAAAAAAAAAAAAAATTAATATATTTTAAGGTTAGGAATATCTCAAATTATTAATCATTATCAATAACTAACCTTCATTTCGTGTTAATTGTGCTTCTAAATTTAATTTCTCTTGTGCTATCTCATACATTCCTTCCTCTATTGTTTCTTCACCTAACAATCGTACTATCTGAACAGGTCTGAAAATAAATATTAAACAATTTATAAAAATTATTTTACAATGACAAGTAATTTTATAGATTTATTATATATTGTGTGCTCACTTTTTCTGTCCTACACGATGAGAGCGATCTTCAGCTTGTTTATCATTGTAAGGATTAAAATCAATATCATGAATGATAACAGTATCAGCTGCAGTGAGGTTGATACCTAAGCCACCGGCTCTTGTTGATAATAGAAAAATAAATATCGATGGATCTTGAGTATATTCATCAATCAGAGCCTGTCTATCAACAACTGGCGTCTGACCATCCAGTCTTAAAAATTTATGGCCTCGTATTGTCAAATATTCCTCTAGAATATCCAATACTACAGTGAATTGACTGAAAATAAGAACTCTATGACCGTCTTTTTTCAATTGAGGCAATTTTTCATCCAATGTATTCAATTTCCCTGCTTGAGGAATAAGCTCTTGAGGCAAACCATAACCAGCAAGACACTTATGAACACGTGACAATTGATTTATTTGATAATCTGACATCCACAAAAGATCCTCAAAAATATATTGTGGATTTTTTTGCTTATAAGTTGAATCTTTTGCTAATTTTTTTGCAATTTCATCCAATTTATCTTCATCATAATAATCTCTTACAAGCAACGGATGATTTGCTAATTTACGTAACTGCATCATCATACCAACTCCATTAACATCTGGACTTCTGCCAGCCTCTTCCGAAAATTCAGTCATTAAATTTTTATACATTTCTCGTTGTTTGTTTGTCAACGAGCATTTTATCACTTTCTCAGTCTTTATTGGCAAGTCTTTGAGTACTTCACTCTTCAAACGACGTAAAACAAATGGTCGCATTATTAATTTAGCATTTTTCACTTGTTCTTGTTCAAATAATGGTTTATCATCTTTATTTTTTTCCATTGATATTTTTGGATTCTTTGAAAAAAGACTTTTTAAATCATTTTGTTTTCCAGCAAACATTGACGGCATTACAAATATTAATAAAGACATAAGCTCCAATAAATTATTTTGTAACGGTGTGCCAGTAAGTAATATTCGATGTTTTGCATTTATTTTCACGAGATTATCATATCTAATTGTACTCATATTCTTCAGCATGTGTGCTTCATCAAAGATAACATAAGTGATGGGCATTACACGAAATAATCGACGTTCTTCCGGTGTGCTGCTTATAAGATTGTATGTCGTGAGAATCACATCAACATCATCAAGATCACCATTACGCCAACCCATTCGCATTTCTTTTCGTTCATCCTGTGAACCATAATATTGAATAACATTTAGTCCCGGAGACCAACGCTCCAACTCATTTCTCCAGTTCTCTGTTGAAAATAAAAATAAACAAAAAATTAATATCATTTATCAATTTATATATTTTTTATTTTATATTATTTATATTTACCTATTGTTGAACTGGGAACAACTATCAAGTGTGGACCATCAGATTCGCTCAATAATCCTCTCTCTTTTAAGTATGTTAAAAATGCAATAACTTGAATAGTTTTACCCAGCCCCATTTCATCAGCAAGAATTCCATTGACATTTTGCGAATGCATTACTGCTAACCAATTAAGACCGACCATTTGATATGGCGCTAATTTTAATTCTGTATTCAAGCTTTGTGGTTGTTTAGTGATCATTGATGAACCAGCTGCAACAGCTTTTTCCATATTTGCCGAGAGACGTAAGCATTTTTTCATCAATGCCTCGACGACATGACGTGTTGCTATCAATTCTTGAGCTGAATTCAATAATTCTGTATCCAAATGTTTGAAACTTTGAAATTTTTGTACTAAATCTTGCCAATTTTCGAAGGGTCGAGCATCAACAATGGCTTGCGCTCGTTTTTGTGAACAGTGTGACATAAGTAAAAATTCTGTTAGTCTTCCAGTTTGCATAAATTCAAATACTGCTTTTTTATCACCTGTCAAGTCATTTGATATTTCCGCATCAGAATCATCATCGCTTGAAAAATAATAAAAATCATTATTTTAATATTTAATATAAAATATTTGTGGTTATTTCGTTTGTATAAATATTAAATTTACCTATCAAATACTCTATTTTTATATGTAGTTTCATCAGAATCAACATCATTATCTTCATCATCACGATTCATTTTTTTACGTTTTTTATTACTTGACTTTGCAGATCCCTTCATTGGTCGTTTTCTATTTTTCTTCAATAGCATTTTTGCTTCTTCTAAATTCCAATTGACATCATTTAATGTCTTCTCAATTTTCTATCAAAAATATTTAAAATCATTTACCAGACAAATATATTAAAAATAATTCAAATAATTATTAAATATAATTAAATTATTTACCGCTATATCGTATTCAGGATACAAATTAATCAGGTACTGCTGTTTTTTTTCTTTATCTCTGGAGTCATCAGAGTCGGACTCGGATTCTCTAGATTTAACTGGAGTCCCAGCATCACTATCACTGTCTTCAATACGATTTACAACCTTTCGTCGAACTTGCACATCCGAACTCATTAAATTACTATCGTCATCAGCTATAAATGCAAAAAAAAAAAAAAAATAAATAAATTACAACAATTACAAATGAAAATGGATACAATCTCTATACTTAATTATTAAATAAATACATGAATGAAACATTTAAAATTATAAATTATAAAATTTTCATTCGATTAAAATAAAAATGCTTCAGAACAAAGAATCTTGGAGCCAGAATTTCCCTCCTACCGGTCACCACCAGTACACCTGTATATAATAATTTATATCTTACACATAGTGAGCTTCTTGATTGGCTTTTTTTGGAATCGAAAATTTCTCAAATTATCCAAAAGACTTGGACTATTTCCGTTTTGTTTGTCGCAATTAGAATTTGACATGGCATCAACAGGCTCCACAAAGATGACGCTTGCAAATACACATTTTTGCACGATAGATGCTTTGAAAATTGTTCGTTCTAGTCTTGTGTGTATTGCAAAGGGAACAATCGTTGAATGGGTGATGGGGAGATTGAAGAGAAAGACACACATACAAATGAAAGAGTAGGAGAAATGAAAGATGACCTGGACAAGACTGTTCTAACCAAAAAACCCCAGATAATTCTCGGTAACTTTATACAAAACCGCCACCTGGAATGGATCTGTAAATGCTAAATAATAACCATATTTTTAGAAAAAAAAATTCAAGTTTATATATTTAATGTATTAAATTAATTATCTACTTAATCATTGAAATGTATTGGAAATTAATGTAGATAAATATTAATCCATTTGAGTGAATGTAATCTTATTAAAATTAACTAATGCCACAAGAGAAAAATATGGAGTCTTTCAATTTTTATTTTAGATGTTTGCGAGTCAATTATTATTCCACATAAATCAGCTGATTTTTCTCTAACCTTTTGTCGCTCCATCTATAATATAACACGTGGTTGTACATATGTACTTGTAAATGTCATTTTCAATATTTAAATATGATTGATTAAATAAATTATGATATAATAAAATTAATGTTGATACTCGAAACCTCCATTTTATTCCAGAATAATTACATAAATATATTAATTAATACATAATATCCATGCTCGATATGAATTAAGATAATTTTAAAATACATAACAATTTTTAGGAATTTATAATTTTAATTTTACAAACATTATTACAATTATTACAATGTAATTTAATAAAAACTATGTTTATATTTCATATAATAAAATATTAATTCAATATTATATTCATTTCATAAGATTGTTTTTTCTTTATGATTTTATTTTTATATAAATGAAGTCAAATATCTTCCAGCATTATTCTTCATGAAAATAAGGTTATGTGTGCCAAGAGAAATCTTGTCCCGTGGCCATTTTATGTATTTTTTGCAATGAAGTTCAAAAGACATTTTGCTTGAGAACAGAAAAAAGAGCATCATTAATTCATCAGTGGTCCAGTAAGGCGCTACTTTTGAATAATTTGTGGCGTCTTACGTCACTGAGCAGTTTAAAATTAAAATTCGAAAGTGTCGCCACTCAGTAAAACGGCGACCAAACGTACTAGGACCATGAGGTATGAAGTACGCAAGAACATCCATGTTCATTCGAGAAGCAACCGCTCAGGCATTAACAATAACACAGCTACAGCTATAGCGACAGCAATACTTAACCAAACATTTAGTTTCTTTGTTAAATATATATATCTTTTGTTCATGTTTTTTAAATAAATAAACTTTCTAGTGTGTTCTAAATAAAATAAATTATTGTTAGGTTATTACCAAATACCTACAAATTACACGATAATTATTATAAATCGAAACGAGCCGAAGATAGCCGAACATTAGTTAACGAAGTAACATCATACACGTGTTCAACAACGTAAGTTCAATCAAAATATAACCTATAAATTATGTGCTTATAAATTACATTTACAATTAAGTGATGCTGAATATATTTATTGTTATTTATTGTTAATGCAATATTAATATGTGATTTGTACCTATACATACAGATTACATAATTGATTCGTTTATATCTACATAAAATTCTCCAGGTGTTTTGAAACCATAACCTCCAAAATCAACATTTTGTTTTATAAATCAAAATGAAACGAAAATTGGATGATGATGAAGTGACGGTCGAGATTGGAACAAAGCAGGTTCAAACAAGATTAAAATCTGATACTGGAGAAGATTTACCAGGAGGATCACTTTCACTTCCAGTTGATGTCACAGTAAATCAGCTTCAAGTTATCTGTAATCATTTGTTGAATCAAGAAGAAACTCTTCCATTAGCATTTTTTATTAATGACATCGAAGTCACTGGATCATTGGAACAAAATTTACCAAAAGATTTTTCCATAAGTGAAAGCATTGTTGATATTGTTTATCAACCACAAGCTGTTTTTAAAGTCAGAGCTGTTACAAGATGCACAGGATCCATTGAAGGTTTTTAAATTGTTTAAATGTATTCATTTTTCTTTTATAATTTTAATTATAACAATTGTGACACTCATAATAAATATAAATAATCGTTAAATATTTTAGGGCATAAGGAAGCGGTAATTTCTGTTGCTTTTTCACCGGATGGAAAATATTTAGCAAGTGGTTCTGGTGATACGACAGTAAGATTTTGGGATATACATACGCAAACACCTCATTTCACATGTTCAGGACACAAACATTGGGTGCTGTGTATATCATGGTCACCATGCGGTACAAAACTTGTATCAGCATGCAAAAATGGAGCAATTATCCTTTGGGATCCAACAACTGGCCAACAAATTGGTATAAAATCAATATTTGTTTAATTTACAATCAATATTTAAATGTACTAAAATTGTCTTGATTATCAGGAAAAACTATGACTGGTCATAAAATGTGGGTAACATCACTATGTTGGGAGCCATATCATCGTAATTCCGACTGTCGATTTTTAGTAAGTGCCTCTAAAGACACAGATTTAAGGATATGGGATACAAAACTTGCCCAGACAACGCGAGTGCTCGCAGGCCATTCAAAGAGTGTAACTTGCGTACGATGGGGTGGCAGGGGACTCATTTATTCTGGCTCACAAGACAGAACAATAAGAGTTTGGAGAGCTGAAGATGTAATTATTTATATCCACATCATTTATTTATTGATTCAATTAATTAATCTTTAATTGAGGCTTACACTAATGAATGAAAAATTATTTTAGGGCATTTTGTGCAGAATTTTAGAAGGACATGGTCATTGGGTTAATACTCTGGCGCTGAATGTTGATTACGTTCTCAGGACAGGACCATTTCAAATTGTAGAAAGTGAAAACAGTTCAGAAAGTCCAAAAGAACGAGCATTAAAACGATATGAAGCCATTGGCAAAGAAATACTTGTATCTGGTTCAGATGATTATACATTATTTCTCTGGAAACCGGAGATAGAAAAAAAGCCCATCGGTAATTTAGAGTTCTATCAACACGACAAATCTATAATATAAAAAAAAAAAGAATGAAAGAAAATAAATGTATACTTTATGTATTTTTATAATTTTAGCTCGAATGACGGGTCATCAGCAGTTGATAAATGACGTCAAATTTTCACCAGACGGTCGACTGATTGCTTCAGCGTCGTTTGATAAATCTATCAAATTATGGGAGGCAACAACCGGCAGATTTATAACATCCTTAAGAGGTCATGTCCAAGCTGTTTATTCAATAGCTTGGAGTGCCGATTCACGATTATTAGTAAGTGGTAGCGCAGATTCTACTCTTAAAGTTTGGAGTATGAAGACAAAAAAGCTTGGACAAGATTTACCAGGACATGCCGATGAAGTTTATGCCGTTGATTGGTCACCAGACGGTTTACGTGTTGCATCAGGTGGAAAAGATAAAGTTCTCCGATTATGGCAGAATTAGTAAATAAAATTTAAAAACAAAAAAACGAAATTTACTTTTATTATATTTTAAACTCAATAAATTTGATAATCACATTATATATTATCTTATTTCCAAGTTGCATGATTAATTATACCAGTAAATACAAGATTAATTGATATGATTTTATTGCAGGTTTATTTTGATTGCATGAATGCGCGTCAATGAAAATAAATTTAGGTAAAGAAATAATATCTATGTACAAACATTATTATTATTTTTATTATTATTGTTATTATTATATATTAGTGATTATGAAAAATTAGTGTATATGGTGTTTTATAAAAGAGGGTGGGCGATAAAAAAAAAAAAAAAAGAGAGAGTGGGGAGATAGTGGTAAAACGCGACGGGGCGGAAGTGAGAGAGAGTTCAAGTCCTACGTCGTACTAGTCGTTGCAAATGGCAGACGTGTAACATTGTTCTACATCATTTTATCGTGACATAACGAATAAATAAAGTAATATATTACGAAGGATAATATTACACAGTGTTAAGTATATATTATTGCATCGTTATTGATATAAACACGATAATTTAAATAAAAAATATTTACATAATGGCAAAACTTGTCGATATATGGCGAGGTGACCACCCGGTCAATTTGACGCGACGACAAATGCCATTGATTGTTGATGAAAATCTAACGGTGAGTTTTTAATGGTTATTTAATTATTATATCATTTGTTTATGTATATATTAGGGTCATTGTACGAGGTTGACGAAAATCAAATAACGGTATTTATTATCATTAACGACATAACCTATATGTGGCCTTCTGAATTTATACAGTGGCGTAGGGGTAAAAACTTTCTTAATTATTTTTTAACCTCATCATAAAAATGCATTGTTCATCTATTCATATATCGCAATTTCATTCTCAACAGATTATAGATAACGTTGACTATAAAATATTACTGTTTATTAAGATACATAAATATTTATGTTACTTTATGTTATCATAATAATTACAGACGAATTTAATTATTTTTTTAATTTCAATTTTAATTTTCTTTTTTTTTTTTTTTTATTACTAGTTATTAATGGTAATAGAAAATAACTGTACTTTTGTTGTAGATGATCATGGATTTGAATAATCTTGGATATGTAAATGAGAGTCCATTAGTTAGGGGAAAACAACTTGATGAATTTACGCGAAAATTAGATATGCTTACCAAGGAAGAAATTAAAGCGTCGTTTGAAGTGACACATAAAGATATGCTGTCAATTCTTGGACAAGCAGTGCCCTGTGTTGGATGTAGAAGAAGGTATTTAAAAAAAAAACAATTGACAATTAATTAACTCGTCGCAATATTTACTTAAACATGAAAATTTCAACAATCAATGCGAATATTTAATTCTAATTTAAAAGTCTTTTTTATTTATTTCAGTGTCGAAAGATTATTTTATGATCTTATGCAATCGGGCCATCAAGCATTGGATCCATTGATTGTAACTCCAAAGGGATTGCTCACAATTAAAGATGAAATTTTAGAATCACCACGATTACTTTGTACAATGCTACAAGGTCACAGGTAATTGACAAAAAGATTTTCAGTTTTGTCTTTTATTTGGAAATTAATTGTTATTTATTTTAAATTCAAATGGATTATTTGTTTAGCACTCGATTAAATAACTTATTGGAGCGACAACCCAGAAGTAAAAAGTCTCGCCGGTGTGCCTTACACTCTTTAGAGGTTCAACGAATGAGACCACCCTCGAGCGCATGGAGAGAAGTATGGGATGTTATGAAATCTCCTTGTCGTCAAGAAGTAACTTTAGTTGAAACTGATACTTTAGAATCTACATTGGATACATATCTGCGTAAACATCGATTTTGTGGTGAATGTCGTACTAAAGTTTTGTTAGCTTCGTCCCTTCTTACATCGGAATCCGAACCAACAAAAGAAAAAGGTTATGTTCCAATTTTATATGCTGGCATTAAACGTTGTATACCTGAACATCATGTACATTTACCTTATAATACGGATTATATTGGTTCAATTATTGGTAGAGCTCAGCCAGAAATTATGGGAAGGTAAATAAATAAAAAAAAGAAATTTTTATATTGTATTGATGGATAAATTGTTGATTTACAATTAAATTAATGTTTCTTTTCTTTTTTTTTTTTTTTTTTTTTGAATTAAGGGAGCGGCATGCAAAAACATTAGAAATTGCTCAAGAGGAGGTACTAACATGTCTTGGAATATGTGTTGCTGAACGACTTCATCGTGTTCATCGTCGTTTAAGAGAAGAAGAAACTGTGTGTAGAGTTTTTGCAGCTGTTGCTGTTGATGCTTTATCACGAAACTTTCAAATGGCTGTTGAAGTTAAGCAGGGCATTACACAGCTAGAACTTTTATATGAGGAATTAACGAGGGAGGAAATACTTAAGCAACAACGACGTGAAAAATTACGTCTTAAACGAAAGAAAAAGAAGGAGCGTAGATATGAAAATATTGAGGAGAAAGAAAATAGCTGTGATTGTTCAGAATCAAGAGAGCGAAATGGTGGAAGTAGTGAGGGCTCGTGTGTTTGTTCTGAATTAAAACCAACAACGTTAAATAATGATCGACATAAACTTCAAGTTTTAGATCCAAAAAATAAAGGACAACCCACGTGTAAATGTCCAGATTGTTTAAAAAAATCAAAGAACGGTGATAACACTGTAAAATTACAAAATCAATCATCTACAACGTCATTCCGAAATAAAAAACCGACAAGAACAATTGTACAAAAAATTGAGGATAATGTAGTAAAACCAAATAATGATAAAAAACAATTGCAAGTTGAATCATTAAAGATTATTGATGAAGTATTGCAAGATACGTGTTCATGTTATGAAGAATTTTTTGAAAAACGACAGGATGGTCGATTGTATTTAAGAGAGGGAGGAAAAACACCACCACATGATGAGATGTTAAAATGTTTGGATTTTAATAAACGTTATGAAATGAAAGTACGTGAAATAATAAGTCGCGCTTCGAGTGAACCTTCGTCTCATGATTGTGGTTATTCATCAGAGCATAATGTAAGTAACTCATCAATGCCCAGTTCACCAGAAGGATCTGAAGTTGCATGCAGCGAAGGATGTTGTAGTCATGAAGGCGAGTGTCCAGAGAATAGACTTCCTGACAAACTCGATCATTCCATGTTAGGTATTTCGTTGTTAGGAGAACACGGTCCGACGCTCACACAAATGCTTAAGGTAATAATTAATTTGTACTTTTACGTATGATTTTATTTTTTTTAAGTAGTTGAGTTACATTTTAAATGGTTAATTAATTAATGATGGGGATATTTTTTTATTTATTTAGGATTGTCATTCATCGGAGGATGAGGGTACTGAAAGTTATATACCCGCGGAGGATGTTAAAGAGTTTCAAGCTCGTATGTATCAAGTGCGTGAAAAACGATTAGAACTTCGGCAACATCTTCGACAACGCTTTGCTATTTTGTGCAGCCATTATAAACCTTTCGGCATTCCTTATTGAACGATTTTATATTTCAATTATTCGCAGTATCCTTTTTTTTATATGCATTCATTAATCATTGGCGCAGAAAGAAGCGGAAACTGAGTTGGATTATAAAATTAAAAGAGAGAGGGAGAGTTAATAATAAATAATAATAAAAAACGCAAATGTGTATACGAACAAAAAAAAAATCTTATACATACAGGAAAACAAAAAATGACAAATATGAAAATGTATTTTAAATAATTGTTATTGTCGAAGGTATATGTTACTTCTAAGAATTCAATTGTTTAAGAAATCAAATAATTGCATTAATTGAAAGAAATTTGATATGGATACAATCGAATTTCTTAGTAAAAAAAAAACAATTAATTTTCCTCTCTTTTTATTATTTTTTTTTTTATAAATCGTATATTGCGAACAATAATTTTGATGCGAAGATTTTTCACGCATGTATATTTAACTATTTAGGCAGAATATGTTCGATGTTTATACTGCCGAAAAAAATTTTTGAGATGTTATTTTGATTTATCAATTGTGTAATAAATTGGATGAATATATAAAATTGGCCTCTTTATGATGGGTTCAATAAAATCATGCATTCCAATTGATCGTTTCATTAAGAATAATTTTATGTAATTTTAATTAATATAAAATTTTTTTTTAATCTAGACTTATATTAAAAAAAAATATTTAAATAATACAATTAAGCACTTTATATAAATTACTTTATAAATTGTCCAAAAGCCAATGATGCATTTGTTCCACCAAAACCAAATGCATTTTTTAATGCTATACGTCTTGAAGATGTTGTCCATTTCTTTTTGACTCGTGGAACAAATTGAAGATTACCCTCATAATCTAAATTATACAAATTAAGCGTAGGCGGAATTACACCATCATTAATTGCCATTATTGTAAATGCAGATTCAAGATTTCCTGCAGCACCCAATAGATGTCCGTGTGCACCCTTTGTACTGGAGACTGTTACATTAGCGCAATGTTCACCAAATAGAGATTCAATAGCACGAAGTTCAACAATATCCCCCAAAGGAGTAGAAGTAGCATGAGCATTAATATAAGTTACATCAAAAACATCAATTGCCGCATCTTTTAATGCTCTATCCATAGCTAAAAGAGCGCCAACTCCATCTTCACTTGGTGCTGTCATATGTGCGGCGTCTCCTGACAATCCATAGCCAAGAATTTCACCATAAATATTTGCATTTCTAGCGAGTGCATGCTCCAATTCTTCAATTACTAAAATGGCTGAACCTTCGCCCATCACAAAACCATCACGATCTTTATCAAATGGCCGCGAAGCTTCTTGTGGACAATCATTTTTATTTGTGCTTAATGCACGAAGTCTACAAAAAGCTGCTATTGCTAGAGGACCAATGCATGCTTCTGCTCCACCACAAACCATCACACTTGTTTCACCACCTCGAACAAAGCGAAATGCATCACCTACAGAAAATGAAAGAAAAGAAATAAAAAAAATATTTATGTAGGGTTATTCATTTGAATCATCACCTATAGCATGAGCACCAGTTGCACATGCAGTTGAAACAGCATGATTTGGACCTCTAAAGCCATATTTTATGCTTATTTGACCAGCGGCCATGTTTGGTAATATTCTAGGTATAAAATAAGGACTCAATTTGCTGTATCCTTTTTTCATAGCCTCATACATGCTGCAGACATCAACTAAATCAATCATTCCGATTCCAACGGCAACGCCAGTGTCACGTTTATCAGTTTCATTTGTTGGTTTCCATTTTGCATCATTCAGTGCTTCTTCAGCGGCAATCAAGGCATAAGCAGTTGCTGGGCACATTGAACGAAGTTCACTTTTAGTAAATTTAGCATTCAAATCTAATTCATTTGGGCCATTTCCTTTTGGTACATGCGCAGCTGAGAAAATAAAATTTTGTATGTTATGTTTAATTCATTAATTAAATTTATTTTGATAATACAATTTGGAGGTTATCTTACCTACGCCGCATGGTAATTTTTCATATTCAGGACCAATTAATTTTGTTATACCACTTTTACCATTTATAAGGGCAGTCCATGCATTTTTTACTCCTATTCCTAATGGACATACCATTCCTAAACCAGTTACGACCACTCGTCGAACGCATTTATTCATCTGGACTACAATTTAGTACTGAAACTGAACTGTGAAATTGCATTTATGAATTAATATTATTGCTGTGATCTCATGAACGGTCAATGCCATAAATTTTATATATTATATTGTCTCTATGGATATATTCTTCAAGATTAGATAATGAAGAAAACAACTCATTTCATTTGACGAAAGCTTTTTATTTTATTTTTATTGTAACAGCAATACATGAATCTCCATATCGCATTTCTATATTTTATTTATCTACTCATTGAATTTCATTCATCGAACATCAACCCTGTTTTATTATCCTACAATTTAAATATATTTTATTTTCTTTGTCAGTTTGATGATTTATAATGATAATCACCAAGGAATATTTCTTGCTTTTTCATGAAAAATGTACATAAATAAAAAAAACATTAAATAATTATTATTAATCATTATCTTGGACATCGACACATCAACTAAATTTACCAGCAATATTTAATATTATCACAGAAATTAGTCGTGTTGTTTTACAATCAAGCTTGGAATTTTTATCATATAAAAAAAATAATGAAATTAAACACGAAATTGATAATATTCTTATAATTATAAATGTTGGCTTTGAGCCAATGGACTTTTATAAGTTGAATCACAAAACTTTTTCATATAATTATAACACATCTTCTCAGGCACTAGGTGAACTCTTTTTATATCAATATGGTATCAAATTTTGTACTTAAATAACGTACTTAAGACTTGGATAGTTCTAGTAGTAATAAGGCACGCAAATTTATCGCCATGGTTTGCGAACGGCACCAGCGCTTGTGCTTCGCTTTATGCCTTGATCTGTAATTAAAATAATAATTTATAATCATCCAAAAATTCAACATTATTTGTGAATAAATAAATAATTTCATTTGTTTACATATTATTCCTGGCGATCGTTTTTCTCTAGAATTTGACGTCCATGTTTGACATCTAGTCCTTGCGCTGTTAATACTACGCGAACTATCAGGCAATTGAACTATTCCCAGTCTGCAAATTCATAAAATTAATTAATTTATTTAATTAAAATTAAATAAATATATATATAAACAGTTGTTTTTGTAAATAAGTACTGTTTGCTGTGCATAAGCACATACTCTTTAATTCTTTTTCGTGCCAATGTGCGTTGAGTGGCAAATGAATACGAAGATCGTGCTGAATTTGGTCGTTCTTGACGTGATTTCTTTATTTGTCGATCGTGGGAAATAATTTCCATTAATTTTCTAGGATCTTGAGCAAATAATTCGACGATACTTATCGACGCAGCATCACACTATTCAAACAATACCAATAAAATCAATGTTAAATATTGTATTTATAATTTATTACGAATTTTTATATTCACCTGATGTTGTAATCGTTTATGAAAATTTAATTCAGCCAATTCCAATGGCGCATCCACGTGCAATTTTAACATGCAATGTAAAGCTTCTTTGTAAGTATTTTTTAATGTTACTACACGTTCAGTCTTCATCAGTCGACGCACAAAATAACCTCGGGCGTAAGCGTTTATTATTGTTGCAGCTTTTATCTAATGAAAAAAAATTATTATGAGTGAATTTTGTGAGAAAAAAATTGTGGATTAATTTAAAAATTTAAATCAATAGGAAAATACATGTTTATCTTCATGAATGAATCCATTTGTGACCAGCACATCAATTCTACTACTGTCTAATGGAAAGAGTTCTCTGCTTACATTAGATTTTCGTCTTTCACAACTCATATTTGAACACGCAAAAGATCGATTTTGTGTTGAGACATTACAATTCAGTGATATACTTTCATCAGACTCAAATGAACTACCATTAATTGGACTTATTTCAGGATCAGATCTATTGGGTTCTGATTTTGACAATGATATGGAATTGTATGATGAATAATTTTGTCCTTCAAGTCTATTATCAATTGACAATGCTGGAATATTTTTTGCTAACAATGGCAATGAAACTCCAGGAAAAGATTCTTCGATCTTTGAAAGAAGTAATAATTGTTGCTTTTGAAATTCTTGTTGCATTATAATTTGTTCTTTCTGTTGACGTGCCACCAAATCAGCCATTTGGTGTTCATGTGTTTTTTGTATTTCTTTGAATACGTGAATTAATTTATCTGATACAATACTTGGTTTTAATTTATCTGGAGAATTCGATAATTTACATTTGGGCGTCGAGGACATATCAAAACTCTTAGTCATTCTATTATTGTCCAATTGACTTCTTTTCTTGTTACTCATTGAACTTTGATTGCTGAGCGTACCAAGTGATCCACCGAATTTATGAATTAAATTTACATTTGGAATATTTTTATTCATTTTTAATTTTTGATTATCTGAGCTCATGTATCTATTATTCGATAAATATTTCTTGATAGGAATATTACTTTTCTGATCTTTTGGAGATACACTTGTGTGTTCTTTGGAAAGAATTGTTGGAATACAATCGACAGATTTGACAATATAATGCTTAGTATTTATTGATTGCCGTCCGATTTTTCCGCGTGAAAATTTATTCCCTCCACGACTATTTTCACATCCTGATATGCTATTTCTTCTTCGATTTGAATAAATTTCATTTTCACTAGAAGAAGGTCGTTTTATAGAATCTGGAGTTACTCTTTGATATTTCCATTCAGTTTTACCATCTATCATATTCCATTCTCTTTTATTTACACCATTTGTCATAGCAGTAGGTACATAATCATCAGCTGAATGCTCCACTAAATGAGCCAGTAACATAGGACTTGGTGTATCTAATGTATATGAACCTTGTCTGATTAATTTTGGAATTTCCCCTTCTAATTCCTCTATTTCCGATGATGATTTACCACTTTTTGCCATGTTTGATAGATCCATTGTAATGGGAATAATGTCTAGAGTCGTTGGAACACTTGGCTTTGTTAAATCTGATATTGTTTCTGTAACATCTGTTTTTGAAGAGTCTGAATTGTTTATAAATTTATTGATGTCTGTACTTATGGTAATGGTTTCCTCATCTGAAGTGATTTTACGTTCGTCATCAATTGATTTAGAATTTATTTCACTACCACAGAATTCATTTGATACAGTCGTGTGTTCAGTACTGATTTTGCTATATTTTTTATCGACATCTGATGTTTCATCATCATTTATTTCATCTAATTTTACAACTTCAGAATTAACTTTATCAGTTAATCGGAGATTTGATAATCTATTTTCCACTGCTAATGCCAATTTCTTGTAGTAATTCATCTCCATTCTACGATCATCTGTCATCTGCAATAAATAATGGACAAAATATTATGCTATTTCAAGTTTGTTTATTTGTTTGTTCAATTGAAATTAATTATTACTTACAAGAGGAGGTAATATGGGCGTTCCCCGAATTTTTATACAACTAATGTATGACTCCATATTTGCCATGATTAATTAGTGAATACACTATTGAACGATGAATTCTGTAAAATAGATAGCAATAAAAATAAAGAACAAAAAAAATGTTGCAGTCTAAATATTCAAAAATGGCAAATTCATAATAAATCGTTGAAATAAAAATAATACTGACTTTATTTCTCCGGTACATAACCTCTCATATATTATTTATTTATTAAAGTATATGTTGGATAATAATTCGACAACATGTGAGATGATTCTTGGAAGAATTTAGTGCTGTAATAATAAATAAAACTAAAATTGTGGACGTGTTGGATTGAGGTTAAACAGACAAACAATGATGTGAACGCATTTGGCGCGAAGTTGCCGCCATTTTTAAATAACAATTTGACATCGTATATTATTTATACGGTCACCTGCTGTTGCTGGTGGTGATATTATCGATATCTGCAATATCAACTGAGCTCTAGAATTACATTCTCGTAAATACCCCATTATAATTATTATAACTTTTATGACCGTTAATTATTTTTTATGATGTGTTTTATTTTTTTCTAGTTCATCGATATTTTTTTTCTCTATTTTGTACTTTTCGACTGAATAGCCATTGAAAAATGGTATAGCCATTTTACCTCAACCTGCGTCCACCATTTTGTGGCGGGGAAAATCACTTAATTTAAAAAAATATTCATTCACTCCACCTGGAGCCAAAAATTTGACTCCATTAATTAACAAATATGGTTGAATTAAAAATTTAAAAAATTTTAATCATAAAAAGTAATTCATTTATATTTAAATAATTATTATTTTAGGTTATGTATGATACAGGTCAGTTCAATATGAGAATATTTGAGATTTAAGATATTTTTAAATCCTAATTTTTTTCTATTATTTATATATAATATATGTATTTGAAAATTGTTAACTATTTGCATGTACAATATGACCTAATCGCTGTAATTTTTGAACTATCCTTAATGTTGCTGCAGGAGTTACACCAGGAATCCTCGTTGCAGCTGCAACCTGAAATTGAAAACAAAAAAAAAAGATAAAAATTATTCTAAGAAATATATGGGTTCAAATTTGATAAAATTGATTTCATAAACTAATTCAATGATGAATTGAGTAATTATTTTCATTTCATTGAATTCATTTAAATAAATTGCACTGAAAAATTAACTCAATATTTTTCATTTCAAATTTACTTACAGTTTGTGGCTGTATTGCCATGAGTTTTTCTCTGTCCTCTGTTGAAAGATTCATACTAAAATATAACAAACAAAATTATCCAACAATCAACATAAATTGTTCAAACAAATAAACAACATATTTCACAATTGAACTTACTTTTCATAACTAAAATCTGATGGAATACACATTTTTTCATGTTTTCTCACTTCTTCAACTTCATGCATTTGCTCTTTAATAGCATGCTCATACGTAACCTCAATCTGAAAATGAAATTATAATAAATTAAATTTTAATTCCTAGAAAATTATATATTAATTTAAACAATCAATTAAACATAGTTAGTTTATTTATATTTTCGACCTTTAATCTGCGTGATAAAGATTTATTATTTCCAAGATGTCCAAACTCATCCGGTAATGCATTAACTAAATCATCAAACGAAACGACACTATTTGTGTTAGTAAGAATTGCAATTCCATTTCTTGATCGTCCGTCTTTAACTTGCGGAATATTCAATAGTTGACTCCATTCTGCAGTAGATTTCCATACTGTTCTTAGTAGCTGGATACCTTCATGTAATTTACATTCCAAATCACGTGTTTTATCCATCCGATCTTTTGACACACAGCCAGTATTAAAACCTTTTGCAGTCAATCGTAAATCAGCATTGTCAGGACGTAAACTCACTCGGAATTCAGCACGACTCGTAAACATTCTGTACGGCTCTACTGTACCTCGTGATGTAAGATCGTCAATCATTACACCAATATAACCCTCAGTACGATCAATTATCAATGATGGTTTATTCATAACCTACAAAAATAAATGATAAATAACAAATAATATTTATATTAAAAAAATTTATTATTCAATTTTGCAAAACTTACTTTTGCTGCAGCATTAGCACCGGCAACAATTCCCTGTGCTGCAGCTTCTTCATAACCCGTTGTGCCATTTATTTGTCCGGCTAAAAATAAACCAGGAATTTTTTTTGTTTCCAATTCATAAGTTAATTCACGTGGATCAATGAAATCATATTCAACACCGTATCCAGGTCGTATTATTTCAGCGTTTTCTAATCCAGGCATACAATTAACAAGCATTTGTTGTTTATCTGCAGGTAATGTACATGACAATCCACCGGGGTATATTAAATCAGAATTTAAACCTTCGGGTTCGAGCCATATTTGATGAATATTTGTACGAAATTTCAATATTTTACTTTCGATACTTGGACAATATCGAGGACCAGTTACTTCTTCAGTAACATGTGAATTACAATGTAAATTATCTTTAATTATTTTTGCTACATTGTCATTTGTATATGTCATGTAACACGGTAATTGATTTTCCGGTTTAATCCAAACTTCATTTGTCATGAATGAAAATGGTTCGGGAGTTGTGTCGGGATATTGTATTTTACATTGACTGAAATTGATCGTTGATTTTTTTAAACGTGGCGGAGTTCCAGTTTTGAGTCTTCCCATTTTAAAACCCAGTTTTTCAAGAGTTTGCGCCAAGCCTATACTAGGTTCATCTCCAATTCTACCAGCTGGTCGTTTTTCCAATCCAATATTTATCTGGCCTTTTAAAAATGTTCCCGTCGTTATCACAACACTTTTACTGAATATTTTTGTCCCATCCTCTGGAAATATAAAAATGTCAATAAGTAATAAATTAATTCATTGTAAAAAATTATTCGAAACTTACTGAGAATTATTCCACAACACTTTGTGGTGTCATTATCAAGAATAAGATCCTCAACGGATGATTCGTAAATTTCTAATCCTGGTATATTAAATAATTCAGCTTGAAGATTTTTTTTATAAAGATCACGATCAATTTGCGCACGTAAACCCCATACAGCTGGTCCTTTTCGTCGATTGAGAATTTTATAATGTATACCAGACACATCACAAATTCTACCACAAATTCCGTCTAATGCATCGACTTCTCTGACTAAATTTCCTTTTCCAATTCCGCCAAACGATGGATTACACGACATTTCACCTGTGATGAAACAAAAATAAATTATTCAATTAAAATTGCATAAAAGTATTAAATAAAATATTTATTATATATTATACATACCAATTGTGGTTTTTTTATGAGTAACAAGAAGAGTTTTGGCTCCCATTCTTGATGCAGCAGCACATGCTTCAGTACCAGCATGTCCACCACCAATTACAATAACGTCAAATAATTTATCACTATTAATATCACCATTAATAAAAGTTTGAATTGTCCGAATGTATAATTTTTTACTCCAGGTATTTAACAGCGATGATTTCAACATATTGATCGACGTCATCTCTTTTTAACGATATTTTATATTTTAGATAATATAGTAAGGCCTATCATTCAGCATTCTGTAAAGATACGTATACCTAAATGTATAACGTAATTTTGGCATTAATAATTGTTGATAAAATTGTTCTTTATCAATAAAATTCAACTCATTATAATTTAAATTTCTAAGAAAATCAATAATTAAATTATAACAATTAAAATTATTTGGATGATAATTTTCTCCGATCCATTTGGGATTTTTTATTAAATTTAATAATATTTCATCCCAATGATTGTACCAAGATTGTGGGACAATGTTTATTGTAACACAATCATTCCATTTATTGAATTCATCTATTGTAATACCACGATGATCATATTCATAAATATGACTATCAGATGTGACGATGCCAATGTGCATATCGTCTGTGATATTATAATCATTGCAAAATGTGCCATTTGTTGGCTTTATAACAATTGCTGGTGGATTACTAATTGCATTTGAACAGCAATAAGGTAAAATAAATGAATTTGTTGTGTATGTTGACAATGTTTCATTGCACAATGGACAACATTCAGGAATTTCTTTACAGAATATTGAAGAATTATTGCAATGTTTGAAACACAATATTTGATAATTAGTGTTCATATTTTTCCTTTTTTTTTTTTTTTCAATTAAAATAATGACAACTCGAGTGCGAATAAATAGGTTAGGAATCGTTTTATATTATATAAATTATTTTATGGCATAAAAATAACAGGCACTAGTTGAAATAAATAATATATTACAGTTCTTACTTCACTTATTGTCGAGATTCAGTTATGTATTGATGAATTTCGGAGTTGAAAAAAATTTTTTTTTCACTGGCAAAATATTGTATATAACTGTTATTAGTTTTAGAATATTATAAGAGATCTGGTTGTAGAGAATATACAGAAAGAAAGTAGCCACGAGGTGAGAATCGTCTGTCACCTGTGTGTGCTCTGTGAGATCTGTGAGACTTTTAAATAAGAATAAAAATCTGTGTAACCGACTGTTCAGAAATTTGAGGTTATATTGACGAAAAAAAATTCATAACTCCTCCAAAATTCAGTATATATATTTTTAATATTAAATACGTATTCTAAAAGCCATTCTCCATTTATTCTTATCAAAAAAGAAAAATTATTCCATTGTTATAGATAATTATATATTGAGTTTGTATATTATTTATCAAGTGAATCCACTGTGATTCCACTGTGAACCAGTAAGTAGAGTGAATTATCTCAAAACAAAATTCATATAAATAATTTTTCTTTTCTCTTTAAACATCAAAAGAAATTTATAACATTAAAAACAATCATTTGAAAATTTTAATTCTCCATTTATTATCAATTATACAATTGTTACTAACTAATATTAATTAATATTAAATTAAAAATTAAAAATTAAAAAATATTCAAGTAATAATTTTGTTTTTAATATTTATATAAAATGTATATTATTTTATTTTTTTTTTTTATTTTGCATAATATTTAATAATTGTGTATAAACATATCAATTTTATATAAAGTGAAATAAAAATAAAAAAGAGTGAGACATTTGAACTACGTAGTACTAATATTTGTTTCGCGCGGTATCCGCGTCATTCAGTGGTTGCGCTGCGATAGTAGCAGCTGATCCGCGAAGCGGTGTGGTACAAAAGTGGTAGTCGTACAACTTTATTCATTATTATTATTAAAATAAAAAACGCGAGTACATAAAAACATAAATTTCTCAACATTATTGTTATTATAACAGCGAAGAATACAAGTATTCATGAAGTAAAGGTGAAAGTATCGCATAAAATCCATATAAATATTATTTCTACACTGCAACTGGTGAGTTTTTATATTCTCAAATTGTTTACATTTTATATTTATGATACATTTGAATTTAATCACATCGTCACTATCCCATTTAAAATATGTCGGAAGAATTCATGGCTAAAAAAAAAAAAAACTCGAGCAGTTGAAGAGAATAAAATAGTTGAAAATAAAATATCGCACGTGTGTTATTTAGAGACAGGCAAATAATATAATAATCGAGGGAAATGGATTGAGAAGAGAACATTTAAAAGCGGTGGGAGAAAAACAGAACAGGAAAGAGAGTGAAAAATCTTGTTCACTCTCATAGAGGTGACTGACACCTGATGCGTCAATGACCACACATGTGTCTCTCGTTGACTATTTTTATTCTAAAAAATTATTTTGTTTACATACAAGTGTTTTTTCTAAGGTCGTATTAATTTTTTTTTATTCTCAAAAACATTCGAAAAATAATTTTATGATAGTAAATAGAGGTTTTTTGTTATTACACACTAAGTGGGTTATAATAAACTCGTGTAACAATGCGTGAAACAATTTAAGTCTATATAAACTCTCGCGTTTTGTAGCGATTGTATATATAAAAATTGTTGTGAAATAATTTTTTTTTTTTTTTTTTCAACAATTAAGGATTATAAATTTGTACACGATTGTGAAGGTAAAAGTTGGAAACTTGAACTTGATGAGTACAATGGTCGTTACAAAAGAATTAAATAAAAGAATGGAAAAGAGAAGGAAAATATATATTAAAAAAAAAATAATAATCAACATCATGCGTAAAAATAATGAATAGTCATATTCATATTGTGGAATTAAATTATAATAATTGACAATTAATTCTTATTTATCATTTGTTTGAGTATTTTTTTAAGTAAAAAATCAGCATGAAAATCGATAAATGAATAAATAAAAAAAAGAAACAAATATTAAAACAGGGTTTTAAAGGTGAACTACTACTACTTAAATAATTTACAACTAGATTTAATTCAAGCTTATAACATAAATATATTTAAAAAAAAATTTATTTTCTTGTTTTTCTTTTCGCTTTATCCATTTATTTATTCATTCATTTATTAATTTTTTTTTTAATCTCCGATTTAATGTATATATATATATTTATACAGGAGTGAAACTGATTTCAAATGTCTTCCGTTCACTCACAGCAATATAGTAAAATGATGTTACTTGCGTGAATGGCATCAAATATCCGTCCGGCAGCAATCGACACTCGACTTCCTATAACTATCAACAGAAACACGACGACGGAAATTTCAATACGTATTGAATATATACGCGAATGTATGAGATCGAGACGAGTGTATATATGTGTATGTATATAATGTATATATACAGAAAGAGAGAATGTTTTAGTGAGAGTTTGGACATGCGAGGGAAGGGAAAGAGGAGAGATATAGAGGATTTGAAGTAGAGCACTGGAACGAATGTGACTCGAGTGTGGAAAGAGAACCGATGATTTTGCGATCGACTCAATGCTTCGTGTTGGGGTCTCTGTGTATCTTGTGGGAGAGGGTAAAAAAAAAAGCAATCAAGGCGAAATATCACCCATAGACAGCGTAACGAGACTAACGTCGTCATGGAACGTGAAATTTTTCGGTTAGAGTCTATAGAAAAATAATAAAAAGAGAATGAGACTCAGGGGAAACAGAGAAAGGGATGGTGGAATGTGGTGTGAAAAAGAAAAATGGAAAAAATATTGGGAGAGTATCTACGAAAAAATTCAATCCAATCTCAACTCGTTATCTCGAAAAAACCAATTTCAAATGTTTTTTTATTTTTTTTTTTTTTTATTTATTTACGTTTCTTCAACTTTTTTTTTTATTGGGTTAAAAACTAATTCGTCATCCAATTTGTACTGTCGTCTACAAATGAGGGAATATTTGAAGTGAAGTGACAATATTTGGATTAATTTAGAATATGCCGAATATTTCTAGTGAACTTGTTAATTTTTTCATTGACGTAATTGAAATGTTTTTTATTTTCTTTTGACTTTTTTAGAATGATAATTTTTTGATTTATTTATGATGAAGTGTGATGAGAATTTAGAGGTATATAAAAATTTTGATTATGTTGATGATGTTAGAATTTATAAAAATTGTGTTTTGGATTATTTATTCTTTTTTTTTTAGTTGATTTTTTTTAACTTGGATATTAAATCGATGGTATTTAATTCATGAAAATTATTTGCCTATTATTCTTTCTCTGATTCTTTCAAGAATTTTTAACTTTTAAATAAAACAATTAAACGTAATTAATAATTCCATCATAAACATTTTTATTAATCGATTTTAATTAATAAAATAATTATTTTACTAAAAACAAGTTCTTAATATCATTCATCGTAAAATTTTATCATCAATCTAATTAGTTTTGAATAAATTACATAAAATATTCCTTTCAATTTATTAATAAATTAATTTAGTACCTCAAATTAATTCACAATCTTTCCAAACTTAATTTGATGTTTTCATCAGTAAAATAATTAAAATGAAATATTTTCAAATATTATATGCAAGTTATATTAATAATTAATATCTCTCTCATAAAGTTTTATATTTATATATAATAAAATTCCACAATGAATTAGCGAAAGCGTCTCTTCACTGGTTCTGAATCGCAAATAATGCTGAATATGCTTGAAAATATGCGACCGGATGTGCTGTAATATCGTGTGAAACTCTCCAAGTTCAATGACCTCAAACTTTAACCAACGTACAATATTTCATTTGTTGCCACGAAATTGATATTTCATTTTCCATTTATCGAAATGTCCACTTTACATTCACTTTACTAAATAATTCTCTTGTAAATATTATTTTTACCTGACTTATGACGCAAACAATAATTGTCTCCATAAAAGTTACAATTATATAATCAATTTTTATATAACACAACAAAGTATCGACCTGAATTATTTATATAATTTCAATAATTAATTTTTAAAGCGTCAACAAACTTTTAAAAAAATTAATTCATTTGAATAAATTAATTGATCAACGAAAATATATTTTTTTATTTATGTTTTTATTTTATAATAAAAACAAGAATTGAAAATATAGTTACTACGTGCTTGCTCTTTACTTAACAATTGAATAATTATTATAAATATTTGTAATAATCAGTTGAATTACACAGCAAATTATTAAATTAATTATAAAGTGATTAATTTTAAAATCGTAACATATTTGAGTTTAGATTATCGGCTTACTTTGATGTAACAACAATCTTTATTGACCTTTAACGATCTTCAAATTAAATATATATAAAGCCTACTTTGCCCCCTTCCAGCAACTAAATCAACCGCCATTGAACCTTGAGAGTCTCAAATTTCATTAATTTTACACCATGAACCTACATCAATACTTCTTGAACGTACTGTTACACGACGTCTCATATTTCCCATTAAACCATAACGCGATTCATAACCCAAGTTTTATTAATAAAATAAAATACGTCCATAAGCGACGAATATTAATTCAAAACAAGCAAATAAAATCACAATGGCATTGTAAATATTTAATTTATTTGTTTAATATTTAAATATTTAAATATTAGATCCTTTAGATTTGAAGAATTGTTATTTAATTCAAATAATATTAATCCAAGAATTAATATATTGTTAGTAGAATTCTTAATTGAGAATTTCTCCGTGTTCAGAAAGCGAAATTACGAATTAACTATACTGTGTATAAATCTTCATTCAACTTGATTACAATTCAAGTTTGATTATGAAGGACATCAAAGACAGGAATATATTATGCGTGATGTGATACAGTTAAGTTATAGGGGTGGATGAGAGACAGAAAGGGAGTTTGGTAATGTTTGAGATAGTACAACCATATATACTAACTGTCTCCAATAAATTATTCAGTAGAGCACGACGGACTACGGTGAGAACGGTAATTAGCCTCGTTATCACGTGTCTGAGCGAATTAATGATTAAGATTTATTTTATCATTTTTCATTATCTCATTATTCATCAATTATTCGGATAATTATTCGTACTTTCGATTACTTCTTGCGTGACTACAACAAATGAAGTGAAGAACAAAGAAAGAAAGAAAAAAGAGAAAACATAGCGTTGGTGTTTTAAATTGGAATAAAAATTAATGAAACAAAAATCCGGGTGGTCATAATGAGACATTTGACGGAGATACTTGGAAATGTTTGAATTATATTAACGATGTTTTGTGAGTTAAAAGTTTCTCATGCGTGGTTTATGATCGAAATGAGTTGGCTTGTAATTCATAATTGTCGTTGAACATCAGAGTATTGTTGAGTGTTGAGGAAAAAAATGCAAAGTTAGAAAGAAAGAGATGTTTTTAGAGACAGATATTTAGATCAAATATACAGAGAGCACTTTCAACAATTGTAAACTTGATGAGGTACAAACCTACTGATGATAGTCCGCAAGCACGACATGGTGTTTAGACATGACCAAAGGACTGACCTCGTTATCGTATCCGTATTCGCTGACCAACTGCAATTTCTAGTGTAAATCGATATCCGTTCTAATGCTACACTTCCTTCTATTAGAAGGAACTTGTATCGATGACTGAGGGGTTCAAGGAGAACACATTGAATTCCTTGTCTATACTCAAGACGTTGTCATCGTCTGTGGAAGAAGTTTTTGTTCATCATTAATTGCTGTACGGTTTGCAAACAATGGGAAGAATGTTGTCTTGTGAGCATGTTATAGCCACGATTTGTTATTTCTTTGTTATCTTCTTGGATTGAGGAATGAGAGATATAAGTTGACATCAAATGAATTATTGATTATTTTTGGCATATTCTAGTTAATGATCAATTAATTGCGAAGAATTTATTGTAAATGGTCATGTGGATAAAGTGACAGAATCATTGGTGTTGACATTTTCATGACAATTCGCCAGAATTGATTGTTACAGGATCATTTGTCGAAAAGTCCTCCGTATATGAACCCTAATAATGGAAGGATTTGCGCCCGTTAGATCGGTCCACCCTTTACTGGACCAATCCTCCAAGTCCAATTAACCTCGTTATCACGTACGTCGTGTCCAACCTCGTCTCCACGTAATCCAATGCTCGTTACGTGCCCATACCCAAAGTTTAATGGAAGGATTTAGAATGAACGTATGTCACTCAACTAATTGAAGAGCCATTAATGTGATTCCGACATTGTATTTTTCGTTTTTCTCTTCTTCTCATTAATCATTAAATATTTTCCAATTCACATCTTTTCTTATCTCCTTGGCCTATTTTTATTCAAATGTCTTTCGAGATATCTTTGGAAATGACAGTAAAATTGATGATTATCTTAAATTTTATTCCACTCTTTCACTCAGTTCACGATTACTCAATCATTTTGAACAACGAGGTGTCATCAATATTTGAGGAAATGAACAGAATTGCATGATCAATGTTTCCCATTTAATGGACAGGTTGTATGTGACAACAGAGTTATGGGATAGTGACAATCGATCAGAATACTCTAACCATTCTGCAAGTATGGATGAGGTTCGTTGATTGGGAATAAGCTGGTCTTGTTGATACTTGTTCGATACCGAAGAGTCTTTGTAGTGAGCCTTAGCAGATAACGTATTTGTTCTCTATTGCGTTGTGTTCTTCACATACTATCCTTCATACATTGGTGCTCCTTTTATTGGTCTCGTGACCTATCCCAGCACTTGATTGACCAAAATTGGTCTATGCGATTTGGTTGGCTGGGAAATGCAGTGGTAATAGCTATTGGACAAGAAGGGATTTCTGGGAATTGGACTGAAGTTGGTCAGATAGCAAATGATGTGGTCAAGAATTCTATCTAGTGCTGTGCTACAATTCCAAAACGAATGAGAATTCAATTCGGAAGAGTATTTCTAAAGATAAATATAAGTATTGATAGAATTTTTTGATGCATGAAGTATATATTATTATTTGATTTCTTCCCAGGTTTTCTATTATTCAAGTTTGCTTGAATCTGAAGTTCTTAGCTAAGTTCTAACTGAATATCGTTAGGGTACACATATATCTTCTATTTTATATTATCACTGGTTTCTCATCTGAATTGGTATTGTGTAACTGAACTCCATCACAAGATATTTAGTCGCTTATTCGATTTAATGTTTCTCTCCGTTGAAGCTTCAAGGCGTTCCGGTTATTGAATAGCGAGTTTGCATCAATAAATTCAATCAAATTGAGGCGACGGTGCGCAAGCAGTTGAACTAAAGCATGAAATGTAGCCAATGGAGATATTTCTGTTCTTGTTCGAGTTTCCATCGTGGCGTGTCGGATAGCTGGAGGCATTCGTCTGATCTTCGTTTATTTCGACGCGTGCCAGTCTTTGTGAAGAAACGTATTGAAATAGTTTGTGCATCATTATATATTTCATCAAAGATCCTTTTAATTTACAAGATTGTTTTATCGTAAATTCAATAAATGTCTTTAGATCAATATAATTCGGGAATTTCAGCTGAGACTTGTCTTTTTGATAGCACATGAGTGAAATTTACCAATCAATATGAAGTAGTGATTTCTGAAACTCGTTTGACTGTATCCTCTATATTGAAATTGATCCTCGAAAGTATGTAGCAGAAGCTCGTAAACTTTCGTTCGTTCAACAAAATTACATTTAAGTTTATGGAAGTGGTTTCGTCAAGTTGGAAAGTATGGTTTAAAGTTAGGTTTCGTCAGAAAACTTGGCTTTTGACGAAACATCATGAAATGAAAAATATTACCAAATGATAAAAAAATATACAAATAAATATGTACATTAAAAAATTCCATAATAGTTTGTTTTGCTATTCCAATTTTCAAGTAATTAAATAAAATTAATCGTCGATTGATTCCTAATAAAATAAATTTTGTTAAAAATTAAACACTCACAATATTCTATTTATCATTAATACTATTTGATTAGTTTTGTCCAATTAATTATACGACGATGTAAACATGGCTTTTCAAAGTGTATTGTAAGCAAATGGATTAATAATTGATCCAAATAATTTATTGAACGTTACACAAGGTAAGTCGTAATGGTCACTTTGCATTATCAGTTTCGCGTTACGACTTAAGAGACGAGAGAGGTCATCAGCGGTTAATGACAATAGGTCGACTGTAGTCCTTGTAATGACTCTTGGTAAACGATCGTTCCAGGACATCAAGAGAGAAAACACAAGGCAGAATAGAGAAAGATGGCGAATGAGGGGAGAATTTCAAACAAAGAGGGCGAGCGGATGACAATGTCACCAGTAGAGTAGATAATGGATGGCTGGATTGGTAGTAGTGATATATCCAGAATAGTAGCTGGAGGTAGTTGTTGGGGATTACGTTATGGCTGGTTGGGCGCGAACACCGGAAACGGAATCCCGACTGGAACCAGGCTCGCGTGTTGTAATCTATGTCCATACTCGATCTGCTCAACTGCCAAAGCGTCGCGACAACCACGTTTGCGACCAATGCGATTTATCGATGACGTTCACGCGAGAATATATACAAACAGTTATTAATTGAACACCCAAGGTGATACTGCTTTGTGATGACGTAAGCACGTTCACAAGGGAACAGTAATGATGAATTTATTTTCATGAATCTTCTTGCGGTTCATATGGCTAAATAAATTGCTTATAATAATAGAATTCAAAGAGGGATTCGTACGGGATTTAGGAAATGTTGGATTGTAGCCAGTAAACTACTTTTGGCAAATAGGCAAATAGTAATATAGTAATGGTTACCGATTGCAAGATATTTTATAGTCGTTAGAACTACTGAGGATATTCTTGGTTATATTCGGTAACTAAAACGATTTATAAAATTTTATGGAAACATAAACGATAAAATTTGTATTAGGTCGAAATAATTTTAGAAATTAACGTTGATATATATTTACTGTGACAGAGTTAGCATAAGGGATGGTTAGGGGAAACTAACGGGTAACTTTGCAAGTACTTGAGAATCGGTGTCGGTTATGCTTTGGTTGGTACTCACGGACCCATGAACATTGCGATGCCCTGAGATTCTCCAGACTTACCAGTGGTTGAACTTACAAACGAACCTATTTACGTTGCAATTTGCGGAATTGTGCACAGCATGAAAGTGTGATATAATGAACGAGTACTACACGAATAAAAATACGTGTGAGTTGAATGTAAATATTTATAAAGATGATCTATTTATATTATTAGATAATTCATAAATATAGCGCGGATGATAAAACAATTGAATTCATTTACTTTCAAGTATAAACATATTTTCACTTCGATACAGGTAATTTATTGTATCTGACTACAATCTTGTGTGCTCAGTTAACTCGAATTTCACACAGATTATAGATTGCTAAGTAATTTAATGAAATAAAATTATTCAATTAATTTCATCAGGCTTGAGTATTGTCATCACAATTTCCTTTATTATATAATTAATTGTTTAGACTTGAGGATTTGCGGTTTCAGTAAACACAGACGGCAAGGTCACATCGTTGAACGAAGAAGTTACTGACTGAGTTGTAGATTAATACTCGTTATTCTCTCATCTCACTAACCGATTCACCTCTCTGTTCTTATAGTTACACAGTAATTTTAGTTATCTCACAGTGCCAATTCATTTTAGATAATCATAGCTATTTCCTGCTGGAGATTAATTTTGATATTAAAAGTATTTCGGTCGCCTCAGCAGATTTTTAACTTTAAAGTCAGGCAGAAGAACATGAAAGTGAAAGCAAAAGCTAAATGGGAATAGAGGATTGTAAAGGAGGTAATGGTAAAAAGGAAAGAAAGAAAATGAGAATTAGATGAGACACACCAGGAAAGCGGTTGCCCAGTCAACTGTGCTCTGAGTCGAGATATTGGATAGAAGCCTTGATTGTCTTAGCATTATAGCTCTTGCGCATTCCACTGAATAATTACGTTCCAATTTTAAATATATGGTTTCTCATTTAATTCAGTGAGATTTATATTCACGGACCAATAACTCAAATGCTGATTCATTTACGGACAACTTGGCAATTTTATATATTTTATAAATATAAAATATATTATTTTATAGTTGAGAGACTTGATAGGAAATACGTTTCTCGTGTATATTGTAAAACTATTGGATTTTCTCGAGGGGAAAAGTGCATTCACATTTAAATACAAATATTGACAGAAGAAAATGTCTACATGTTAACTCTAATAAAACCACTGTACGTTCATGAATTTATTGTTCCGATGGCGAACGAAGTTACTTTGTCAACATATAGATAAATATTTAATTTGCGAATGCCATTAAAGTCAATGGAAAGTAAAAGACTTTTGGAGAGAATATTTTCGTGCCTTGCATTGAATTTGTAGCACTGCAAACTTTATATAAACTATTCGTTTGATGTTTCCAATTCAAAATGAATACATATACAGAGTGCACTTTAGACGAATGCTCAAATGTATGCAAAAGCATGTATACAATATACATATTTATATAAATATGCACTTATATATTTTTTATCAGGAATTAACATTCTGTGTTTAGCTTTTTTAACTTTGTACTATTTACATATGTTTAATTTTTAATTATTTTTATTCTTTATGGATAACATATGAGTACAAAGTTTTTTCCTTGAATTTTACTTCTTATTTTTTAAATACTATTTGCACGGGCAAATGTTTTATCAGATTCAACTGTTGCTCTTTTATACCTATCAAGAAATTTCTCTTGGGGCTTTTAGTGAGTTGGGGGAATATGATGACACGCTCGCGCGCGTATATAGCACCATTGACTTGAATATATATAAATACAGATATATATTTATGCTTTGGATCTTTTACCCTTCACATTTTTTGCTATCACGCCGTTGGACAAGGTCGTTGAGCCATCGATCCATACCAGCTTTCCATCCACTATAACTTCCTCTCGTTTTTCCACTCGACCATCAGGCATGTTATTTTTTTTTTCCTAGTCATTAATCATGCTTGATGTATGGTGGATTTTCGTCGTTTTTATTTTGTGTATTTGAGCTTTTTCCCACCATACACGGAATGAAGTAATAGCGAATAGTGTGAATGGTGAAATGAAAATAGAATGTGAATTTTTCAGCATCAAGTTGCATTAAAGTTTTTATATAGGGGAAGAGTGACATGAAAGAGTTAGTTTTGGAAAAAGGGATAAATAATATAAAAGGAAATAAATAATTGAAAAAATTTGTGTAATAAGTTATTGTTCATTCATTTATGTACGTGATGTCATGAAACATTTTTCAAAATTATCGGTATTTTTGGACTTCTAACCATTTATAAAAATAATAAAATTCGGCTTTTTTATAACACATAGGCATTGAAAAAAGCCACCTAATGTTTTGAAAGAATCAAGTTCTTATTACAGGACTGAAATTTTAGATTAACAAAGATATTATTTACTAATAATGTTAAGATATAATTTTATATCTTATATAATTATAAAACGTTTTATATAACGCAAACTCTGGATAAAATATTCACTTAAATCTAATAAATTCTCATGAAATTAGCCGTTTGAGATCAATCATTGCAATCTGACTAGGTACGATCTTTTTAAGAACTCATATAATTTTATTTGATGTATCTGAGTCTGTATCATTATTTATTTTAGATTTCTTAGTAAGAGCTTTTTTGAGGGACCATATAAAGCTAGCTTTTTCATCACACTGCAGCCCGGCTCTTTCAAAACATATTCTCCCAAGAAATATAACCCCGAAAATTAGTATGAAATTAAAGATTCACCTGCAAAATATATATGGTATTAGAAAGCCTAATATATCTATAAAATTATTGTATAATCATATTAGTATTAGTTTTGTCCGTATAGACGTCAAAAAATAAATAAACAAATGAATTCAAAAATTTACTTTATTTTTCGCAACGTAAGTATTACAAAACAATATTAATATTCGATTCGTACAATAGGATAAATAATATAATATTGCTGTCAAAGTCGATTGCATATCGTTTTTTTATTTTTTATTTTTAATGCTTGAATGATGATGAAGATTATCGGATTTTGTTCATATTACTTGTCATTGTGACCCAGATGAACTATGTGTTAGTATATATATGCTCGATGGAATTTCGTAGAGAGGGATTATGTACCATTACTGGCGCAAAACAAATATGGCAATTCATTGTTGAAATAAATATACATATATATTTATAATATATTATAAATAACTCTACTGAGATTTCCAATATTTAAATTGAACTCAATTCTAATAATCATTATATCGCATAGCAATTTATTTTAAAAATAATTTCTCAATATATTTTTTTTTAATAATTAGATAGCGCTTAAATCCACCCCAGTTGACTGCACACACTCTTAAACAACAACAACAAAAAAAAAAAATAAAAAAAATCTAAGATAGCAATTTTCACAAAAAAATTTTTTTTACATTCACTGATATAAAAACAAAAGAATCGCGAACAATATGTGCTGAAACAATGGCGGGGAATCCACAAAAATATATATTTTTTAGTATTAAAATATTCACGAAAAAGAGCAGTGAAAAAAAAAAAAAGGAATAAAAATAAAAATGATGACAAGCAAAGAAAGATGATGCTTAAAGTAAAAACCACGAGAGTCCATTTCCTTTCTCAAAAGATTTATATGTATGTATAATATACATACGAAGGGATCAAGTCTCACTCGTCTATTATAAATAAATATAGATATAGACATATAAATACATACTCGACGAAGAGAGAAAATATTACGAGAGTAAAAGTGTGTGTAGTTACATAGAGAATATACAGAAACAGTTAATTCATACTGGGGATATCGAGAAAGAATAAAATACATTGAAAGAGAAAGGAGTAAAAGGACGAGCTGAATTGTACTGTGAGTAAAAAAATTGTGGGAGAGAGAGAGAGAGAGAGAGAAAGTGAGAGTGAGTAAGAGAGGAAAGGAAAAGATCGTGAGAAACTTGCACTCTTTTATTCGCACTTTATCTATACTCCAAATCTCTTGTTGTATCCATGACTCTACAAATGATAAGTCGACACTAAAAACGACCTGAGTTCACTTGAAAACTCTCAATGATATAGACGAGAACAACGTTGCAGCAACATGAGTATATAAATATACACTTAAAGTAGCTACTTGGTGTATATACTTTATTTATTCTCTGTTTAGTATTTGTTATATTTATTTTTGAATGACTATGGAGTCCGTGGTTAATTCATTGTTCGAAGTGAAGGACTGATATTTCTTTTTTTATCATTTCTCTATATTCATTTTGTGGGTAATTGTCTTGCGATCGTGCTGAGTAATATTGTATTTAATTCGTGAATGCCATCAATAATAAACTTTCTAATTTGCTGACAAAAGTATTGATTTAAAGGAACGTTGTTGTGGGAGTTTTATGTTAATACAATTTTATTGAATTACTAGCTGACCCGGAAAACGTTGCTTTGTCGTATAAATTATTTCTAGTGAATATTTTGGTAATTAAATTATTACTATGTATGTATAAATTATTATAAAAAAAATATAAAAATATTTTGTAGTTGAAAAAAAAAAAAAAGGAATTATTACAGTACCAATATCGCTATTAAAAAATAGGGGTTAAAGGTAGAAGGGTGAAAATTAAGGGTTATATGTATTTTTAATGCCAAACATAAAAAAATAAAAATAAAAAATTTTGTTTCAATTTTATTAATTTAATGTTTGCAAATTTTTTTTAAATTTATTCATCGTATTTGTATGTATACAAGTTTGTAAAAATGTTTTCCACGTGTGAGCCACTTTGAAATAATATTCATAAAAATGAATTTAATTAATAAATACATACAGATATAAGTTTTGTTAGTTTGCAAATTGGAAAATAAATAAATTTTTTTTTTTCAATTTCACGTTACATGTATATTGTATATATTTATTTTTTTTTCATAGTAAAAGGATTTTAATCGAGTTATATATTTGTGAAGTGTGTGAATACACTTCTTGTGATGATTTAATTTGCACGAATGTATAATTAACTAAAAAGGTATTAATTAAAGTGAACACGTGGGATTTATCAGTAATGAGTGGGGAATGGTGTTTAACATTGAGGACAGTTAGGGAAATTAAAATCACGGTACTCCGTTACAACTTGACGTCGATTCTAATTTAATTGCCATCATCATCTTGTTTTCATATTTGAATTAAAAGTAGATAACCGCGTATAAAAATGAAATAAAATAAAATAAAATAAAATAAAATAAAATAAAATAAAATAAGAACAAAATAAATTATGTAAAATTTTTTTCTTCATTCTCGTTATTTCTTTTTATTTATTTTATTATATTCTTTTCCACGTTTCAAATTCGCTCATACTGTGTATGTGTCCCTCTATATAACCACAAATCGACTGTCATTGTGAGTATATTATCGGTACACAAATTCAGGTGGATACATAACCATGAAACGAGCAAACACAATGCCGATGGCCATTGTATGCGGTCATGGCAAGCAAGAGAGAGAGTCTATATGTAACTTGCTAAAGCTGCGTTATCTCTCAGTGATTTATGAGCATTAAGTATCGGTTTTCCTGAAGTATAAATCGCAAGTTTGAATTTTCTTTAGATTATTCTAAACTTTATGAATGCACAATCAACGATGATCCATTCTGAAAGTTATGAAACTGAAAGTAATGTTAATATAGAGAAGGAAAATTTTATTTCATCATTTTATTTTTATTTTTATTCTTTAAGAATATTTAATAATACAACTGCACACTTTTTCCTGTGTATTTAAATTTTGTTGTGAATAATAATTATTCGGACTATATACAGGAATACGTTAATAATATTGAGTATTTTAGAATTCTAAAGTATTTTTTTTTTTTGCTGTAAATGTCATTAAAAGTACTATTAAAATTATCAAATTTTATTATCTAGCCTTGGAGTTTTAATACAAGGTTGGTTGGCATTTATGCAGCTGGTCAAACACCATTTTGCCTGAGTAAAGTGTATATGGAAAGGGTAGATAGAGCCTCGTTGCGTTTGTACGCTTTAATAACCTCATTTAGTGCTGTATCTATTCGAACATACTCGAGGTTCATGTCATCAGTAAACAATTTTACTAATAATATATTTATTACACGTATGTGTAAATGCATTTGCAATAGTGTATTGTATTATAATATATAGTCAACTGTTGAACTAAATAAAATTTTCTTATCATATTATATTTACACATTGCATTTAAACTCAATTTTTTTTTTTTTCGTTATTTTACACATTTTTATATTTTTAAACGACTGACTTTTTCATTTGTTTAATTTTCCACGATGTTAGTTTAGAAAATTGGAATAATTATCTTGTGGTTCGTCATTTAAAATTAATTACGTTTCACGATTTTATTATGAAATAAATTTATTTGATAAAATATTGTCTTAAAAATTTTTTATGTATTAAAATTAATTTTATTTATTTAATTTTGGAACTATGGACGATTTATAATGACGAATAATTTTATTCTAGCTGTTAAAAATTTAATCTGACGCAGTTTGATAAATTTAAATCTCTCCTGAAGGATAAAATATTCATAATATTTTTTTCTTTTTTTCAATTGTCAATTATTTTATGAGTGTATATTCGTTCGGTGGTGTGAAAACTCTGACGACAATGAGGTGACTATTATGTTTATGCATATTACATATACAGTGACGTATACAGATGTTTATGTTGAAGAGATTTCATTTGTATGAACACATATTCATATTTATTCTAAAAGTACATTTCTAGTTTCATTATACAAATGACACCATCCACTCAACATTGTTACTCTGTAACATCTAAATTTATAATACTGTATCTTTATAGCTGTTGAAAACTATTTCAGTATGTGATGTTTGCCATGAAATATTTAATATGATAATATATAAATTTACATATTATTTTGTATAATTGAAGCAAAGATGAGACGAAGCAATTTACGTAGAAAAAATATTTTCAATTTATTTTAATGATAGATTATTTATTTATTACCTGTGTTTGTGAAGTTTCTTGCTCTGAAGTACAATCAATGTTCATATTTTATATACAAATTAAGTCTAAATAATTGAAAAAATGTTTAGAAATAAAAATTATTCTTTATTAAATTCAGAAAAATAAAACGTGTTCAAGAATTTTATTTTTTTTGTTTGTTTGAAAGTGTTTTATTTATTATTAATAAATTTATTATTTCAAATATACAATCACAACATTTTATTTATATTAATAAACGTTAATAGATTGCTAATAATTAATGCATTGCTGATAAAGAACTCATGGCAAGTTAATTGAAAATAATTAAATGCGACTATTTTTATCTATATTATTTGCACGAATATTTTTATTTAAACTCGTTCAATGAGTGGATATTTATTTATGTATATTATACATATGGAATATATACACGCACATTCTATATTGTAAAACGTTTCTTCATCACTTCCTCTTTCTCATCGGTCTTATTCAGTTGCAGGCAAACGCGCGAACGCTTTCATGTGAGGTGCTTTTATCTTCTCTATACATTTCTCCAACACCTCCAGTTTGCATTCACATTTTTTTTTCACACTGTATTTCTTCAGGAAATGTGTATGATGGATAAAGTTTGAATGTAAAATACGCATTAGTATATAACTGTAGTGTGTTGACTTTATATAAAATCATTTTTAAAAATTCCTGTGCGAAGTTATATAATTGATATTTTCTTTTCTATATTTGTTCAATTATTTAATTTGGTGTTTATGTATATACAAATGAACGTGAGAATATACATTAATTGCTGTTGGAATATGTGACGAACAATTCATGACCTAAATCCCATCAATCAGCAGTGAAGTTATTACAAAAAGAAAATAAAAATAGCAAAGGAAAAAATAAATTAAAAATTACAGTATATTATTTTAATTTAATTTCTTTTTTTTTTTTTTGAATAAAATTATTATTTATTGATTGTTCAATATTATGCTAACAGTGTAATAACGTATTATTTAATAACTATCGTGTTATAAAATTTCTATAATATTTATTCAATCGAAATAACAATCAAATAAAATTCGTATTAAAAATGAGAGAAGTTTTATTTTAAATCTCGTAATAATGATTTGATTTTATTATTTTAGTAGGTTTAATGTAGATTTATATTATTATTATTAACGGATTAAATACGAACGAGGGTGAATTAATATCCGGCCAATATTCGTACATTTATTTTCATTTTTATATTCAATTTAATTTACTTTTTGCCATCGAAAGTCTATCAACTTGGGTTGATTGTTATCAAGAGGGTTGTACAAGTGTCACCTATACAGCTTTCACAGGGACTATAGAAGGATGGCAGGAACCATCCTCCTATAAATATATACGTGTGTGTGTGGGTGTTGCCGGGCGTTTAATATGTATATACACAGAGCTCTCAGGTTAATTAGTTTATAGGGAAAGTGTCCGTTGTACAGGATTTGAGTCTCTCTAGTTTTGTTTTTCCTGAAAGTTTTGTCATGGGATTTGGGAATATATTTTGTCCTGAAACTAAAATTTAACTAATGGACAATTTTAAATTTGATATAAAAACTGTAAAAAAAAGTAGAAAGGCAAATGAAAAAAAAAAGTTAGGATAATTAATAACAAATTGTATTTAATTATTTTTGAAATACATGTAGGTATATTTTTTTTTGTTTTACGTTTGTTTTCAATTTTATTCCGAACATTTTACAGTAGCTTGCGTTGAATTAATGAGTCAAAACACGATAATGGGCACCAGGAGAATTACATTCGCATAACGTGTGGAAAAAGTTCTTGTTATCTCTTTTTTATTTTCTTTTTATTCATTTCACCAATGGCAAATTGTATTATATCGATTCCTCCACCAACTTCCAGTATCTGATAATTCATTATACTGCATAGGTACCCAATAGATACCCGCTGGTCCATTTATTACAAGTAGCTCAATGATGTCCTCGACCTGACTCGTGTTTTACTCGTTCACATTTATCTTCACGTTCAAGTGAGTGTCTGAACATTTTTATTATTAGTTTTTTGTTATTCAGTCGTCATAGGTTCTTTTTGTGAAGATTCATTCTCACTTGTTAATCAGTGCATTGATCGATAATATTAAAGTGTCAGAATAAAACACGAAAAAAAAAAAAAAAATTTTTTTTTCTTATGAATAAATTATTATTCAAAGTCTGGCATGAGTATAAATATGTAGATAATAAAAGAATTCTCTTGACTTCTTTCGAGAGGAAATTGATTTTTCGTCAAGAATATAAGGTTCAAAGTTCGTCTTGAAGAGAAGTAAAAAAAAAATATGCGGATTATTTTTCGTGTTGTTTTTTTTCTCGTGCAAATAAAAATTATTTTTATTGATTTGTCTGATGTTTTATAATTCAATAGAGTTCGAGAACTTGTCCACATGGTTCTGGTGTCATCCAATAATCAAAGAGTTTTATTATAGTAAAAAAAAAAAAATTTTGATCGTTCATTCACTCCATATTCCATTTGTATGCACTGCAGAATTTGGGAATTATTTTATTTATATATATTTCCAATATCCTTTTGTGCTGACTGTGATAGTTAATCCTTTTCAAATGAACTTGTTTTGAAATAAATATTTACCACACGCATCGGGTGAATTCATGTTCCACTAGAATTATTTCATTTTATTCATCAATTAAATTTTTTAAATTTATTATTCTATTCATTTGATTTAAGGACGTTTATTCACTTGTTAGTAGATTAAATTTTTTTTTTTTTAATTTTGATAAGTTAAATCATGTAGCTGTATCTATCCATGAAAATTCAAAACGCTTTATTAATTATTCCAAAAAGTAATTAAAGATCAAAAATCAAAATTTTAACATAGAGCTTTATGAAAAATTATCATTTTTATATATTCAAAATTACAATAAATATATTGTATGAGTAGATACAATAATAAATAACGTTTAGAAATATTTTTTTAAATATGTAGTTTATATAACTCCACAAAAAAAAAAACTGGTGTTGACGAATTTTTAAATTAAATATGAATTATTTTAATAAAGATAATTAAAAACTGTTTTGGTAAATTTTGGCAAATGAAGTCAAATCAATTTTTAATGTGGATTAACTAATTTTTTAATAAATAAATACCTTAAAAATAATTGGTACATATAAAAAAAAAAAATAAAAATCATTGTAAAATATATTTTACAAATTTTTTCAAGCCTTGAATAAATTTTATAAACAATTAGTATACTCGCATTTGACTCTAGCGTAGCGAATAAATATCTTTAAATCATATCCAATTTCACTTGCGCAGTAATAATATTTTGTAATCAAGTGATCCGATAAGAAGAGATGCTAATTTAATTTTGATATGAGTAATAGTAATCTAATCAAGAGAAATAAATTGAATTCCATCACATACTTTGTGAAGGTTACAAATAGTATACAATCAGTTCACTTGGTACTACGTCAACGTAACACGAGTAAGAACTTTCTAGTGTAGTCAAGACCAAGTTTTAACCTAGAGTCATCTATAATTTTATGTGGGATCATGAGGGAAGTTTTAGTTGACTTTTAGCGACTAAGTTTGAGTGATGAAGAGGAAATGGAGACAGAATAGAAGACGCACACACAAGTCCTCGTCACCATCGTAGCTGTACAAAATTATACTCAAGTGGAAATCCATGATGGTAAATTTGTGTGGTGGTAATTTTAGTGTGATGTTGATTCTAACTTAAAATAAGAAAGATGTGACAATATCTTCTTCAAAGAATATGAAAAATAAATTACTTTGTTGTGAATCTAGTAAATTTTTACTGATATAGTCAACTATATTGATGCTTTGACTTGTCAATTACAAATTACAATTGAGATACTGTGAAAATTTTTATTGTATTGTTTTAGAAAGCTAAAGTACTTGCAAATACTACATGATCGACAAATGCATAAAATCCACATAAATACGGGGTTGAAATACACAGAAATAAAGCTCTGTGTGTAAATGATGGAAGTAAATCTCTATAACCTAGAAGAAAGTTTTCGAGATCTTTCATCATTTTTCCGCTATTCCTTTTATATATCTTTGCCGCACTCTCAGTGCCATCGTCTGCTGTTGCGAAATAAAATCTCACCACGTTGAATTTATCTTTTTTTACTTCAATGTATATCCGGATTTTTAAGAAAATATATTCCAAGATGTTCAGATTTATTTTATGCACTTTAGAAAATTGAATATATTTTTTTTTTTATCAACACATTTTATTTAAAGATTATTAAAAAGTTTATACTGAATTTTAAATTTAACCTAAAACAGAGGCTTCAAGTATACACTGTGATTTAACAAAGTTTAGTAATATTTGAATAATATTTTTTAATGAAAATTTTCTAACAAACACAAAACTTTTTATTATTCTTCATATCGACTCTTTGATAAGCTTGAATTTTAATATTTCGCTTTTTCTTCTCTTATACCATTTTTCCAAACTTCATTAAACAAAAGTTTTTCGCGCAAATTTGGATAATCTTCATTAGTAGTTTGTAACCACGAAAGAAATAATAGCATACAGCTTACTCAAGGAAATGCAGAAGGGCACTCGAGAAGTATTGCAGCAGACGTGTTATGTCGAGACTACATCGTGAATTTCCGTTGAATGAGGCTCCATAATTTTCCGCTAGCGCACCCAAAGCTGCTTAAGGGATTTCCGCTTGAAGGTTTATACTATCAGATTAATAAATAATTCTGATCATGGGGCATGTAACGGAAGTGTTCAACCCCCGTAACATATTTTACCCTGATAAATTTTGTTCAGTTCTAACGAGAAAAAATTTCACAGATTTACAAAAACGTACACATAATATTTGTCAGAATTTATTATATCAGGATTTAATAAGGGGGTAGTCTCGCGTCCGATTTTCAAAAAATTGATTTGTTTTTGTGCATATTTTCAAAGTTTAATAAGGTTGAGAACGTACGTGCCAGGAATAGATGATCAATGTAAGTATAAATTTTCAGTGAAAATTTTCTTTCCGAACTTTGAACACGTTTTTCTCGAAACTACTTTTTTTCCGTCGGCCCGGATGATTAAAAAAAAACTATTCAACGGATCGGTCTGAAATTTTAACACAAAGTTCTACACATCAATGGCTCTGTCCGGTACCAGAATTAGATTTTATTAACAATTATTTTTTTTTTATCTTAATTTTAAAGCAAAAAAAAAAGTCGATTTTAAAAAATTTTTTTTAACAAGGCTGCCATTTTTTTATTTTTCATCCAAATTTTTTGAATCTGGTACGGGACGGAATGACAACCCTACTAAGTAATAATCTTTTGGAAATTTTGATTTCAGATGATTACAAAAGGAGTAGTCAGGGGGGTCAGCCACCTACTTTTTTTTCGAGAGGCCTTCTTTAAGACACCAAAATGACGTTAATAATTTTTTTTTTATTCAACAAAAATTTATTTTGTATTTTTTAATATGTAAATAATAACATATAATTTTCATAAAAAGATTGAATTTCATTTTCCACAAAAAAAAAATTCTTCAAAAACTTTCAAATTTTAGGCTCGGACACGAGACTACCCCCTTAATTTAGAATTGAAATTAGAAATGAACAAAATAAAAAAAAAAAAAAGAAAACGAATCAAAGATCATTTCCTAGTGTAGATTAATACTGGTCCATTGTGATTTCCGTCACAACCAAACGATCGAATAAGCGACCTGTCCAAACCACTCGCTTTTTCCCTCACACATTTTGTAAAGAACGCATTTGGGAAATGTCCTAGCAAACCCGCATTGTTCAGCACAATACTAAATTTCAGTTTTGCGGTTCAGAACTAAATCTAGAGAACTCTCATCGTGATAAAACAATCAAAAATAATTCTACTGTTTAATAATTTCTTACAACTCAAACTTTTGTGTAATTATAATTCAAATGTTTTTACTTCCACTAATGTATAATGTATACATTCTTTTATTTTGTATAATTTTAGGTGCACTTTTACCGGGTAGACTGCACATTATTTCCTCTCCTCAATCCTGGTGAGTGAATACAATGATTATTATATTTAAATTAATATTTTTTAATATTGATTTTAACAGAATTTACTAATTAATATATTCACTTGAACTACGATTATGTCATGAATACTGTGTTTAACGAGCGTGAGATAAGATGAGTATTACATACCCGCAGTGTCATCTGGTAAAACAATAAATTTTCATACTCGTTGAACATTGAAACGATTTAAGATTATTATTTAATCATTACATAGACATAAAATGGAAATTTATAATAAAATTTGATTACAAATATGGCAGTTGGTTTATTTATATCAAATCGATACTAATATATATTTTAAAATATCTATCGATTATTATTTAAGACCTGATGGACGTTTGATTAAATTGCTATCAGAATTATTTATTCAATTATATTTCCTGAAAATAGAAATGTAATTTAAGAATATCGACAAGTTATCATTTTTAGATTAAATATTTCAGGATTTCAATTGTCTGATACGAGAATGACAAAAGTCAATAATGGAAAACTTTGAGGCACATACATATATAGATAAATGTTAATATGACAACGATGTCTGGTGCTTTCATACATAATAAATATATATGTATGTTTCTCTATCACTTTTCTGGGTTTCTACGTCAGCTTTAGTAATCTCTTCATTGTTTGCAAGGCGTTGAATAGATTTGAAATTGTGTGTAAGCTTAATATCATTGCAATGCAATGCAAAATGTATATAAGAGAGGTATAATAGGTATATACTCAAAGTCGTTTTCAATAATAGTTCATTTTATTTATCTTCATTTTCCTATTATTAAAATTGGCAGAGATAAAAAATTATTTTTTGATCATTGCCAAGTTGAATAATACGTTGAACATAATACTCAACGATATTACATTGTTCAGTGGATATTCAATAAAATATATGACAGAGTGATCATTATCTACACATGTGACTGTATCTTTGAGAAAATATTACTATGGGAAATTTATTTTATATGGATATCAAGTTGAAATAAAATAATTTGCTATTTTTTAGAATATAAAATTTCGTTCATTCATTTTTTTTTTCTTGGGGGATTTAAAGGGGGTTGGATTTTTTCCGGGATATTGTAACGTTGTGGATGCTCCCAAATGGGCTTTAAGCCGTAAACAACCTTGGCAAATGCTCAAGGGTATGTAGCAAAGTGCGGATGTTATTTTCTCAGAACTAAAAAAAAAAATAACTTTTTTTTTTATCTCTAGGGAGATAAAGTCACTGTTTACTCTCATTTCTTCAGCTTATTCCGATGATAAATTCGTCGAGAATTGCGAGATGGTGATGTGTCAGGAAAAATGTTGTTTCATTTTCGTGTTCATTCGTTATTGAATTTAGCTTTCAGGTATTGCTTCTGTGTATACAAATAAAATTCGATTTATACAAATATAAAAATAAACGTAGTTTGATTAGGAGTAATCAATCGTGGTAAAATATTTTCGTAAATTTGAACCAACATTTCATCCATCTACAAATAAACTTATTCACTTTAGAATTGTTTGTTCAAATTTACCTTCGTTTCTCAAGATAACGAACTCATCCACTTTTTTCTTTTTTTCTTATTTCTAAACTCAATTTTTCTCTTGAATTTTTTTATTTTTCTCATAGGGGTCTCTTAACTCGGGTGTTTATCACAAAGACTAACGAGCACACATCACTAAATAAACATTAATTTATCCCTTAAACAAATGATAATTCATCTCTGAATTTTATCAAAGTGTATTAAATAAATCAATAACTGATCTGGAATTCGTGATGTTATATTTTTATGAGCTAATTTATGAGTTGATGCTGTGGCAGGGAAAGTCTTGATCGTCGCCCAGAGCTTCAGGTTAGGTTGGGTTATATAAAAAAAGGGAGAGTCGCTGTCGTGAAATGTTCGCGTAAAGCCAATTAAATTGCGATGCGACCTCTTACGATGTAAGTATCAAGTAAAACGTTGCACATATAGTCATTCATATAATTTTCCAAAGCATTCTTTTTTATATACCACTTCAATTCGCACTATAAAAACGGAAGAAAAAAAAATTAATATATTCCACTCGCTGTTTACATTTATAACAACATTATATAATAAAATGTAGTAAAAAAAAAAAAAAAGAAAAAAATGAAAGTACTCTGCATAAAAAAAGTACATGGACTTTTCAATTACCTTAACAATTTTCTTTGTGGTCAATTTGTTGTCGTGAAAAAGTGAATTTAAAAGATGTATGCAAGCCACGATAAATGTGGAACTTAAAAAGCAAGAAAAAAAACTGGTGAAAAAAAAATTATTCTTTATTTCTCTTTCATTGCATTGAGGACACGTCACTCCTTGTGCGCGTTTTCTGAATTTTAATCCATCTATCTGAATATATTCAATTGTTAGTACGACGTCAATGAGGAAAGAATTAAATGGGACAAGAAGAGAATGAAGCTAAGAATAAGATGAGGAAAAAATACGATGAACAAATTTCGTTTTTCATCCTCTTATTCTTGTCGTCACTCCCGCGAGTGAAGGAAGCTTTTACAATCCCGCCCATACTCCTGATGCTACTTCTGTTATTCACTACGACTCTCTTTGCTGTACGGATTCAATTACCCGACCCAAGTCCTTGTCGACATCGACTACTCCGCTCGTTTCTCCAGATGTTCCCAACTTAAGTACCAAGAGAATTGTCCTTAGTTATACTAAAAAACCATGGTATTGCCTGATCAAATTATTCTCATTGACCTTTTTCCACAGTGCAATTCACGTGTATATATATTTTCGTATAACTTTTTTATTCTTACATTTTAAATCCAAATAATTCATTCTAGATTAATCAAATAAAACTTTTTCGTTTGGGGAAATTCGTTCAAGCAATCAATTTTATCTTTATCGTACATTTATCTTAATGACACTTGAATCCATTATCTTGAAAGAAATAAAGATCTATCTAATTTATGATGCAGTAAAAAACTTTGTTTATTTTTTATTTTTTTTATATATTAATTTATGTACTTTTGTCTATTCCAAACAATTCCATTTATTTTTATTCCAGTAATATTGCACTTTATTTTGTCAATTTAATATAAATAAATAAGTTTAAATAATATAGAGACTTAAATAATTATTCCAAAAACAAATTTAATGAATTAAAAATTATTATAATAAATTTTAATTCATTTGTAATTTAAAAATGATTTATTTCTCGTGAAATTATTCAGTATATCAATTCATCAATATACACAAACCTATATTTTAATCAAACATCAATGAATTCAATATTACACGTATTATTTTAATTACAGTATATAAAGTGCATGACAATATGACAAAGAGACTAACTGCACTGTGGCTTAAATTACTATATATTCTCAAAGGCATTGACATGCTGTCAATAATTTTATTTCAAACCACAATTCAATATTCCGTTAAGCTACGCCATGAATATCTATTTTATATACCTATACACCCATTCACCCTATACATAGTTAAATAAATCGTTCATGTCCTTCAAAAAATATATACACACAAACACAAAATTATATATTCATTAAAATTTTTTATTTTCCCTCTCATCTCTAAAACTCAATTTAAAATACGCAGACAATTTTATCCGCCGATCTTTCTTGTTTATTTTTTCATCTGTACTCACAACAAAAATATAAGTAAATAAAAAAAACAAAAATAATCTCCAAAAAAAAAAAAAATGTGTTTCGGCATTTTTATATCTACACATTTACAATCGATGGATATTGGCTCAGGAAAGGATGGATGAAGAGAAGGCAGGGTGGTTACAAACATTTGTGTATGGTTGAAACGAATATATATGCATTATAGATATATACGTTGTGGTGATATGGTGGTGGGTGTTGCAAGGGAGAAATTTCGTCGCTGCGGGCTCTCGTCGCTACATGGAAATGCAAATGTCGTATCTGCATACAGTTGTTATGTACACACCCATATCCCACCTTTACATGGATGATGTATCGCCCAAATCCATACACGTTTATTCATATACCATACTAGTATAGAATATATACAGATACATATATAACAGCGAATGAAATGGGAAGGGTTAAAGCGAAACCTAAAGCAGTCGACAGAAACTGATACAGCAGTTTATATATTAAAGTCACGGTTTTCATAAGCAGGAACTTATACGTGCTGCGTCATATTCTTACTATCCCTATTCATCCTCACTTTATACATATACATATACATATAAATATATATAATATATTTATATATACTAGGGTGGGCCGAATGAAACTTTGAATTTTTTTTTCTTTTACTATAGTGAAAATACTGTTCAAGGTGACCAAAAAATG
>JAQQBS010000003.1:3165442-3192721 GCA_030347275.1 Microctonus aethiopoides | reverse complement strand
AGCTGTATATTAATTTTTTTCAAAAAAAATTTTTGATTACCGAAAAATCGAGTTGAAGTCAAAAAAAAAAAAAAATTTCTCGTTTTATTTATATGACAAATCGTATTTTTGAATTCGCTAAGCCTCTAATTGACTCAGAATTTTTTTTTTTTAATATAAATTATCAGATATTAAGTGTTCACAAATAAAAAAAAAATATCGCCTAAGATTGAGACGCCCTAGTATATATTTAATTTCAATTTTCGTGGCAATTTAATTTCTCTGGTAGATTTATTAATTTTTTTATTTGCTCACGACTTTGTTTGTATAATGATAATGTTAATTAATTGATTTTTATTCCTGTATGAAGCTTTAATAATATATTTAACGTCTTTATTACGTGTATATTTAGCTAAACTGCTGGTCATAGATACTTGTTGGTAGTAATTTGAGTTGATCAATGGTTTACTGCAGTCTGTTTGGTTATTTTGTTCTACATATATATCAGACTGAGTTTCATGTTCACCTTATATACAGTCTGCTGTTAAACAATCATTTTAATACGCCACAGGCGTCACATCGGTTCGCCCTTTATAATTAAATAATTCAATCCACAAATCATGTAAAGTTTAAAAAATCTGCTATATGCAAACTAATCTTCACACAGCAAATAAAAAATAAAAATAATTCATTATTACATATTGAATTATTTGTAAATAATGAAAAACAAAATTTACAAACTTGTGTTTTCAAATTAAATTGTTGAAAAATTTTATTAACTAAAGAAAAAGATAAAAAAGTTTATAACAATTGTGATATTTTCATTCGTGTATATTTATTTTGGTATTTGTTCTGAAAACAATTGCATTGTTTCGAATTCTGAAAATGATTTGAAAAAATAAAAAAGATAAAATAATAAAATAATGGACGATGGGAGAATGAAATGGAAACAATAAACTCAGAATATGGAGTGAAATTGTATAAAGCGTAGAAGTATGAAACAAAAAAAGTGAAAATAATATACATGAAATTCAATAATGGATCATTGAATAAAATTATTTCCGATTTTATTAGCATTTATACACAAAATAAAAAAATTAAATTCGTATTCCAAGCACATATTTTCCCTCTAACAATTGTTATGTCAACAAAACCACCCTTTACAATATAAAAAGTGAATATAATGTACATGAATTACCAACTAAAGTGTTCATTGTTCAAAAAAACAAATGAAATATAATATAATACTTTCAACTATATTTTTCATTATATTAATGTAAAATATAATTTCCTACAATTCATCCCTACAATTTATTCACAAGAAAGTTGAACCTAGTAGAAATAAATATTATTTACAAAAATTCGTTCGTGTAAACTTTTACACTGTTATTTAAAAAAAAAAATTTTTTTTTTTTTTGCATTTTATTCTTGCTATAAAAAACAAAAAGGATATGGTGCAGTAAGAAGGGTTGAAATATATACCATCTCGTTATCTGCTCTACTGGACCCTCATTACAAATCGAAAGCGTAGAAGAAAATAGCTGGTGAAAATATTCTCGAATACTTGCCACTATGGTTCGCCATTAACGAAACTTTACGAGTGTGCGATGACGTTAACGGTCGTGCATGTATTATATCGGTCCTCTCTTTTGGTTTCACTTTCATTTTATACATATTCTCTCTTTGTTCTCTATGTAGTACTCTTCTATATACTATTCTGGTCAGAATGTCCTCACCATTTTGCACTATGTCGCTCTGTAGAATGAAAAATTTATATTTGCTGAGTTTTACGATGTGGTTTTCACTGCATCGCGCCTTTCCATTCTTCATTCTGGAATAAAAAATGAAATGAAAATAAAATGTGTCTTATTTTAGCATAAATTAATGTCCACAATGTTGAATTCGACCAACATTTTCTGTCCACTTTTCAGTTAAAACGCGAAAGTGTGGATGAAATAGTGAGAGAATTTTCGTGAGTGAAAAAAATTGAAAAAACAAAAATTGTTTATAATTTTAATTAAAATTATATGCTGCACTAATTGATACTGAAAATAATATCACTAGACTATTATTATAATTTAATTATTAGTCATATTAAAACAAATGAATTTATTATAAAATTTATTTTAATTATTATTGTTTTTTTTTTTTAGTATAAATTTAATGATTGTTGCCTTCATGTGTTTTCGTTTATGTAGCAACAAGGCCTTCCGAATAATTAAGTTTCATTGTGATATTTTTAAACAGCTTTTACTCAAATTAATTAGCAATTTAATTTTCGTGTACTATTTATCAAAGTTTCATGCAATGATTGTATTGGTCGTATACTATTTAGTATTTAGGGTGAATTCATGTGCTTGATGAATTTTAGTGGCTGAATGCAATTAACTATTAACGAGTTTTGCTCTCCATCGAAAATTAAAATTTCCATATACAATTTTTTGGTTTTTATGCCAGGAATATTTTTGTATTTATTTTCCATTTATAAAAGAAAAATAAATTCATTGTTGAATTCATTCTCAAACAATCCAATAGAATTTAATCTAATAATTTTTTTTAGTAGAATGAAAATTTAGATGAATTAGTTTTGTATGAAAGCAATACTTTGAAAAATTATTTAACAAAAATAGTGTAATTTAAAGAGGACTTTTCAAAATTGACTGTATTACTTCCTTGGTGAATACGACTTTTGCAATTCTCCAGAGATCCATTAGGACATGGGCTTACAAACGGGTTTATCGAAGCATCGGTTTTCCATTTGACTTTAGCGTCGTCTTGAGGCCGGTTCAACAAGTTTCACAATGTCGCTATTTTTTTTTTTTTTTTCGATTTAGGTACTCGTGTAAACTCAAATTGAGAAAATATATCTCGAAAAAATAGAGCAGATATACAGACAAGAATTTTTTTTGTAGAATTATAAAGGATTTACAAAATTCTTTGTGCGATTTTTTTTAGTAATTTAGTAAACAAACAATTTTTAGTAAAATTTCAGTAAATTAGTAAACAAATAATTTTTAGTAAATTAGTAAACAAATGATTTTTTGTAAATTTTTAGTAAACTAGTAAACAAATAATTTTTAGTAAAATTTAGTAAATTAGGAGAGAAATGATTTTTAGTAAATTTTTAGTAAACTAGTAAACAAATAATTTTTAGTAAATTTTTAGTAAATTTTTAGTAAATTAATAAACAAATATTTTTTAGTAAATATTTGTAAATTAGTAAACAAATAATTTTTAGTAAAATTTAGTAAATTAGGAGAGAAATGATTTTTAGTAAATTTTTAGTAAACTAGTAAACAAATAACTTTTAGTAAAATTTTAGTAAATTTTTAGTAAATTAGTGAACAAATAATTTTTAGTAAATTTTTAGTAAATTAATAAACAAATAATTTTTAGTAAATATTTGTAAATTAGTAAACAAATAATTTTTAGTAAAATTTAGTAAATTAGGAGAAAAATGATTTTTAGTAAATTTTTAGTAAACTAGTAAACAAATAATTTTTAGTAAATTTTTAGTAAATTAGTAAACAAATAGGTTTTAGAAAATTTTTAGTAAATTTTAGTAAATTAGTAAACAAATAATTTTGAATATTTATTATTTCATTTTCTAATTAATATTGTTTTTCATATATTTACATTTCACACTTGAATTAATTTTAAATCTACATTTGTGATATTTTAATTTTACTATCACTTATTTTTAAGAACGAGGATCGTTGATACGTGCGTAAAATAATGGTGTTCCAGTAGTTTTTGATACAATTGCAGAGATGAATGGTTTATCAATAGTTATATCTATTGACATCGATCGGGAAACGAAAACTGATGCTGAAATATCAAAAATGATTTTTTAAATTTCATATCTTATAAATAAATTTTGGAATTTGTTTTTATAATTACCTGTAGCAGCTGAAGCTTCGCTTCCTTTTTCATCAACATTAATAAATGCCTTTTGAATTATTTTAGTAACTTTCAAATTATTTTCGGGAGTGAGGTTTGAAAAATCAGCAGTGTCTCCAAACATATCGTAAATTCCCATCTGAAAAGAAAAATATAAAATAAAAAAGAGACGTATGCTAACATTATTATAACAAATTTGCAATAAATATTTGACAAAATTATATTATTAAAAATCAACTGACATCATTTAAGGTGGGTATAAGATCCAACTCGCTTTCAATTTTAAATTTGGGCATACATAAATGGGCTGATTTTTCGGATTGATTAAAATTCCTGAAATCAAGCTCATCTAGTTTATCAATAATTGCAGCTAATCCATTGATTTTTTCCGAAATAATAATATACATGCTGAAGCTATTCTTTGGATCGCTCTGTAAGATGATGAAAAAAATTTAACGACAGTGAAATTTAGTATTTTAATTATAATATTAATTGATTAAAATTCGTGAATGATTTAAAAGTACCACATATGGCAGCTCTATATACAATGCCATTCGGTTGTAAATCCAATTATAATTATATAGAGCAGTAGTACACATCATCGGAATAGTTATGGAATTAGTTTCAGAAAGATAAAATGTTCGTTCTTGCAAAACATTTCTAAATGGATACATCCAGTTGCCTTTGAAATAAACAGCATTGATCATCACCAATCGTGCATCTTTCAGATCATCTGTTGTCATAATAAAGCGAAATTAGTATTCAACATTATTAAATTTGAAATCATTCCAACTGAATAATTCAAACAAATATTAATTTGACTGATAAATTTTTTTTTCTGATAAAATTAATTTTTGACTAATTTGTTATTTTTAATTTTAATATTATATTATTCTCGGTTTATTTTTATTATTTTATTATATTTACCCGCATTAATGATATCTGTGATTTTGGTTTTAGTATATTCTTTACACCAATTATTTATTTCTTCAGCGGCTTCGTCAGTATTATTAAAATTAATATTCTCTATTTGTGATTGGAATATCAAGTTTGTTACTTCATTGTATAGCTCATTGATTTCAAATTGATTTTGGATAAAAAGTTTAGTGGCCAAGTGAAATTCAATATCTCTGACATTCTAGAAAATAAGTTATCAATTAGATAAATTGAATGAAATAAAAAAGAAAACAAATGTTCATTATATTATTTTATGAAACTCACATTTAAATTAAAAATAAAATTTTGGAATCTTTTTAAAATGAAATTTCGAGTTATTGGCAAATGTAATGCTCGAACCAGCTCATGTCTTGTTTTACCATTAGCCCCATAAGCCGCCATGGCTGTTGCTATCGCAGCACTGACAGGAGAACTGATGAAAGTTCCATTTTTATTTTTCGCTAAACTCTAAAATATTATTCACATTTATATATCAAATTTATTATTATAATATCAATAAATTATTTTTAATATTATTCAGATTATATTTCTAACTATAGTTTGAGATAATTATTAATAAATAAATTCACGTATTTGTGGATGATTGTTTAAATTTAATTTACCTTAAAAAATTCGCTAGAAAATCGATTTATTCCTCGTGGAAAAATTTGCAAGTTATTTTCCCGTGTTCGTGCTGCAGTGTACGAGCTTTGCAAGCTCAGAATGAACATAAAAGCACAGACGAATAAAATCCCTAAACATATTTAATTTGTAATTTTTATGATATATTAAGATATAAAAATAAAAAATTGATAACTCACGGTAATTCATGATTAATTATCAGTTTGAAATATTTCTTCGTTAATGATCCACCCGAATAGCTTGTCTTGACTTTAGTCCAATGACTGAATTAAAATTCCAACTATTTATCAATGATAACAATCGACGTGAATGTTTGGTGAAAAAAAAAAAAATTCCTATTGAGCAATTAAACACAAATATGTTTGAACTAATTTGATATTAAAAAATCCAGGTCACACATGTGTTACACATATATTTACTTATCATTTTATGTATGTAATATGTAAATGATATTCGTGAAAATATGGTGACACAGCCTAATTCAACAAGTTTCAAAAATGTTTTGAAATAGTAAAAAAATTGTCTCAAAATTATTTCTATATTATTATTTATATAATTATCAAGGTCTCAACGTTCTAAAATTCTATTTTCACAACAGCCACAATACTAAAACAGAAATTATGAAACCATAATAATTGTCAGTTTATTATCTTTATTTTTTTTTAATCGCATTTCTCAATTGTCATATGATGATTTCAGAAAATTCTTTTTATTTTTTTTTTTTACAAACACAGAATTTTTTTTATTTATTGGATATAGATATATATGAATTAGAAATAGTGAGGAATTAGTTATTTTAATCATAAGAAATTTTCTATCTCATTTAAATATTCATGGAATAATTGGACAACCTTAATATTTACTTTTACTACTTTTTTAATAAAAGATATTTATTTAAAAATCGTAAACGTCAACGTTTGACAGTTTTTTGTTTCATTTCAAGTACGCAGTTCCGTTGGTATGTAACGTCAACACACAATCGTCGGGTATCTACGTGATCGCACTGAGTTATATGTGAAAGTAAGCATACAGATATATCCTTTGGTCTTTTAGGATATATTCTCCGTTGAGTCATAAATTTTCCGCACGTATTTGCACGAGGCAATATTTACGAATAGCCACACTAAAATTTGACGGATTCGCTGAGAGGAATTCGATACTACTCTTCAAAAACTCTCAAAAATTGCAATAATAATAGGAACATAGTTTGCATTTTTATAATTGAATAATTATTTTATACTCAAGAAAATATAACTTGAATATTATATGAATTTTAAATTCGATAGATTATTCAATATTGATTATTATATAAGTTTATTAAGTGTTTTCACGATGAATAATATCACTGTTTATTGAAAAGAACAATCGTGACTCATTAAAAAATAACAATCAATTATTAAGCTATTAATTTAACACGAACTCAAAACTGATATCATACAACATTGCCTCGAGTTATTGTTTCAAATTGTATAATTGAATTATTGTTATTCGAAATTATTCTTGGGAAAAAAACCTCCATTACTAAGAAAATGGTTCCTAGCCACCTTTGAATAATGTTCTCCAAAGATGAGCTCTTAATTTTAATAGGAAGATCCTTCTCGTCTTAGCTTTCTATTTTTTCTTCAGTCCCATATGGAGAAATTTATATCTCGCCATTACTTGATTGTACAGAAAAGTTTTATTTACATTTTTTGTAGGAAATTAAACGCTCTACAAAAAAGGTCTCTTGTGGTTAATCGATTACTCTAACTATTTAGAAGATATTCGCGTTTATAACTTGAATGGATAAATTTAAATTATTTAATAAAAAACTTTTGAAATTAGTACGCATTGAGATTCGAATGCATATATCTTCTAAATGGTTAGAGTAATCGATTAATCACAAGAGACCTTTCTTGTAGAGCGTTTAATTCCCTACAAAAAATGTAAATAGAATTTTTCTGTACAATCAAGTATTGGCTTGATATGAATTTTTCTATATAGTACTGAAGAAAAAATAGAAAACTGAGATGAGAAATTAAGATCTTCTTATTAAAATTAAGAGCTCATCTTTGGAGAGCATTATTTAAAGGTGTCTAGGAACCAATTTTTCAGTGTAGGAAGTTAAAAGAAAAATAGTTGATCTTTTTGATTATGAAAGAAATAATTAATTGTGAAAATAAATTTACAAAATAACGAATAAATGAATAATATTAATTTCGGTGAAAAGTTAATAGTTTCTTAATGGCTCTTCGAGTGCTCAGCTATGTTTGTGTTTTCGTATTTTTTTTTTCTTGTTACCTAAAAACGGACCATTAGCACTGGGGATGGCGTCCAAAGTTTGTTTGTCTCTATGCAAATGACCGTTGTGAATAATTCATTAACACTTTGTAGGATTAAACGTTTGGGAGAATGTGCAAAGTGAGTCTTGGTTACAATTGGAGATTTTGATGAATTGCAAATATATTGCAATCAATTCCATCATGTCTACTCTCTGATATTGATATAGTAAAAGCAGTCAATGTGTTTTCTTAGTGATAATCAACATCTTAAGTTTACATAAAGTATTTTAATATTTATAACAACTTTAACTTTATGTAAATTAAAATTTTTCATTTTGTTTTAATTGAAACTCCAATATAATATTTGAGATTTCATCATCGTAATTAATTTTATACACACATGGTAAATGGAAAATGAAGTTGATAATAAATTAGAAACAATTCAAAGAGTATATGATCAAACTAACATTTTTTTTTTAAGCATCTTTTTTTTTAAATATTCTTTTTCATTTATGAATGTCTTTTAAAAATTTTCTCGCAGTGTTATCCAGTTAAATAACCATGAATTATTCAAACGTGAATATTTCTGTACTGTATAATAAGTAAAGTGATTAAAATTTAACATGATGTCGATTCTGTATAATTTATAAGTACATTTATATTAAAAAATGTCACGAATAGTACTTCAAACTATTCAAAATCAATATCGTATGTTATATACGTTAATTAATTAATTTCTGAACAAGGTCGTGAATGCTGTCGACAACCGATAATCAGATTAGTCAGCACATGAGCTTTGTCCAATCGATTCGTTCCAAAATTATTGGAATTTCTCATTATAATGAATTGATAATCAGTTGCTAACTGTCATAGGAGCAATAAAACAATTTTAACTATTACCATTCGAAGGCAAAGTTTCAACTATGAGAATAATAATCGAAATATTTAAAAATATTTCAACATTCTCAACTTAATAAAATTTTCTAGCATCTTCAAAATTGATTTGATGAGCTTTTTAAATTACGAAATATATACAAGTATTTATTAGGAATGAGTGTTTTAGAATAGAATCACTTTGATGAAAGTTAGTAGAGAAAATAAGGAGATGATTTTATTTCATGAATGTGGCCATGGATTAATGGACTTTGAGAAAGAACTGAATGAAACAGAGTTTCAATATTGCAATAGATAATTTCAAAGCCAAAGGAGAAATGATACTGAGGGGTTTTTAGTTCAGAGTCCTTCTACTATAACAGTGTGACATTCAACAAGAAGAGGCAAACAAACTTCGCTTTCTCGTTGGGGGCTGGTTTGTCTCCAAACGTCGGGTTGTGTTCGGTCAAGCATAATTTAATATTCGTCGATCGTCGCGCATTAGCTTTAGCTCCATGTTTCCACCGGTACTTTAGCATATCAGCAAGTAACATTATCTTGCTTTGAGCTTTGCAGAAGCCAACGAAAATGTATTAGTACAGAAGTTTATAAGTTATGATAACAGCTTAATTTCAAACGATAATTAATTTTTAATCTGTGTTCTATACAAAATTAAACGAAAAATATAATAAAATTGTTTTTTTATTTTTTTATATTTTAAAAATTTATTATGCAATGTGAATTGCTATGTATGTCAGCATTTCTTCAACAAATCAACATGGTAAAGATCGTAAAATTGTACATAAAATAGTGGTAAAAAGAAAAATAACTTTGGTTTCTTTTCGTCATAAAATTGGCGCTTAATGTGGACTCGAAGTATAAAAACTTCCGCTGCTTCTTCGACATTTTTTATTCTTCATCTCTTTACCAACTTTATCCTCTTACACTGTAAACATATATACATAAACAAATATGCCTGGTACATACAACGAAGCATGAAAAACAAATCATAAAGTTATAATTTAAATTCATCTAAAATTTTTTCGTCAGTTTTCGTTTTTTACCAGTTAAATCCTCATAACATTCGCAAATTATTTTACAAATCATCCATAGGTATAATATTATATATTTAATACAACAAATCCGATTCATCATCAAAATTATTTGAATAAAAAATAAAAATATCACTGATAATATAAATTCTAGAAAATTGTGGAGTAAAAATAAAAACTAACAAAAATAAATATGAATAAAATGACAGATTGTAGAATTATTATCATTCTATTTTTTTTTTTTCCGCTCAGACAGTCAGCGCGTAAATCCACACGAGCCGAAGTAGGTATTGGACGTCGTTTGGCTCCAGCAGAGGGTACAGTGTGGATTTATGGATAAAAGTTGAGGGAAAAACGTCACGGAAGCGCTATATATGCAGTACAGTATAGGAAGAAAGTGAGAAACTTTCAGATGGGGTTTACTTTATTTATTAGTTTTTAACGGACCGTGAAATAACGAATGAAAGTGAAGGAGAAAATAGAGATAAAAAAAAAAAATAATAGAAATAAAAATAAGAAAAAAAAAAAAAATTAATATATTTTGCGTCTCTTTCGCTCGATCAACACATTTTATCACCAGGAAATATTGCTACATTGAACTGTGGCATAGCCTCAATTATATCAAAACATGTTATAACACTCACGAAATAATTTGATTATACGAAATACATCAAAATTTACTTAGAAATAATATGAAGAATTTTTTTTTGTTATTTCTTTCTTCTCTTCAATATTTTCTGTTAGTTTTTATATGTTTTTTTTTTTCATCGTGTCGTTTGGCTCTTTGGTAATGTATCTTGATTACTGGCAGGATTGGAGAAGGTTCCGGAAACTTGCACGTTCAAATGAAAGAACGTTTTCTCGATTTCCACTTCAACGCGGTGGGTGATAATAAAATGTAGTAGTGAGGTAGTTGGTATATAGATACAGAATTCACACACTTGTGATCAATATATGTATCTATGTATATACATGTATATATAACACTCTTCCTCAAGCTATTCCTCCAAACCCTCCTTTTATTTTCTATATATAGTGGTAGTATCTAGATCGAGTGTAGAGGAGAGTCGATTTGATGTCGACGTGAAGCGAAGGAGGTTAAATGTTATACCACTACCGCCACTAGTTCTTGTCAACTCACCCCTTGTATTGTATTGTATTATATATGTGACACGACTTGTTTCGCTAAAATCTCAGCACGTTTCTAATATCTCTGAGAGCGCGGTTAATATTTGGGAAATGAAAATAGTATTATGTTTTTAACGATGAAACGAAATATTTTATTTTCCTGTTGATAATTTTTTTTTATTTGTTCTGCATTTTATGTATTTTTGCTTTGTATGAGAAGTAAATTTCATGGAAATTTGTCTTGTATTACATGTTTGTTTGTTAATTAATAAAACGATTTGTGTGGCGATTTTTTCTAGGTATTTAAATAAAAAAATTAATATTAAATTTCTTGCAAATTTTTTTGAGCACAAAGAAAAATATTATTCATCTATACCTTTATTTTTTTTTGGTATGTTTGGGAGTTTATGTGATCAAATTATTATTTTGAAGCTGTAGAGAGACATGAAAATAATCAATTTCAATTTGTTTCTGTATTTTTTTTTTTATTTTTCCTATACCTTTGAAGTGAAATTTAATTTATAAAATTTTTTTTCAACATCGTGTATGAATTTCATTTATTACTTCATGTATATTTTACACGTGTAACATCGATAGAAGTATATATAGATATAAATGTGTGTGTATGTGTATACTTTTGTGCAATTATTAGTGAAGCATAATCAATTAATTTTCAGACTCGAAAAAATTTAAAAAAAGACTTTTTAAATATTTGATAAAATTTATCTCAAATTTTTAATACATAATATTACAACCCTTTAAACAAAGTAATAATTTTACAAAATGTAATGGCATTTACACAAAGGCAATATGTAAAGAAAAAAAAAATAACAATAAATAATTGTTACATAGTGGACTGCATTGGAACAACTATATGGATAACAAACGAAAAAAATATTTAAAAAAGATGAATAAAAGAATTTTTTTTTCTTTCTTTCGCTCTTTATCTTTCTTTCAGAATAAAAAAAAAAAAAAACGGGTCATGGCAATGTAAATGCAAAAGTCATGTGCTCTTTCTTGTAGAATTCACATAAACATATATACATACACACCATAATAGTTTTTTTTTTTTCCCGGAAGCAGCTGTGTCTGAATGTAGTCGAGTATTTTTGTCGAGTGCGCGAATAAAGGAAAAAAAAGAAAAAAACGTAGAGAGTCATGAAATTCCTTTGAGAGTTGGCATCACGCGGTCATTATTTTACATGTAACTATGAATAATATAAAACTTGTGTATATATACAGTGTATAAATGAATTGAATGCATGGATGGATGTATGTGTATGTGTATTTATGTATAACAAATCTCAAGTTAAGTAAAATTGAAGCAGAAGAGGATTTCAACGATGAAATAATGTGCATAGAATTTTCAGTGAAAATATCATGACGTAAAAAGAAAAAAATTAATTAATAATATCTACATTAGGGTGTTTCATTTTTAGGTGATATTTTTGTTTGTTTGTGAACACTGAAAATCTGATGATTTATACCAAAAAAAATATTTCCGTTTGAATAAAAATTCAGAGTTAATTAGAGGCTTGGTGAATTCAAAAATTTGATTTTTCATGTAAATAACACGAGAAAATTTTTTTTTCGACTTCAACTCGATTTTTCGGTAATCAAAATTTTTTTTTTGATGCTATTACATTGTTGAATCAGCATTATAGCGTTTATTGTAAGATAATAATTAATGTCAAATCAATAAATTCCAGTTTAAAGAAAATTTTTTGTCAATTATAATCAACTTTCACCTTTCCAGCTCTACGTACAACTCGAAAACTGCTGGTCGGAGAGCGTTTGCGGTGAACAACTTTTTTGTAGCAAATTTAATGCCCTACCAAAGCTGTATATTAATTTTTTTCAAAAAAAATTTTTGATTACCGAAAAATCGAGTTAAAGTAAAAAAAAAAAAAAAAATTTTTTTCTCGTGTTATTTATATGGGAAATCGAATTTTTGAATTCGCTAAGCCTCTCTAATTGACTCAAAATTCTTAGAAATGGGAATATTTTTTTTTTATATAAATTATCAAATTTTCAGTGTTCACAAATAAAAAAAAATATCGTCTAAAAATGAAACACCCTAGTCTAGATGCATCTACATATATTTATTTATTTATTTATTTATTTATGATTTTATATTTTGTATGATTGTATATAAGGCAGACAAGTTTCATTACAATTTTTATTTCCGTAATATTTTTTTTCTTTCATTTATAAGAAAGACGCGCCACTGAGCGTTTACTGTCGCACAAATCGCAGCTATTTACCCAACAAGATTTAGCAGAGCGTGAAAAACTCTGTATATGTATATGTACATTCTTCTAGCCTCACACTATGGTGCGAAGCTTTCGCGATGCTTGCAAAAGCAAAAGAAAATTTCAGATTTATTGTACAAATTCTTTTATAAAGTATTTCCCACAGAAACTTTTCAAAAAATACATGAGAAAAATATTTTTAAACGTAAACAATGTAGAAAAATAAACCAATGTATTTATTACTTATCTTAACTATATATATTATTATTAAACAAATTACATCAGTGATTGTACAAAAAGAAAAAAAAATTGTTACAATTATTTTGCGTAAATATTTCACTAAATTTTTTTTTTTAAATTAAACTAATTTTTGCATTGAGGAAAGAATTTTTTTTATTATTATTAATAATATTTATTAACTCTTGAATTAAGTTCTTTCCATTGAAATATTTCCTATAGAATAAATTCTTCATATGAAATAATTACAATGATGATTATAATGAGAGGATTCTGCAACCGATACGTGAATATTAAATGCAATTATATTCCATACGCTTGAGCTTTTTCATAAGGATTAGATTATAATACTCTTCAGATATAGGTATAGTTGTATAAGAAAATGCGATCGAAGCTGTAATAATAATAATCCAAATCCTGGTGAGACGTGAGGGAGCAATGAAAGTTTAGTACTACATTAATTCTAATCCTCGTTTTCCACTGTCCTTCGTGTGGATGGTCGATTTTCGTACAGTGATTATACATAAACCCTTACAAATGAATGCATGGATATGTGAGAGAATGAATAGAGAGGTTTCGTTATTGAAGTATATCCATGGGATATTGGACGCTATGGGATTTGCGGTACGCTACTTCGCAATGCAGTATATGGAAAATCGTTTAGAGTTTTCCGTTCATGGAATCTCAATTTAAATCGTATTCAGTCACGTTTGGTATTTCGTTTTGAATTTTAAATTGATTTAAATCTTTACTATTTATTTTCATGATTCTATATTTATCCATTTTATTTCGGTGATTAAATAAAATATTATATATATATTTATCTGTAATATTTTTTATTCTATTTGTAAAATAATTTTTATTATTTTTTATTTTGTGTATTTAATTGTATTTATTCTGCGTTTACGTTATGAATAAAAAAATTTACAGTTTAATTTTTGTGTTAAATGAGGGTGATATACATGTCCTGTATTATAATTATCATAAATTTAATTACGTGAAATCTGTTTAGTTTGATGTTGTTGAAATGACATTTCATTTGTTTGGTAAAATGAAAAAGAGAAAAAGGAACAAAATTTTTTTATCTTCTTTCACATTTTTTTTTCTCTATTTTTTTTTTTGTTTATCATTTTCTTTAGGTTGCGTATACACGAGAGTGTATTTAGCCAAAAGTGTGTCACCTCGAGCGCTCGGGGAAATTTAAAAACTACAAAATAAAAAAATATTCAATCAAGTAAAATACATATTTTTTTCTTGTTCTTTTTTTTTTTTTTCCATTGCATAAATGACGACTAAATTCAATTGAAACTTTCATGTAACTTATTTTTGTTCTTTGAATTCATCCAGAGATTTGAAAATCAACATGAGCTTTTATGAAACAAATTAAATAGACTATTCGGCAATTGCAATGTCAATATTAAGATAAATACGCGAAAGCTCCAATTGCATTTGTATTATCTGTATATCTGTACTTGCAAATACGAATAGAATAATGCATCTTTGGATATGATATCTATATATAGAGTGTGGGAGTTTAGTAATATGTGTAGTGAGGTGGATGGAAAGTGCAAGCAAGAGAGTGCACGTCGTGTTCCTTTCGTCTATATGTTCCAATTAGCTCAGCAGTTTGCGCAGCTTGTGCTTGTATAATAGATCTGTATACACATAACTACATATATTTGAAATGAGAAGCGTTAGAATATAACTTTGTGTAAATATCATACATCCAGCAAAATTGTTATAACACAAATAATCAAAGTCTCTTTATGCTTTAACCTTAAAAATAGTTATTTTATTATTTAATTTGTATATTAATCTTTGATATTTTTTTCTTCATTTTATTTTTTAGTTTACACTGTGAGAGGAAACAAATTATTTATTTTTTTGAGCTCAATAATAGTTATTTTATTATTTGATTTGTGTATTAATCTTTGATATTTTTTTTTTTTCGATTTATTTTTTATTTTGCATTGTGAGAGGAAAAAAAATTATTCATGTTTTTGTTATTTTTCTTGTTCAGTAGATTTCATAATGAGATCTTTTTTGTGAGTGATATAGTTAGGCAAAAAATAAAATAAAATAGAATTGAATTGTGGAAGCTTTATGGGAAATTTTTTTTGTAAAAAGTCTTTCGTTGAATATCGAAAGGTAGACGCGGTGAAGTTGAATGTAAAATAAAAAATGAAAGGTTTTATACACACAGTTCTGATGGTAATGCAGTAGCACTTTGGACAAGATAAATTTATATTTGGTATAATATTTTAGATGGGCAGAATATTGGATGGGGAAAATAAATATACGAACACGAGCGTGGGAATTAGTTTCATTTAAATAAATTTTGTTGTAGCTGCAGTATTGGAAATTATATATCTGGATTGAAAACTAATATTTTGGAAATATATTGGAAATAAAAAATTAAATATCGTTGAATTTATTTTTAGTATGAGAAAAAAAAATTTTTTTTTTTTTTCAATGTTTTAATGAGATTAATTTTTTTAATTGACTGTTTAATAAATTAATTTAAACACTCTGTACTCATAATCGATAAATAATAATGAATGAAATTTTTTTCACCTCTAATTATACGAAAAATATTTATGAAGATTAGAATTAATCGAATCGACGTTTTTATTTTTCTAGTGAAATTTAAATTATTCACATAAAACATTTACATTATGCTCTTAATTAAAATTAATAGAGGTAATAACATTTTGCATATTTCCTCCTCTGTAGATTAAACTCATTACAAAGATGATCTCGTGCGTTGTATGATGCTCATTACAAAATTAATAGTATTGATTAATTGTAAATTAAAACCTTTCTACTAAAGAGAATTTATTATTTATCAAATCGATATAAAATCATCCATCAATATTTATCATTTATTATCATTACTCTTTTACACATCAAGATGCGAAATTACTATTTAATTATACATTAAAGATTATTATAATTTAATCTCAGTATATAATTTACTAATTCTTTTATTTTAATTTCATTATTGAATAAATAAAAAATATTATTCTCATTAAAATTGTCTAATTAAAATAAGTTAATAAAAATAATCGACGTCGCTGTGGACGTCTTTCGGTCATTAGCAGTGAAATACAAAAAGTTAAAGAGAAGAAGGATTTTTTTGTTGCTTATATCTCAAGAAAAAAAAAAAAAAATAAATAAATAAATAAATAAATAAAATAGTCGAAACAATGAAAAGGAAATGAAACTTCCGGTCATGTTTTATTTTTATTCACAGTCTCCCACTCGTCGTTCATGAAACAGCAGCAGAAGCTCGTGGAGATTAAAAGTCTTCAGGCGACCCAATCAACTCCAACGAAATAAACTGTCGCTGCTTCCAATCTCCTTCCTCTTGATGCCGCGAAAACTTTTGCTTGTCCGCACACGATTTCTCTGTCTCTTAACTTTCTCTATTCCATCCTCATAGTCCATTGTGTATTATCCTTTGCACTCTTCATAAAAATAGAGAGTCGTTGTCTTTTATACTTTCTGAATGACGTTGTTTGATTGCACGAGCTTATTTCACGTCCTTTTCATTATTATTAAAAGAAAAAAATGATAATAAATATCAATTATATATTTTCATTGTAATTATTCGCTATCATTATCTATACATAATTAAACAATTCATGTAAATTTCCAAACAATTATTATTTATTAATTAAATATAAATTCAGTAGCAAACAAAGAAAAAAAAAAATAATTTAATATAAACATAATTTTATTTATTGATTATGGTTATATTTTTTTAATTGATAGTATATTAATAATGTTTTATTTTATGAGGAGATAAAATATCTGTTGATGTATTAATAGTTATTAATAATATTTATATGTTTATAATTTTTATTAAAATTAATTTATTTTTTTTAAATTCTATTCTTGGTAAATCTAATCAGCTGCTATTCACCACTGATGCTTCTAATATTCTCATTGTTAATTATAATTAACGATTGAAGGGATATCGCACCCATTTGACCTCAATTCACAGCGTTGGATAAACTTCTTTCATTACACTTTTCCAAGAATTGTAAATTCGATAAAGCATTTTCACGAATTACTAAAGTAAAGAACTTTCAAGCACAATGACGAGAACGAAGTCGTTCAAGAATTTGCGATCGACGACAAATCAATTTCATTCAAAATTTATAATTGAATGGCAGAAGGAAAGAATTAGAAAAAAAAAAAACAAAAAATAATCTTATTACTTTACAAATAAATAGAGTTTAATACTTACAAATTAAAATGAAATAAATAAAAAAATTGCACAAATAATTATCAAAATAATTATCACATAATAAAAACTCTAAAATAAAACAAATAGAAATTGTATCTCTGTCAAAAACTGAATAAATAAAAATATAGTAATTTTTTTTTCGACTTTTACGAATAGAGTTTTGAATTGTAAAATACAAGTGTTTTAAAACAATATTTAATACACATATACACATTAGGAGGTTTCATTTTTAGTCGATATATTTTTTTGTTTAATAATTTTGTTTGATAATTTATACTGAAAAAAAATATTCCCGTTTGAAAAAAAATTTTGAGTTAATTAGAGGCTTAGCGAATTTAAAAATTCGATTTTTCATATAAATAACACGAGAAAATTTTTTTTTCGACTTCAACTTGATTTTTCGGTAATCAAAAATTTTTTTTTGATGCTATTACATTGTTGATTCAGCATTATAGCGTTTATTGTAAGGTAATAATTAATGTCAAATCAATAAATTCCAGTTTAAAGAAAATTTTTTGTCAATTATAATCAACTTTCACCTTTCCAGCTCTACGTACAACTCGAAAACTGCTGGTCGGAGAGCATTTGCGGTGAACAACTTTTTTGTAGCAAATTTAATGCCCTACCAAAGCTGTATATTAATTTTTTTCAAAAAAAATTTTTGATTACCGCAAAATCGAGTTGAAGTCAAAAAAAAAAAAAAAATTTTCTCGTGTTATTTATATGAGAAATCAAATTTTTAAATTCGCAAAGCCTGTAATTAACTCAGATTTTTTTTTTTGTATAAATTTTCAGATTTTCAGTGTTCACAAACAAAAAAAAATATCTCCTAAAAATGAAACACTTTAATACATATACATAGAATCAGATATATTATACATTTGTAACACAGAACGGTCTGGCTGAGCTTTTGTCATCGTTGGCTGGTGGTAAATGTAGACAATAGTACACGGTGAAAATATATATACATAAAATCGTGGTGTCGTGTGAAAATAGGAGAAATGTAAAGAAGAAATATAATATACAAGAAGTTTGGTGGATGAACGACATTTTTTTTTTTTACAGGGGTGGATAGTATAAAAAGCGTCAAAACGAGAACTAACGAAACGAACAAAAGACTCAGAAAGCACAGGGAGTAAAAAAATAAAATAGATATATACATCATGATATAGAATAAGGGAAAAAAATGTTGGGTATAAAGCAAATAAGTGCGAAGGTGTAAAAGAAAAGTGGAGGTGAATTCAAGAAAGCCGGAAGTATCGTGCTAGAGAATAAGGGGGAATAAAGAGGCATGAGGCTTGGGATTTTTTGCTGAAGAGTGTGGACAAGAGATGAGGAAGAGAATAATAGGGAGAGAGGGTGGAAATAAAAAAGAGTTGAGTCGAAGGAAAAGAATGAGTATGAGGAGTTTAGGAGGGACACGATGCCAACTCTTGAGGATAGCAATATGTGGTGATTGTACTCATCTTTCATCTCGAGGGTGCTTGTGTGTAGAACAGGGAAGATAAGGAAGAGAATATAGGTGGATGAGTATGGTGGAAGAAAATGTGTTTGGAAAATTAAAATAAAAATAGGGGATACTTCAGGATGTGAATGATGCTGCTGCTAAAAGCTCCGACTGAAATCCACGCCTGCTCCTTCAAGTCTCTTTTTCTTTATAATCTCAACAATTATATATGATGAATGGTATTATAAATTATTGTATAATTGTTTTGATAGTGGGTGATGTTATTTTTTATTTTTTAGTTTTGTTTGAGTGAGTAGAGAATAAAGAATTTTGAAATGAAATATTTGTTTTTTATATTTATTATAATGATATGTATACTTTTTTAATGATTAATTATTGTTTGGTGAATAATTATTAATAAATTGTGTGTAGAGATTGATGAAAAAAATTTTTCTTTATGAATTTCATAAAATTTGTGTTGCAAATTTTACTAAAAAAATTTTTTTGAGACATTTCAAAATATTTTTTAGGAGATATTTTTTCATTATGGTTCAATATTTTTATTGTACTAGTAGAAAGAAAACAAAAAATATGATAATTATATTCAATACTCATTTAAATATTTGTATTATTATGATTTTTTTTCCAATTTTTTGTTTTGATTTTAATTATAATAAAATGCAAACTTTTTATGATTAATTATTGTCTAGTGAAGAATTATTATTAAATAGTGTTGAGAGATTGATGAAAAAAATTTTTCTTTATGAATTTCATAAAATTTGTTTTGCAAATTTTACTAAAAAAATTTTTTTGAGACATTTTAAAAAATTTTTTAGGAGGAATTGTTTCATTATGGTTCAATATTTTTATTGTACTAGTAGAAAGAAAACAAAAAATATGATAATTATATTCAATACTCATTTAAATATTTGTATTATTAAATAATTTATAATTTTTTTTTTTCCAATTTTTTGTTTTGATTTTCATTATTCAAAAGTTATGAAACAGTGGCGAAATAATATTGCTGATAATTTTAATGGGTTTATGATTGAATAATTGTACTCGTGCTATGTCATTGACGCTGTTGATTTACGGTGGTATATTTTGGAGTGACTGTTTGGTTTATATTGCCACAAGTAAATTGACAATGTCAATATGCGCCAGTGGACATTACAGTGTGAATAGAGCTTGCGGATGAAGGTTAATAATCTACGTGCACTCGTTGTGGTTAAAAGCTACTGATATGTGTAATATATTTATACATAAGTGTATATTCTGTGTATGTAGATAAATCTATTTAGAAGATGAACAAAACAAAATACGAAATTCAGCCAAATTCATGAGTGTGAAAATTTGCATAGTCAAGTGCTATAATTTTGATTGCACATAAATTTTAGGTTAAATAATATTAATGTGTCCTATTATCAAATAATTTCATAATATTCATTACAATTTCTTTTTTTTTTCATATTAAATAAATAAAAATATTTTGAATTTGAATTATCGAATTAAAATCGTAACAAAATGTTTTCGTAATAATTTGTAATAATTTTTTACTTATTAAATTTATTAAATTATTTTTTTCTTCGTGATTAATTGGCTATTTATATTTTTTTATATCGAACTGAAGTGATAAATATTCGAAACAAATAGAGAATAAAATAGGACAAAATAATTTTCAAACTAAAATAAATAAATAGAAACAAAAAATAAATAAAAATTGTAAAAATTTTCTGAGACATATTGATAAATGGTTAAGGCGGAAGTGGACAAATCTGAACATATTTCTTCGCTTTCGGTTTGTATATATTGCGTTGGCAATAATTTCAAATTTATGAGTTTACCAGTAATAAAACTGTCATACATACGATGGAAGGAAGAAGAAAAAATAAATAACGGCATCTACAGTGCATATGTGTATAAAATATAACTGGTTGGCATTGTGTGGTAGAACGTTGGTTGTTATTCGAATGAGCTGTGAGTTCGCGCGCAATTTGCATGAGATTTGAATCGTTGAGGACCCGCGAGACACTTCCTCTCTGTTTTATCCATCCTCTCCTTCTCTTGTCCATGAACATTTTTACGAGTTTCTCCAACGTGTTAAGAGATATATTTTTTTATTTCTATTTTATATATTTATTTATTTTTTTTTTTCTTGAATGTATAAGTAATTCTCGACATTCCCAATGTATGTATGTACCAATATATTCATGTATTATATATAAATCGGTGTTAGCAACTACTTTTCTTGGCGCCACTCCAGACACAACTAATAAAATTAATTTCCTCGCGGAAAATTATTTAATAATTAAAAAAAAATATTGAATTATAATTTATTGATACAATTTTAATTTTTTATTGTGATGCAGATGATTCTAATGATGATGATGATGATGATGATAATTCGCTCTTTGTGATAATGAAAAAAAAAACATAAATATAATATTAAATTAATTATTAATTTGTGAGAAAATTAATTTATTTTTTTACATTAAATTTTTAATTTGATTTTTATTTAATGTTGTGTGTATGATTTATAAAATAAGTTTTTTATTATTTAATAATTGTTTCAGATGCATGATGAGTTGAAGATGATATACAACTGATTTTCCATCACGATAACCACGTGATAAAAAATCTCAGCAAGAAGACGTGGTTAAAAAGAAATAAAAAATGTCATTATTACCAAGTCGTGGGGCTCGTAGGGGTCCTATCATTTGTTTCATCGGACTTGTGTTCATTGTTGCCCTGTACGAGTTGGGAATTATATGTAACCCAAAAAAGGATCAACTTACGCCCATCATGGTCACAAAAGAGGTAAATAACATTTTATTTAATCGAGTTGACAAAAATGGAAATTAATTCATAAAATTCGTGTATATAAATTTTTTTTATTTTTTTATTTTTTTATAATCCACCAATAAATTGATTGAAACTGATCCGATAAATTTCCATTTATTTTCACATCACGTGATGATAAAAAATGAACAATAAAAAAAATATCTCGATTTATCCATACTCAGTTGGATTCTGATAATATATTTTGTAGACATTTCAGAATTTTTATACATCCTGAATAATACTAAATATTTTTATGTTTATGGTATTATTTATCATCAGATATCTTACCAATTTTTCATAACGCTGCATGATAAAACTAGACAATTTAATAGACATTTATATTGGATACATGTAGAATATACTGCATTCAAACATTTTTATCCACTGACTTGCAAAGAGTTCAATTCTGATAGATATTTTTTTTTTCCAAAAGAATTGTCTAACCATTCTTTATACATAGAGGATAACATATTATTCCAATCGATCGACCATCCATTTTAAAGCCAAGTCGAGTCTTTCCTTCACATGTGTCTATGTCTAGAACCATTGAGATAATTTATAAATCGTATATATAAATACACTATTCATGAGGTTTCATTTGTGTCTGACAAAAGCTACTTTTACTACTGAAAAATTCAAACAACGATTATTTAACAAGATTTACATATTTTTATAAAGCACTTGACATAATTCTATACACGTAAGTTAATGTCAATAGTACAAATTTACTAAAAATCCCTTATCAAATTATTTATTCATAATATTTCATTTTATTATTATCATCAGCTTTTTTTTTTTTTTTTAATAGAATTAATTATCGATCTTTTTAATTTTATTTGACTTGCAAAAAATTTTATGTCGTGTGCAAAGACGCCTTTGATGAAGGGACTTATCTTTTTTTTTTTTATTACGTATTTCTTCCACGTTTTCTTCTCCCCTCTCATTTTCTGTTCACTCTCTTGTGGCTTCTGAGCGACGTGCAATGTCCCGTTCAATCTCGAGCTTCACGCCCGTGCGATAAATCCTTCCACGACATTATATTCTATGCTGTCGTTTCATTCCTCTATCGTATACTTTCGCCCTCATTTTTTTTCTCCCTCCCCGTTCTTTGGTTCATTTCAAACGATGCGCGACTGCAAATAGAGTTTCATCTTTCCTCATATCTTTTCCTCTCTCACTTGGATTGCGATAACGCCACCGTCAAAGCTCACTGTCTCTCATAAAATCCACCTCTATATACCGCCATTATTCCAGCATTAAAGAAAAAATAAAACAATAAAAAGATAACTAGCCATTAAACAAAAGTTAGCTATTAAATGAAATAAAAATAATTTTTATTTCATTTTTTTAACATTATCAAATTTAATCCAAACATTTTTTTCAGTGTATTAAATAAATCTATACTATAAATGTGAATGTCTGTACAGTGTCCGAGTATCACGCCTAAACCACAGCATTGAATAACGCGAAAATGTGCACAGTTCTATATTTTGCCCTCAGAATGGTTATAAGCATGGTTTTTTTCATAACAAATGTCGATTTTTTTTGCAAAATAATATGTATTATTTAAGTGTGTCAAACATCAGATTAAATACCTTGAGTAACAAGTATCTGAAATTAGTATCGATGGTTCAGTGGTCAAATGCTCGTCTAACACGCGGGCGACCCGGGTTCGATTCCGATTCATAACTTTTTTTTTTTTTTCTTACTTTTTCTTACTATTCAGTAAAGATGATGTAATATTTATTGAACTACATTTTTATGGTTATTATTATAAAATTTCTACATATCTAAGTCCCTTAGAACTACTTGCACGCGAGCGAAGCCGCGGGTTAAGGCTAGTAATTTTATAAATCTTCCCACACAAATATCATCAATTACATCTAATAAAATCTTCCTCTCATATTCCTTTGATAAATATTATATAAAATTTTTTAATTAACTTTATACCATTTATTTCTCAAAAATAATGGTGAAATATTTTTATTTATATTTACGTGAAATATATAAATATAAGAATTTTTTTTTTATTGTATAACGCGAGGAATATGAAGTATCGTGCATGCGAGGGTTAAAAAAAAAGAGGTCATTGAGAGTATGAGTGGTACTTTGAAGCTTTTGGCATAAGAGAAAGAAACCACTACCACTGTTGGTTGCTTTGGCAATGCGCGGAAAGACAAGCTATTAACTGAGTTGCTCCACCATAAAGTTCTCGCTCTTTTCTCTTCCTCTCCAACACGGCCGAGGAGAATTAAATGTAGGACCTTATTCAAGTATGTATACATACATATATACATACATATATAATGTAAATAAGACGGAAAAGTATAGAGAAGGATGCAGAAAATAAAAAAGTCTACTTAGAGTCAAAGAGTTGGCGACATATTATAGGTCGACTGTTCATCTCGTTTCCTCACAACACAAGAAACTTTAATTTTATACATGTATAAAAGCGAGCGAAAAATCGACCAACGAGACTTAATTAGTACACAACCTGTAACCGTTCTATTTTTTTTTTTTTTTTATAATTTTTTTGTGTCATGATCTTCGTTTAATTTCCTCCCTTTGTGTGCACAACTTCAATTAAACGTTCTGATCATCCATCCAATTTTTTAATTTTATATTAGATTTTTCTTATATACATGACTACATGTATATATATATATATATATATATATATATATATATATATATATGTGTATATACTCTCTTTCCCGTCGGGTTTGACGGAAAATTATTAATAACTATACATATATGTATATTTGCATAAAGTAAAAAGTATTTTAATTAAACGAAATTTTTTTTTTTTTTACTCAATATAAATTTTTTATTTTACATAATACTTTTATGCACAACGTAGGATGATTTTTATTTTTGATTAGTTTGTTTTTAAGATGCTTTCGAAGTTAACTTTATTATGTATTTTCTCGGGTAACAATAATATTTTTTATTTTATTAATAAATTGATTTTGAAATTTTAAATTCATTTTTAAATTTAAAATTCATTAAAAAAAATAATATCTATTTATTTACTGTAATTTTTTAATTAGTCTTATGATATTATTGATGTAATTACTGTCATTGTAAATTTTTAAATTGAATTATTACTCTGGGAATTTTTTTTTTAATAATATAAAGATGAAAAATTAATAAACTTGAATTTATTCTATATTTATTTATAAATGAGTTTGCCATTGGATTATTATAGAAATGAGAGTGTCGAGATTTCGTATATTATCACAGTATCGATTTATACTTTGCTCATTAATTTGTAAAAAGTTGGAATGAAAAGTGACGCTTGAATTGACAGTAATTTAATTGGAAAGTTGGAGTCTGCTTGTTACAGTGCTGCACTGATATTTTTTCTCCTTTTTTATCCATACTTATTTTGCTATTTCAACACAGAATATTTTATTTATATAGATATTCAGATCAATATATTATAAATATGTACGCTTTTATTTTTAATTACAATTATACGGGCTTTTGACGCGTTAACCAGCGCATCGAGTTAAATTATGGCAATAAGTCATGTCTGGATCGTGAAGCCTTTGACGAATATCCGGCACAGCCTCATTACTCGATGCTTTTGCACCTCTTGTCAGGCTGACATATAAAGGCTGATCGATGAAATGTCGTTGAGGAAAAATCACACTCACGTCAAACGTATAAAAAAAGTTTTGGTATATTCAGGAAATATTATACTGAAAAATAAAAAAAAATTTTTGCTGCTAAGAAATAATTATAATTAAATTTATATATAAAATAAATAATAAGAATTTGATTTAATTAAATATTAGTGTTTTAAACTGAATTTAAATTCTCATTAAATATATTAAATTCAATCAACTAAATTGAATTTATTTATTCCACTTATTTATTTTTTTCAATATTATAATAAATATTTCTGATAAAATTTCGATTATTTATTTATTTTTATTTATGTATTACTATTTTATAGAATACTATAAAATAAAATAAAATATGTTTGTTTATTTATGAATAATGTATGTTGGGAATTTTTTGTCGTAATATTCCTCTCTTGATTTTTATCTTTATATATTATTTGTGGAAATGGTGAGTTTTAACAAACGGACGATGCTGGGAATAAAATAAAAAAAGAAGTGAATTGGAGACGAGTGGATTTTTTTTTTTTCAGCATTAACAAAACACCAAAAACATCAAAGGAATAAAATTCAAAGGTACTGCGCGTGGACTTTTCAATGAAATTTCAAACTCACTTTCTATCGCCACTCGGTACCCACTATACTAGCATCATCGTGTTGCCCCTTTTAACACTCATCTTTCCAATATCGTTTTTGTATTATACATTTTTACAACACAACTGAATAAAAGTAAAATAAAATGAGGGACATAAAGACACACGCAAATAAACATTTGTGCATTGAATAAATGAATAAATAAAATATTAAAAATAACGAGGGATATAGTTGTGGTGTATATTTGTTATGCATATGTATGGGAGAGTTCAGAGGAATAAAATAAAATCAAAAACACAAGAGAAAAAAAAAATAAAATCAAGAATTATTTTCTCTTTCAATCTGTCTTTATGGTTTCCTATTATTACGAAGGATGTAAACGTGAATTGTGCTCTCTATTTTTACACCGCAGTTGCAAGCATACACAGATTGAGACAAGTGTCGAGAGGATTTAGTGTAAAATATTAAAAAAAAAAATACATCTCTATTTTTACTGGTGAAACAAAAAAAAAAATATGAAAATTCAAACAAACGAACTAGACAGTTGTGTTCACGACATGATAAATGCTAATTGTGAATTATTTTTATGGCTACTTTCTGTTCAACAAGTCTGACAAACCGCAGATTAATATTCGAATAAATTTATTTTACCTGAAATAAAAAAAAATATATAAAATATTCTATTCATGAATGAAAAAAAAAAAATTTTTTATGTAAAATTTTTACACGTTGATAAATGACATAAAGTTTAAGAGACATAAAAATGAGAAATATATATATTTTTTTTATTTCACAGAGTTCATACATCTCTCATGATGCACTTTTATCATGTACTAAGCATATATTTCTCTTTAGACTTTATGGAATCCTGTGTATAGTATACATTGTTCACATTGCTATCGATTTGCCACATGATTAACGTTCGAAACACGGTTGGTCTTATCGCATATAAATGTTCATGCATTGCGATAGAGCTCGGCTGAATAATCCTACATTAATACAAACAAACTTCAGATAAGCAAAAGCACCACGTGGGGAGACATTATACATTTCTAATCACTTATTTCAACAGTTGAATTAATTAAATGTGATATTTTTCATTTATTTTTGACAATAATGTTTCGTACTGACTGAAAAAAAAAAATTTTCTCAATCATTTACAATTTTTTATGCACGCCATTTGACTATTTACGACTGTGTGAAACGGTAGACTATAAAAATTTCCAATTTAATTCATCGAATAATAAAAAAAAAAAAAA
>JAQQBS010000003.1:3139075-3150005 GCA_030347275.1 Microctonus aethiopoides | reverse complement strand
TTTTTTTTTTTTTTTCAATTTTCTTCGTTCATTTTTTTATTTTAATTATATATATATATATACATCCATGCATAGTTTATTTTATAGAAGAGCAATACAAAGAATGGGGCTCGATGAATGGCGATTTTCATTGTGATTATTATTTAATTTTTTAATTACTGAGGAAAAGGAAAAATTTTTTTTTTTTTTTTTTTTTTTTAGTAATTTTGGGTTTTTGAATTTTATTTTTATTATTTATTTAATTTTATTTCTCTTGATCCTGTGTGGAAAAAAAAAACGTCATCTCAGCCAACCCCAAAATTCGCATCTGATGATCGATGATTGAATTACAGCAGAATATTTTTATTATTCAGTATTTTAAAACATCAATAATTATTTGTTTATGTACAAATGCATTAATTTGGTTGATTTTTTTTCTCATTTTGTTTGTTGATATAATTACGCATTATTCAATATCAATCATTCATTTTATCATATACATAAAATTTTTATTCTCTCTGACTCTCGATTTTCCGTCATCCTTCTTTATTAAATACAAAACATTGATGTAATTTTTTTTTTAATATACATATACATACATATATAAACGTGGGGGACCTGAATGTATATATTTATATTTTTTTTTTTGTATCAATTTCATTTTATATTAATATTGTGTGTGTTGAAAAAATTAATTTTTTTATTTCAGGCCTCTCAAATTGATGAATTTTTATTGCAGAAAATTTACCAAATAATTATCCAGTAGATTATTATTGAACAATACATAATTTTTTTTAATTATTAAAAAAACATTTATGGAGGAATCGAGATTGAATTTAATCATTTATGATTTTTATTTATTTATCTCTCATCCCGTCGGCTGCCGCGCCGTAAATATTTATATTTTTGCATATAATGTTTTTTAAATTTCACATTAATCTATAAGAATTTTTTAATTTTTTATTTGTTTATTTTCTTACATTTTTTGAGCTGGTGTTATATCCTTGTAGTGTTGATTTTTTTTTTTTTTTGACATTGTTAATTAATTTTTGTCATTTTTATTTCTTTTTTTATTTATTTTTTTTTTGTTTTTTCCCATCGATATTTTTTGTTACACTCTTACAGTTGTCCTGCTATTTTTGAAGAATATTTTTATACCCTCCACAATACCATTATCACTCTGACTATTATTTTTCATTTAAAAAAATGTCTATTGATTAAAAATTGATCAAAAAAATTACCTTTGAATTATAATTGCAAAGCTAAATGACGATGAGTGCCAAAAATTTTTCTTATTATTTTATATAATATTATTCTTATTCATTTTATTTATTATAATCACCACAGTTGACATTGACTATTATCATTGCGCCAATATAAATATTTTTATGCTACAAAATTTTGCGCTCAATGTGGAGGAAAATAAAAATGATATAAAATAAAAAAAAAATCAATAAAAGCGTTCATGCGAATTTATGTCACATAATTTTTTTTCTTATTTTCATTTATTCATTTATTTTTTTTTAATTTTATTGTTCTTCGGCATTTTTATTTCTTCCTGTTATTATTTTAAAGCTTTATTTTTTCGGTGACACGTAAGCCACGTGTGAGTGTTATTTGTGTGATAATTATTCGTATAACTCAACCATGCGTTGTTTAAAATCAATTTTGATTTTTTGGATACCATGTTTTCCTTGGTCCAATATATAATCATTCACATTTATTTATTTACTCATTTTTTTTTCACTCATTATTTATTCGATAGATCTGAGACGTAAATAAAAAAACAATATAAATTAATAATCTAAAGAATTCTCCATTGGCTTTAATATAATGACCTCCTATTATTAAATAGTTGATTTTTATTCATTTATTATTTTTTCTTTGTTAGTTTCATCCATGAATTTATTTTATATATTCATTGGGATATTTAATTGAGTATTGCTACGTTTATATAAATTGACACCAATTGCGTGGGTCAGGCACGCACAGCCAAAAAAAATATTTATTACAAAACAATAAGTAAAAAAATAAAATAATAAAATCAAATAATGAATAAATAAAATTAATTTTCCATGTTACACGAATCCCAAAAATTTGTTAATTAATAATTTTTTTTTTACCCTGTTATTCAATATAATTACAACTGTAATTTATCAAACATATAATTCATCATCATTTACAATAATTCATTTTAATTATCTTTCAGATTATCTGCAGAATTTAATAATAATTGTAATAAATAGTCAATTATATTGTGTCAACAAAACAGATTATCTTCTCAAACTCTTCTCAAACAATTTTATTTAACTTTATCGAAGACGTCTAGAAGAATAAAAGAAAAAAAAAACGAGATGAGGATTTATTTATTAATTATTTTTTATTTTCCTCTTTTCATCATCTCAATGAACTTCATTGTCTAGATATTTTTTTCTTCTTCTTTTTCTTTTTCATCTTCTCTTGCATTTGATCATTAGCTCATCTATACGTCTGCCATTCTTTGTCTCATTGAGTTCGATTTTTCTTTCCTCATGTCTTGTACTCCCTTCTGTTCAACCATTAACAACCCTAATCTAAGAAATTGAACCACGGCCAATTGGAACTTTACGTCTCGACAATTGTAACATTTAATACATTCATTCTTCATCATTTCTCTTGTACTCAATCTTACATTCACTCGTTCTGCTTTACAAAAATTTTATCAAAAAAGATGAATGAAAATAAAAATAAAAACAAATTAATTTCAGAAGTGTAAATTATTTTTTTCATTTGTAATTTTTTTTATGTCTTTTTTTTTATTTAATAATATTTATACTCCATTTTTATTCCGATTTTTTTCTGTCTTTCCATTCAGTGACAATCAAGCTTTTAAATGTGTGTATACCATTTCAAAAGTATAATTGCTCGCTAATGTGTAATATAATTTTGTTTGTTAATTGTTATATTCACATTATCATTGTTTATTTATTTATTCGTCATTCGAGCTACTGTTTAATCATTTTATTGCGGTTTTTTATTCATGTTATTATTTTTTTTTTAATTTAATGAAGAAAAAATTTTTATATTTTCTTTCATTAAATTTTTTAGTTTAATAATTTATTTCTCATAATTCATTTTCATATTCGCGTTAATTTAATAACACACTTGTGATAAACAAACGATTTATTTTTTTATATTCTTCCTATGATTGTTTTATTTTTATTTTTTCACGCATTGTTTGTTTTTCGTTTAATGCATTTTTACATCGCGGGGAATTTAATTTTATATTCTTTCATGTTGAAAATTTATGCGAGTGAACCTCTCATTTGGTAGATTACGTGTCGTTAAAATATCCGATGTGTTTTTTATTTGTTTGTAATTTTTATTTAATTAATTTATTTTTAATTCTTGCACTTGAAAATAATCTGTATACAAGTGTCGTTCAATTACTATTATGCTTTTCATTTTCAATTAATATGAATGTATTAAGTAAACTTGGAAAAAAAAAATTCAGTAGTAATTTTCATTTTTATTCTATTATTATTTTTTGTTAATTTTCATTCTTGTTTTATTTTTATATTCATTATTTTATTTTTCTTTCATTATTTGTTACTGTAAGTTTTATTTAAATTTTTCTCTTTGTTTTTCGCCATATATTGTACGAGAATAAATCAATAGATAATTGATAAAGTCATATTGCAGTAATATTTATGAAGATTGATACAAGTTAAATTGATTACATTTAAATCTATAAAAATTTTGTTGGATCAGGCCCAATTTTCGCTTCGGTCGAAAATATTTTATTTCTCGTACTGAACAACGGGAAATCGAGAGATCCACGAAAAAATGAGAAATATATAATATTTTATGTATATTTATATATAAAGCCGAGAAAATTTCATTCCATTTTATAGGAAGACGCGAGACTTTGGATCTAACCGACCATGTTTTTTTATTTATCGGCGCATGTGGCCTTTCACAATATTTATTTTTCTTAATGTATTTTTATTTATCGCAATCATTGTCACATCATTCCCATCATTATTTTTTTTATTTTACGGAATTTTTCAAATTTTTCTTTGTAATTAAATTTTTTTTCTCTTTCATTTAATATCTCGATAAATAATGTTTAATATTTATTTTTTCTTTTGTCACATCAAACATGTAACATGAATGCTCGTAACGTAATTCATTTTATTTATATAAACATATGTATATATAGAAATATATACACACATACATATATATTATTTTATATTTTCATTATTAATATTTCATTTAATTTTTTTTTTTTCATCACTGCACGCCCGGGAAGGGAGGCTCTCCCGCCCTCTCTTTTTTTTCTCTTTCTCACTCTCTCGTAAAGCTGACAGAGATGCGCACAATATTGAATGCCTAAATTTAATCTTTCCACATTTAATCATTTCATTTTTTTTTTCTTCTTCTCAAATATATTTATTGCACGAGAATGAAATAAACACAATTTTGAAAACTCATTAATTTTAATTTTGTCATTAAATTTCATTCTCGTGTGAGACACCGGAATTCATACAATGTTTACATTTTGTGTTTCTGTTTATTTAATATTAATTATTAGTTTTCATCTTTTTTTTTTTGTTTTCTTTTATATTTTATTTTTTTCATTTTTTTCATTTTATTTATTTTTTTTTTTTTGTTTTTTTTTATTATTATTATTTTAATATTTTGTGAGGCATCAAAAAACATTTAAAAAAGAGATTAGTATTCCAGGGTGCATTGCGCGTTTAAATATACGCACTTTGACATCAAATAAACATTTTCCATTAATAATTCATAAATGATAATTAACAATTAATTAATACAATAGTCGATAATAATAGTAATAATAATAATAATAATAATAATAATAATAATCGTACGTGAGTTGGTATTTCATCTTCTTTCCTTAATTACTAAGATCCATACATTGTCTATTAATTATTAATTGTTTATATTCATATATGTATGTATAGATAAATGGTTCATATACACATACATACATATATGTATATATATTTATAATATTATAGACTTAACCGCTTAATTATTTAGCAATTAATAGTTATTAATTTATTTAATTATTATATTTTTTTTATTTATTTCAATGTCGGAGAATGGGCGTGCGCGCATTATTATTTTTTTTTTTTTATTATTTATTATATTATTATATTTCATTTTGTTTTAATTTTAATTTTTTTTTCCATTATTTTTTTATTTATTATTATTATTATTTTCATATTGTTTATATTTTTTGTTTGTTGTTCAGCATTGAAATTGAACGCCTGGCCCTGCCTCCGTATCGACTTCAAGGGTGTGCAAATATTGTGTGTTTTTGTTCTTATTGTTGTTGTTGTTGATGTTGTTGTTATTGTGATGATTGCTGATGTGCTTTTATTTATTTATTTATTTTTTTTATTCATTTGTTTTATTTGCCTTATTCGTACAATTTCTCTCACCCGCTTCTGGACGCATCGCGGATTTATTTTATTTTTTATTTTTCTCTTTTAGAGAATTTATTTTTATTTGATGTAAATGGTGGTAGGGTTATTTATTTATTTGTTTTTTTCATTGTTATTAATTATTGGTTTTGTTTATGTATGTATTTATGTATATATGTATGTAATCATGTGTGTGTATATGTGCTTTCATCCAAGTTTTATTTTATTTTTAACACCATACAATTGACGCTTAAAACCTCGTCAACGAAAACCATCTCTAGTTTATTTTTTTTTCCCTCATACTTTTTTTTCTTTTTCATTTTTCTTTGTCTCATTTTTCACCATTTTCGACATTTACTTTTTCACAGGTACTAACCTGTATGTCACTCCAATATTTTCATCGATGACCGTCCACAGTCTTTCAGTTGATACATACAAATATATTTATCTTTCTAATACGATTTTTTATTACAATTTTTAATTTTTTTCTTCAGTCGTCCAGAAGCCATTCAACAATTTATAAGGCATTCATGTTGTTTGTTGTGCCGTCAGTCAATCGTGCTGCACTCTGCCCACTCCTCCATCCTGCAAAAACAACAATGAAAATGCGAACAAAAAAAAATAACAAAAATAAACAAATAATAAAACCATTACAAAATATCATTGAATTAAATTGAACTTTAATTTTTTTTTCCAACTTCACATAAATTATTTCATTATTTTTTTGTTTATTAACATTTTACGTACATGTTTATAGGTCTTAAGAAGGCTCAGTGGTAGCCATTAGTAAACGCCGCTGGTATTAGAGGACCCTGTAACATTACAAAATATTTATAACACAAATTTTCTCAACCAAAAACCTGAAATAAAATCATTAAAAAATTATTTCCATCATATCCCACGCATACACATCATGCCAAATCAGTTTATAAATTGAATAAATATATTCTTTCATCAATGATTAAATGGAATAAATAAAAAAATAATTTATCCAACTTTCATAATTGATTAAATTGAATAAATAAAAAAATAATTTATTCAACTTTCATCATTGATTAAATTGAATAAATAAAAAAATAATTTATTCGACTGATTACATGTGGAATGTCTGGACTTACGGGACTGTAGTTGAGCGGGGCGCGGGATACGGCGATTGCGGGAAACGCGGTTGTTGGGGGCTGCGGACTAGCTGCTGCTTGAACATAGCTGGCAACTGCTGAATCAGCGGCTGCTGCTGCTACGGCTGCGGCTGCACTCGAACTATACATGTCAATGGGTCCGGGTGAATTAGCGGCGGGAAACGAACGGCCTTGCGGCCCTCCGTGGCCACCAGCACCATGCGGCGAAGCCGGTTGAAAGCCAGCTTGCGCTGCTTGGTAGTTGTTCATCACTGCAAATTCAACGCCCGTAATTTTACACCAAATTATTATTTTTAATTGTTCTGTCTTTCCAATTGTTGATGATCTTTAATTTTTTTTTTCACTCAATATTAATATAAATAATTATTAAACATATAAATATTGTAACAGGTGACAAAGTTATTTTGATTTATTAAAGGATTTTTAATGAATAAGAAAACAAATCAATTAATGAATTCATGGGATAATAAAAAATAATGATAAATTATGTAATTAAGATTAAATTAATTAATAAATGAATGTATATATATATTATATATATGTATATATATATACACAATATATACACATATATGTATATATTTATATAAATGGTATTTTATCCGTTATGGATGTTTACTGTTGAACGTAAAGAAGTTTTTCGTGATTCTTTGTAAATTCTTTGGTTATTTATCGTGGATAAGTTTTCAAAGAGAGCAATAGAGATGAAGGAAGAATTTCAAACTCGCCATTTTAAAAATAGTGAATTGAAGCTTGGGCTGTGAGTAAAAAGAAAGATAGATGGATGAAATTGAGAAAGAAAATGAAAGAGAGACGACACAACGATGACAAACCGAACGCGTGGCGTACAATCTAAAAATCCATTCAGCTTTTAAACTCTTGACAATGGCAAAACGTTACAAAGTTTTGTGCTATGGGTTGGCCTTAGGGCATATATATAGATATATATAATGGGTCGTGCATGCGCCCACGCGCGCGCGATTCAAAAGTTTGATTTATTTGAGAAGAGATTGCGGTCGGCAGGGATGGAATATCGTCGAGAGCGAAGAAAACGCCAGAGAATGAGAATGAAAAAAATATATATATATGTATATATATATACATATATTATATACATATATATATATGTATATGTATATATAATGGGAGAAAAGTCAGTTTGAGAGGAAAAGAAAGAATGCTTCCAAGCAAAAGATATGGGAATATGGATGGAAGTGAAGAGAAAGAGATTTTAAAATAAAAAAAAATATTTATACATTTATTTATATATATGTATATATTAATTTTCTACTTATATATATATGTATATATATATGAGATAAAGATGAGGGCAGTCGTGCAAATCGCCTGAGGCGTCACAATGTCCCACATATGCGAAAATGTTCCTGGATTTTATTTTTTTTATTTTTTTTTCAGAACGAATTTCTGATGCACCTTCAAGCATTTGTGCTCAAAGTTCCTTCACTTTTGTTGTTTATCAAGAGTTTGAAAAATATATGCGTGTGAGTGTGTGTTTGTGTACGTATGTGTATATGTGTATATAAACATGGAGAAAGTATGAGGAAAAAGATGAGACCAAGTGGAAAAGAGATTGAAAGGTCAGACGAGACAGGGAGGAAAAAAAAAGTTTCATTAGAGGAAATGCATCGTGAAACTTGGACTGTGCTTTTGGATACAACTTTACTGGGGATTCGAGTGACACACAATAAGAAAAATAGGGAGAAGAAAAAAGGAATAAGATAATAAAAATGATGGAAAAACTATCAAGTTAAATAATAAAGAGAAAAAATGAAATTCTTGAGTTTAATTTTATTTAATAGAATGTTCTGCAACGTACCAGAGAGTGCTTGCGTAAGCAAGGGCGTGTTGTTGTTTGGGGTGAGTTGTCCATTAGTGAGATCCACTGAAACATAAAGCTTTAATTCACAACTGTTTGCATAAATTTATATTGACGCGCATGAATGACAACTGAAATATCAGCATTGATTTATTTTATTTTATTTTGCCTCTCGTAATGCAATTAAATTGATGATATTTTATTTTTTTTTGTAATTAATATGTCACTCATTTTATGATACACAAGGGTGAAATAAATTAACTCTGTTACATAACGTAACAAATAATTAAAATGAATTAAAATTATAAATTAAATGTGCAAAAAAAAAAGCCAAAAAAATTTATTTTAATTTTAATATCAAGTCAAATATAAAATCCAATGTGTTGCTTCGTGAATTTAATCACTTATAATAATTCATTTGATCGTATTAAATCAATGTATCCGTGGCGTTACGAGAGTCAGATGAGAATTGCGTGGGCAGAAATGTATGAAACACGACGTAATTCAACGTCGTTACAATGATACTACATAAAATATAAAATTATTTATATATTAATGGAGAAATTATTTTGATAATTTGAATAATTTATCGAGTAAAATATTTATCAAAATATAGAAACTATTTGTATTATATATACATACATAAAGAAAATTAGAAAAAAATAATAATTGTAAGAATTGATAGAATTTTTCCTATGATTTTATTTTATTTTTAAATTGTTCATTAAAGTATAATGCATTTATTTATTCTCATTGTTTAAATTGGAAACTGTCGACTTCATACATTTCTTCCTTAGTGCACTCCGTTGTACGTGTTGCATTGTCGTCTCCGAGAACACGCGGCCCAAACTCTCGCCCCCAGTCCCGTGGTAGTACACTGTCTGCACCCCTGACATTCATGGAGAACAAGAAAAACAAAGCTGAGATATGCTTCGAAACAAAAATAATAAACATACAAAAAAAATATAAATTCATCAATAAATAATAATGCACACACTTAATCAGACACTAACACCAACACACACACATACACACTCAGTTATACTAGGGTGTTTCATTTTTAGGCGATATTTTTATACGAAAAAAAAATTCTGAGTTGATTAGAGGTTTAGTGAAATCAAAAATTCGATTTCTCATATAAATAACACGAGAAATTTTTTTTTTTTTGACTTTAATTCGATTTTTCGGTAATCAAAAATTTTTTTTTGAAAAAAATTAATATACAGCTTTGGTAGGGCATTAAATTTGCTACAAGAAAGTTGTTCACCGCAAACGCTCTCCGACCAGCAGTTTTCGAGTTGTACGTAGAGCTGGAAAGGTGAAAGTTGATTATAATTGACAAAAAATTTTCTTTAAACTGGAATTTATTGATTTGACATTAATTATTATCTTACAATAAACGCTATAATGCTGAATCAACAATGTAATAGCATCAAAAAAAAATTTTTGATTACCGAAAAATCGAGTTGAAGTCGAAAAAAAAATTTTCTCATGTTATTTATATGAAAAATCAAATTTTTGAATTCACCAAGCCTCTAATTAACCCTGAATTTTTTTTCAAACGGGAATATTTTTTTTGTATAAATTATCAGATTTCCAGTGTTCGCAAACAAAAAAAAATATCACCTAAAAATAAAACACCCTAAGACACACACATTAAAATAATTAATCTAAATTGCAATAAAGTATAAAAGAATTAAATTAAATGCATGAAATGAATAAAAAAAAATTTTTTTACATCCGAACAAAAAAAAAATCCATTAAAAAAATGTATAATAAATATTATTAGTACCATTAACGTGTCACAAAAATGCTTGATAATATCATTAACAAGTCCCTTGATATTTTATTTTATAATTTAATACGACGTAAACACGACGATGTCTATTATTGATCTCAACACTTACATCATAAGCATTTGCGAGCGTCACGTTAAGGTTAGGAAAAAGGCGAAAAAAAAAAAAGTCTTGCTCATGGATTGGTTTTTCTATATCATGATAGTCCCGAATGTTTTTGTCGCTGGTATTCAAGGCGAGCACGTGGTCACTTCGTATAAGAATCGATACAGATACATGTATATGTGTATATAAACTTACGAGAATGACGAGAATAAAAGCAGATTACGACGGTAGCTTTTGTCGCTGTTCAACGCGAACACAGGATGTATAAAATCAAGCAAAAGAAACCAAGATGGAGATAGATCAAAGAGAAAGCGAGATAGATAAAGGAGAATAAAAAAAAAAGGGAGTGGAGACTGCATATCGCGTGGGAAATAATAAAAATCACGAGTAAAGGGACGATATAGTGGGATAGTATATATATTGTATAGGATTGAGATAGCGGAAGGAGAAATGGACGGAATGGGTCAGCCGTGATTGTTGCGTGCGAAAGACGATGAATGTGAGGGGTAACGGCCAAACAAGAACAGACAAAAACAAAGTCCATGTGATATAGAGAAAGAGAAATAAAATGAAAGAGATAAAGAGCTTGCGCGTCTGTCGACAAAGATTTTTTTTTTCCTTTTTTTTTTTTTTTTTTTT
>JAQQBS010000003.1:3127667-3139047 GCA_030347275.1 Microctonus aethiopoides | reverse complement strand
TTTATTTTATTTCTTTGCTCGTTTTATTTTTTCACCGACCCATCTTTAACTTTATCTTCAAATTTCAAGATATAATTGCTGTATTATACAACAATTAACTGAACAAATATAAAATAAATAAAGACACTTGAATTTATTTAAATTTTCACGAATTAATTAATTCATTAATCAATAATAATTTAATTTTATAATATTTATACTTTCAATAATGTAAAATTAAAAAGTTTAATATTCTCAAGACGTTGAAATTTTCGATTTATTCACCATGGGGGTGCGCAATACATACACAAACGCACATAAAGTCTTAGATAGGGCATATACATATATTTATATATGTAGATATAAATATATATATACATTTATGGGTTTGAGAAAGGGACGCATAGAGATGTAGGCCAAGAGTTCATCTATTTCGAGTATATTTCCAGCTGACGTAAAAGCGATCGAGACTTGGGATAAGGGTAGGCGAAATCCAACGGCAAAAGCGCTTTGCTGCCATTGGCCAAGTTGAATCCATCTTTCTCTTTCTCTTTCTCTCTTTCGTTCCTATCTCCATCTTCCTGATTTGGATTGGTGGTGGTAGTTTATCGCTTGGATGGTGGCAACATTGGATGATATTTTGTCAGGAAAGCATGAGGACAATTTTGGTGTGGCAGCAAAAAAAAAAAAAAAAATAAAAAAAGAGAAGCGAAAAAAAAAAAAAAAAAATTTAGAGATAAGGATGATGAGGAAATAAAAGAGAAGTAAAAGCCGGCGCGAAGCAACACATTGGAGTCACGTGAGCCAGTTGTTAGTACGGCCAGTAATATAAACTGTTATCATAAAGTATAATCCGGAGAAGAAAAAAAAAATGAGAATAAAAAATGGGAAAAAAAATAAATAGCTTATCGTTTATATCTAGTTGAAAGACTACATACATTTATTTATGAATATATAAGTTTAATGATTTATGGCGGATGCGCCCTAGTCTACTGTATACACACACGTAATAATAATTATTTTTGTTTTGTATGTCATTAAAATGTTTATGGATAAAGTTGAAAATAATAATGGATACAAAATGTTATGAGAAAAGATTCTATTCTACACGCGACATTTACCATTCGTGTCGCGTATTTAAACATATATTTTATTTATTAAATGTATATATGTTTATGATAGAAATTAAATTGTATCTCTCGTCTATTCTATAGATAAATCTAATTAACTAATAATTTCTTTTACGACATGAATATATTGAATATTAAATTACTTTGTTTTTATATAAAGATTAATATATGTGTTTTGTTTCGGAGTTGTATTTTTTTTTGCTTATCGCACTGATAATTAGTTAATGTAATTATTACTTTTAATATTTATATCGAAATTGAATCGAATATATGTGTTTGTTAATATGAAAATTAGTCATACAACGACACACTCGCACTCACATTTAACAATTTAATATATTTAATATAAATATAAAAATAAATAAGTAAATTAGAAAAAATTAACACAACAAATTTTCACTTGATATATTTTTTTTTTATATACTTTTTCATTTTAATTTTAATCCTATTTTATCTATAAACTATTCTACTCATTAATCTATAAACTAAAAAAAAAAAAAGGAATATATATTTAATTTTACAACTTTGAAATTAATTAAATATAATATTTTGTCATAAAGCATTCATACAATAAATTTATCTATGTAATAATTATTTTTATTTTTATATATTAATATATAATTTATATTTCTTCGAATTTCTGTTCTAACGACATTTCTTCATCACTACATCAACTAAAAATATTAATATTAATTTTACAATAAACACAATTATGATAATAATAATAATATAAAATTATATACTTGATAAAAAGCTCGCAATAGACATTTTCAAAAATATATATACACAAATACATAAATGTATATGTATTATATATCTAATTTGTCTGATTTACCTTTTTTTTTCATCAATTGACTTTGTTACTGTACATAATTTAGGTTTACTAACTAAAAGTATATTAATAATTACGTAAACTTTACACAATTTAGTCGAATAACAAGACTCTTTTGCTACTAATTTCTAACCAGAAGCTGTTAAGCTTCATTTAAACTTGAAGTTTCTAAATCGACTACACTTACACGCCAGTGCGGGTCATAATTATCATTAATTCTTTATCTAATTATTTATTTTTTACATCATTACGTCCAATTACGTTACGATAAAAATATAATTTAAATAAAAAATGATAAATAAATTTATTTCATGACCCGCAATGTCGTTTTATTTATTTTATTGTTTCATTTCAAACTTCATTATCATTTTTATTATATATAAGTATTTTTTTTTTTTGGGTGGTTAATTTTTTTCTAAAACTTCAGCTATGAATAAACACTCGTTGCATCATGTGTCATATCTACTAAATGTCTGTTTTTCTGTATGTATGTATGTGTGTGTAGCAAGTGTTTCTAAGAGACAGTAGTAGCTTAGGTAGATGGTAAATTACTCGCCCCTAGGTGGCCTGGCATCTTCAAGGGTTGTTTCTTCACTCATCGTCATCGCCAAAGGACATCTCCGGAAATATTTTCTTCCTCCGAATTTTTTTTTTTATTTCACCGTGAAACTCAAGACTCTTCTCTCAAAAAATAACTCACAGCTCATGTATAAAATAAAATAATTTAAAGCACAAAAAAATATTTTATTTTCATTTCGAAATTTTTTTTTAATTCTTTCAAGTAATATTTCAAATAAATAAATTATATAAATTCACCTGAGCTGTAAGTTAATGTTTCCACACATATATACATATATGTATGAATGTATATATTTGTAACTGGTTAATTTTCACTAGAGTTAAAAAATACAGAGCTTGCATGCATTAATTTAATAATTATTAAAATATTAAATTGAAATAATCTTTATTTATTTTAATTTAATTTTTTTTATTTTATTATTTATTATTTTTACCATTATTGCATGCTTTTTTTGATATCCTAAATTCTAGTGAAAACTAGATATACATATTTATATACATACATATACATATATATATATAAATGAATATATATTTTGTTACTGTGGATTAATTAATAAACGAAGTTGAGGGGAAATTTTTGGAAAAATGCTAGATACTATGAGCTAGGCAAATCATCCAACATTATTATTAATAATTAATTACAGGATATATATATAAATATAGATATCATATTATTTTGTTAATAATTGAAGTTTTTCATTTACGTTACATTTTTCTATATTCTAATGCTAATTGCAAATAGATATTTATGTTTATGTGTACTCGTGGCACAGCGTTTTAATGTTTTAAGTGTGTTAATTCAAAGTGAATTGAAAAGTTGTAATTATTCTTTCTATTTTATTTATTAATATATAGATACATATTTTTTTTTCTGTTATTTATTTTAATATTCGCGCACTTGTGGAATGGGAATTAATGTGTATGAATGAGCTTTTTACTTTCAACATTGAGTGGCCGTGTGACAAATATATGAAAGTGAATGAATAAAAGCTCGAAAACTCGCGGTAAAAAAAAAAAATAAATAAAAGAGAATAAATAAAATTAATAAAAAAAAAAAAAATTGTAACGTGAGATCCATTGAAATTGAATGAAAATAAAAAAACTTTCAGACTTATCCTTTAATACCATTCAATAAACAATTATTTTAATAATTTTCAATAATATTCTAATAAAAATCAATGAACAAATGCAAAAAAACTAATTTTATAAATTCTATTCATACAAACACATTCCACAATAATAATAAATGAATAAATAAATAAATAAATAAACGTAAAAAAATTTTGTTATACAACAATCAACATTATCATTCAAATCATCAAAAAATAATAATTCATATAAAAATTAAAAAAAAAAAATTAAATAATAAGCAATACAAAATTTCAATTAATTATTCAATAATAATTCTCTCACTGTACTAAAAATTCAATAAAATCATAATTAAATTATAAACGGTTAAGAGAACTGTTGTAATTCCATAGTTGAATAGAATTAAATTATAAGATCATAATATTGTAGTTACCTAAATAATTTTAAACTAATTAACTGTGTTTATCTATTTGTTCGTGAATCCACATGAATATAAGCTTTTATCTCCTCATTTTACTTTTCACCATTTCAATGTTTATTTTTACAATCCCTCGTAGTGTATCTTCATGCATTTATATTTAATAATGCATCTCGTGTAATAAAATTCTCAAATACTCTACGTGTCGTTAAGTAACATTTTGATTTATCTCCGATGTGTATACCGGATTATTATAAACAGAAAATAACTTTTTGTTACTCTTCACCGTTCAGAAAAAGATATATATATGTATATATGCCGGTTAAATGTTGAGGATATTCTCAGTACTCCCTGTATTTTGTTGTGTACGTGAGAGATACTTTGTACTTTATGTATATACTACAGACTAAGGATTACGGTTACCGTCAACACGAACGAGAACACGAGAACTTGGTCGAACAACGGTAGCACTTTGGGGTTGAAGCTTACCAGTGCAACCCCCGCTGGGGCTCACGGACACTCGACCAACTCTTGGCCCCACTGCGCGGTACACAACCGCTCCTAACCAAAACAACAAATATCAAAAGCTTTCTTTAATATAATTGAAATCAATTATTTTTGATTTTCACAATCAATTTTTCGTTTTTTTTTTTCTATAATAATTTTTATTATCTATGAATTATTATGCAAACAAAATTGTCTTGAAGTTGATTTTGATATTAATTTCCCAACTGAATTAATGCTACGAAATATTTATTAAAAATAATTATTACTTTAATATATTTGAAATCATTGATTTTTGATTTTCACAATCAATTTTTTTTTTCTATAATAATTTTTATTATCTTTGAATTATTATGCAAATGAAATTGTCTTGAAGTTGATTTTGATATTAATTTCCCAACTGAATTAATGCTACGAAATATTTATTAAAAATAATTATTACTTTAATATATTTGAAATCATTGATTTTTGATTTTCACAATCAATTTTTTTTTCTATAATATATTTTATTATCTATGAATTATTATGCAAACGAAATTGTCTTGAAGTTGATTTTGATATTAATTTCCCAACTGAATTAATGCTACGAAATATTTATTGAAAATAATTATTTGAAAGACGATCATTTAAATTGAATTATTTTGAATTTCTTTTTCAAATAAATTACGAGTAATTTAGGCATGATTTTTATTTTGTTTTTGATTAAATTATTAATATTTAAAATTCTCCGATGTAGAATAATTCATCAGGAGTGTTTTTTCTTTCTAAATACGCGAGTGAATTAAATGAAATAAAAACATTGATGAGAAATGAAGGTATAGAAATTCATAGAGAGAAATGAAAGTTATAAAATAAGTGAAAAATAAAGTAAAATAAAATACGATGAAATTAAATCCAATTGTAGATACATATACATATCTATATATATATATATTTTATTCACAGACCTATGTACATTTTAATATACATACATATGTGTATCTATACGTGGATACATCGTTGCTTTTGAGTACATGCATTGAGGGAATCAAAGAGAAAAATTTTAATTCACGACTCGGTAACGTGCGTTAGATGATACCTAGCTCACAGTTTTCACTTAAAATATATATATATACTCATGTCTGTATATATATAAGAGAATATATAAAAATGAATATAATTATTCTTGACAGAGATGAATGAAAAAAAAAAATTTTTTTTTTATATATAAAAAAGTGAAAATTTCTCTTTAAAAAATCCAATTGAATTTTTAAAATTAAATTTTTTTTCTTTGTTCGTATTTAAAAAAATTTTGTTTTTAATTTTTTTTCCTTCAACTCTTTGATGAGGTGGGTTTTCCGCAGTGAGTTTCCAAGAAATATTTAAAAGCTCCATTCACGAGAAAATATTTTCTTTTCCTTCGTTTTGACATTCTTGAGTGATATCATTTATTTATTACAGACATTTATTATTTATAATTCTTAATTATTATTATATAATTAATAGAACTTTAGCGAACCATGTTACATAACTGTGTGATGATTTGTTTTTTTCTTTTTTTTTTTAAGTGTTTGTTTGTGTGCAAATATATTTGTTTAAATTTATATATTTATTTATATGTGGATATATATAAGTATACATACATTATGTATATTTATATACATATAACTTATATTTTGCATCGCATTTCAGAGCGACTTCCGACGGACATTGTATTTTATTAATTTTATAATTTAAAATTATCATCACTTTAAATTCTCTCGTATTCTCAGTGGCAATTGTTTTACAAAAAAACACTTTTCGCGCTTTGCAAAATAAAAAAAAACAAAGTAGAGATTATTATTTCAATTTATCCTCTCTTATTTCCATGTAAATTTTATTATTTTATTCATACCGATCCCGTTGCACTCTTTGAATAATAAATAAATATAAATCAATAAAATATAATCTAATAATTTTTACTCCAAATTTTTTTCCTCCATTTATTCACGATTATTTTTGCATGTTATCAAGATTTTTATAAGCACACATATCCATATATTAATATAAATATATGTATCTGTAGCACATATTTATCCATATAACATTATTGGTATTTAATTTGCATATATATTTATAGATTAATTTAATTCTTAGCTTCGAAATTCAGTATTGATTTAATTTATTCTTGATATTATTTTGGTAGAAAATAATCCAGAATTTAAACTAAAATAGAGAATTAATCAAAGAATTTTCCAATACTTCAACTTGTGAACTTATCTATCAAGTGAATTAAAGCTCATATTGATTTGTGAATTAAAAATAATATTTATATATTTTTATTCGTGATGAATTTTTATATTGTTTTGTTATATTATTATTCGACATTGCAACGACGATCGGTAATTATTTATTATTGTAATTATATAATATTCATAATATTATTTGCAATTGTGTGAATGAATGTGTATTTATTTTGATAGCGTATTTATCGCAGCAATAATATAACAACAATCTTATGAATAGCAACAATTTAACTGTAGAACGATTGCGTTAACTTTATGCCAACATTAGTTGATAATTATATTTCAATTCAATTTTAATATTAATTATTAATTATTCATTGTTTGATATTGCTTTTGTTTGAATAACAGGAGTTTAATATAATTTATTAATGGAAAATAATATAAATAAATCAAAACGATGGCGTATAGGTTAACGCGAACGAACTACAGTACGCGCATAAAAATATTATAATATCATTAAGCAATGTATGTAATAACAAATTTAAGCTCAGGACATATGGTTGTGTGTTATTATTTTTTATTTATTTTTTATTTGATTATTTATTTTATTATTTATTCATATTATTATTTTTTTTGTATTGTATTGAATTTATTCAATAATTGTTTTATATTTGAATTTAATTAACTATTTTATGCCATCATTTTTTCTCGTTTAATAATTTTTTTCCTTTCTGTTTTTAATTATTTTTACTTATTATTTTCTTTTTGTTTTTTTTTTGTTTTTTTTTTTCTTGCTTTTGAATTAACATTAATCAACGCACCTGCAAAATACTTCGTTTTTCCGATAACACATTTCGCATTTTTGTATACTCTGTGGGTGAAAAAAAAAAATAATAAACGCAATATTTATTTATTTTTTCTAATTGCAAATTTTTGTCATCGATTTGTCGTGATTATTTATTAAATTCTTTATTCATTTCGTCACACACATCTCAGAATTGGTATATGTATAAATATATTTTATAACGCGATAGCGACGACTCGACACATAAACAAAAAAAAAATAAAGAATAAGATGGAAGAGGAAAATAAAAAAAAATGATACGATAAGAAGCGGATCAGAGGCTTTCTCACGAAAGAAATAAGAATGGACGTTTTAATAATATTTTTTTATCCCCATTTTTTTTTTACATGAAAAAATGAAAGAAAGATGGAAAATGTATGTGTTTCAGGGTAGTACATTGTGAGGAGGAAGTGGCAAAAATACGAGAAAGCAAAAACGCGCAAGAGTCTAACAAAAAGAGAAGAAAAGAATAAATAAGGGAAAAGAAATGAAAAAAAAAAAATAAATAAAAATAAAAATGGTGAGACGTTGAAAGAACGTAAAAAGCACAATTCTTTTGGCCTTGGGCGATTCAATATATACTATTATTATATTCATGTTTAATATCAAAGAGATTTTCTCTTTTACATGTGGGAATTTTTTTTTTTTTTTTCAGAATTATTTGTCATTATTTAATTTATTATTAATACGTAATCATGATATTATTTTTTTTCTCTCATTGCCTGGTAGAGCAGAGGTCTTAAACTACAATTAACGGTATTAATTCTCTTGTTTATTGAACGTGAACGTTGCAAGTGAGGTGCTTTTCGCTACATATAACCATTACAAACAAAGTCTATTGCCAAATGCTTGCTCGGTGATATTCAAATAATAGCTATGAGGTGAACTCGAAACTATTGGACAAGAGAAATGTGGCCACATTTATTGCTGCTGTTGTATACTTCACTTGTTTAAATATATACATTAGAATGTGTGTATAATGTATAGATAAATAAATGTATAAATGATTATATGGACAAAACGATGGAAAGCAAAATAGAAAACAATTCATTCAATATGTTAACAGTACTCTTTGTTCATTTCGAAAACTTATTAATTAAATTAATTTATATGTACACGAATTTACGCAAATAATCATGTGCATTTTCGTAACTAAAAGTACCAACGCTCACAACGTTTACGAGATGTGTATTATGTTATTGCCTATTGTACCTAAACTAATATTGTCTTTGATTGAAACGTGTGTGAGTGTGTTTATTTATGTGTGAATATTTTTTATCTTAGTATTTTTTTGATACATTAGAACTCACTATATACTCTACAATTTCAACGACTACGAGACAATAAACACGATAAAATTCAGATTGATTTTTATTTTTTGTAGATGTAAATGAATTTATTTATTTATTTATTTATTTATTTATTTAAATTTTTTTTTTTTTTTGAGTTTTGTTTTGGAATAGAGAGACATTTAGTACAAGTAAGAGATTGAGAATAGATTTAGGATACTGTTTAATTGTATCTAATTTATTTCGAGCCAAAGCTTTTTTTTTTTTTTTTTTTTTTTTTTTTTTTTTTGTTATTTTATTTGTTGACAATTTTTTTTCTCGTTGAGTATTGTTTTTTTTTTTTGTATCAAGTGTGTGTATCCTATATATAGTTTTGTTGATAACATTGGAGAAAATCAGGCAGTAATTATTGTTTAATTATTTAATTTTATTTATTTTGTTTTGTTTGTTTTGTTTTTTTATTTTTGTTGTAATGACAAATTATTATAATTTGGTAATTGTTTTTAAATAAAAATTGATATTTGAGAATGGCCTAGGCTGTTGTCGGGAATGTTTCAGAAAGAAGTAAGGGAAAGTATAACATTTTAGAGTTATTTAAAAATTTTGTTAAATCATCAAAATGTTTTTTTATCAGTAAAAAAAAAAAAATTCGAATAAGAATTTTTTTCCTTCGTTTCATTTATTCTATGTGCAATTAATAATAATTAATTTTTTCTGAAACATGATTGGCCAGTTATATTTCTTTTTTCAGCATTCTAAATTCGTCTGTTATTTTTTTTATTTATTTCCATTGATCCTGTCACTTTTCATTCAATTTTCTTCTACAATGTCTTTCATGTATTTTTTTTTCTACTCATTTTATTTGCAAGTCACTCGTCCCAATGTTTCAAATGTGATATCGAGAAGTGGAAAGAGAGTCGATGGAAAGAAAGAGAAATGAGCAATAGATTGAATAAAATAATTCACAAAAAATATATATACATAAAGAATAAGAAACAAATATAAATAAATAAAAAAAACATACAAAAATTGATCTAAAGAAAATTTAAGTTTTATCAAACTTTTTCTTTCATAATTCATTTCCATCAAATAAATCTCATTCCTTCCAACTAACAAAAACAACACATCTTTGATCATACGCATTTCATAAATTTTCCTTCCATTTTCCCAATCAACTAAAAAAAAAAAAAAAAAAAATTCCAAACATTTTTCAAAAACTTTTTCCTTTTTATTTCTCTATCCACAACAAATTCACTTTATCGTTATCACTTTTGACTCAAAATTCACGTCTCTCCCTATTTGCATTCTCTTTATATTATAAATTCACCATTAATCATAAATATCCCTTCTAAAATTTTCATTTTCTTTCATCATTTTTATATTTATGAAGATAAACCTAATGGAATGGGGGTAGTGGCAGTCGACGTTTTGCTGGACGTAGGACCACAGAGTTTGCCAGCCATGCGTCTGTGAACATTTTTTTTCAACTTTCCTTATATAATGTTGAACAAAATTATTTATGCAAACGGCGCGTAAATTAATACAATCATATTTACATACACACTCCAATAATTTATTAAATACATATGTATAATATATATCTATATATACACACACATATATAAATTTATATATAAATATTTTCATTATCTCACTGTCAATCACCAGTCAAATAATTTATTACACTGAATAATAAAGAAATAAAACAACAATAATAATTTAAAAAAATATAATTAATATATAAATTCACAATATTGATTGATACGTGAATAATTGCGCAATGATTGATTTGGCATTCGATATTTCAATTATTTCCAGTATCATAAATGACACATTTGTATCCATTCTCTTGGGCATCATGTACATATAAATATGAATACATAATAATAATAATAATAATAATAATAATAATAATAATATTAATAATAAGATTAATAATAATAAACGAATGTATACAAATATTTTACGATAATAAACGTTTTGAAAATTCCATCGAGCGATACGAATTTACAAATATACATAAACAATATTGACTTTATATAAATCTTTCACAATATTTGTATGTATATTTATATAATAAACCAATTAATTATAAATATATCATCAATATATAATTACATATACATAATGTGATAGTAATAATTAATATATGTATACACCACCCAAAAAAAAAAGTTTTGAATCAAGTCGTGATTGCGACTTGACACAAATAGTCTTGATACAAGCCTGAAATATTTTTGACTCAAGACATTACACATGTCTTGAGTTAAATCAGTCGTAAAAAGGGGTAAGTCGAAAATAAACTTGATTCAAGTTTTTTCTAGTCTTGATTCAAGTTGTTTTTAGTCTTGATCCAAAACTTTTTGGGCAACTTTTTTTTTCATCAAAAAATCAGGCCCAAAACTTATTGGTCGATAAAAAAAGAAGCCTATTTGAAGCGGAGCTCTTAATTTTAATATTTAAAGGTGGCACTTCGTAATTTTCGTTTTTCCAATTGAATAAAATGGGA
>JAQQBS010000003.1:3076632-3118150 GCA_030347275.1 Microctonus aethiopoides | reverse complement strand
ATAAAAAAAAAAAATTTTCTTTTTCTAATTTGGTGTAATGAGGTTTTCATAAAATATATCCAATATCAATATCAAATGCTATGTCATTTTGTAGGTAAAAAACAATATATATATATAGATTTTTTTTGTTTTGTCTTGTATATATATTTTGCCGTTGTCTAGATTAAAATTTTTTTGTTTTTTAAGGTACGTTTTTGAGTACATATTTAAAGCATAAACGATATATTTCATCGTTTCACCACATGTATAGTTTTTTTATTTTTCTTATTTTATATATACTTAATAGAATCGTTGTATATATTTTGAATATACAGATATATTTGGATAATTTGTGTAATATTTTTTTTTTGTTTATCGCTGAGTATGTGTAGAATACTTTTTTGGTATTATGAAATTTCATGAAGTTGTTGCGAAAATTATCTGAAAAAACGCGCGAATAAACGACAACAACACACGTGCCACTCCATCGACACCAAAAACTTGCTCGCGTATTTCATAAATTTTCCGTATTATAACATCAAATTATTTTTATTCATCATTTATTTCGATTTATTTATTTTATTTAAATTTTATTTTTTCCATTATTTTTTCTAACGATAAAAACGAAATGTGCACACGAAATGCGCCGCCACGTACTTGGAATGTTGGTATCGCATTCAGCAAGCGTCTCCTTGCAGTTGACATAAAATAAATACCGGTGATTCGTCCGTTTCTGTCCAACTGTAAGTAAGTAGAAGAAAAAAAAAAAAATTCCTGTTCACTGAATAATTTTTTTTCATTTTCTTCTTTTCATTCGATTTAAAAATTTAATTTCAGTCAATATAAACTACTAACTCTCGAAAAACTTTCATTTGATTCGTCTTTTTATTAATTTTCTCTTATATTTTATTTCATTCTACCATTTTGATTTCATTTCAATTTTACTTTTTATTCATTTATCTATTTTTTTCTTTCACTTCAACTAAACAACCGGTTTATCTACAAGTTTATATTCTATCATAACTACTGAAAGTGACAACAACTACGTAATCTAAAATTGACAATTCTAATGAGTTCCATCGGGGAAGGGAGAACGTTTTTTTTTTTTTTTTTTTTTTTCAAGGATTTTTGATCGTTATTTCGATCGTCATCATCGCGGACTCGTTCGAAAGCTGCTTCAGTTTGAGGTCATGTACGATATTGGATACATATACGAATGAGGAACGCGAGAGGTTGAAAGAGGAGAGAAATATAGAGCCGTGTTCGGACGAAACCAGTTGCCGCCCTCGACACGCTTCGCCAGCTGAAGGCATTAAGTTCCATAGGATTTTAATTGAAGTGCTTTTAGCGGTAATTGTGATAGACGCCGAAACTTAATTATTCGATATAGCCGGTGGGCTTACGGTGAAACTGAATTAGGTACTTCGCAGCCGGCATAGTTATTATCCTTCTTTCCTCAGGGTACATGGGGATATTTCGCGTCGTTACCGATTCACACCGTGGTTCCATAATAAATCTCTGAGTGTCTTTTTGCCTCTCTCACTCAACTCTCACTCGCTCTCAATTGTGCTCTACTACACCGTGGCCGTACACCGTTAAATTTATATTCATTGGATCGCAACGTTCGAACGAGTCTTCGATCGCGCGAAAGCATTGAACAACGCGACAGAAATGTAATTCTCTTTTTCTATTTCGTTGCACAATTTTTGTTTCACTTATTTATTTATCTATCTTTTTTTTTTGATTTCACATTTATTTTATTTTAATTTACTCTTTTTATTTTTTTGATTTCTCGCTTTCCCCCTTCGCTTGAACACTTTGTTATTGTCTATTGATATTCGTGGTCTGACCACCTAAGGAATTATTCACTACCAGTCTTTTATCGTGTGTGTAACTATCATCACATCGTTTTTCAATTATGTATAATGGCTATGAAATTTTTCTGTTGGAAGAAAAATTAAAAAAAATAATCATTCTACACCAAACGAATATTTAATTTTCATCTTATATTAAACAAAGAATTTTCTATGTGTTTAATTGACGTGAAATAAAAATTAAAAAATAATAATTCGAGGCCCCGGTTGGTAAAAATTACTTCATTTTATTTTAATTTTTAATCTCTTTTTGTTCCTAGTTTGTCTTTCATTTTTCTTTCGCCACTACACTACTTAATTACCATCACATTATTCCTGAACATTATGTCAAACAGTCTTACAAATGTTTTTAATTATATTCTACAACAACGAAACACTACGTAAAAAAAAAAAAAAAAAAAAAAAAAAAAAAAAAACAAGTAAACAAATAAAATTCAACAAAAAAATATGGAATATTTAAAAATATTTGAATAAAAAATTTATCTCTCTGTCAATACGTCAGTCCGTCACAAGTCAAATAAAAAAATAAACAAACACAATCACATTAATATAATAACAAAATTAATTACAGTAATATTTTACTGCGGCCGTGAAAGTGGCGTTAAAATTGTTGGTCATAGTCCAATTGTCGGAATGGGATGATAAACCGCCCCCATATCAAGTCCCTGAACCCCAAGAAGATCGCTCATAGAATAAGTGAGTGTAGCAGCTCTCGATGCGGCCGCTGCAGCTGCGGCCGCGGGATGTGGCCTGTAAGCGGCCGCGGCCGCAGCCAAAGCGCGTTTAACATCATAAACAGCAGCGGCAGGTGCGGCCGCATATTGATATGCGGCCGCGCCCGGAGCAGTAGCAACTAATGGCGCGAGCAAGTGGTGAGGAGTGGCAGCCGTAGCGGCCGCAGCGGCATGTGCGGCCGCGGCCGCTGATGGCAGGGGATACGGCGCATAACGATAGGTGGTGGGGGGTGTCGCGACCATCACCAACTCACCGTATGCACCTCGGCCGGCTGCCCGCGTCTTCGCCAAATTTGCCGGAAGCATCACTTCTTTTGGTTGTGCTTTTTTGCATTCGACCTGAAACACACGAGCGTTTTTTTTTTTTTTTTATTTATTCACTTTTTATTATATTTTTCCTCTTTGATGTTTGCTGTGAATGAAAATAAATATCAATGTAATCAAGTAATTGATTAATTACTATTGAATAAAATAAATGAACCATATTTATTTTTACTGAAAGTTTGAAATTGAAAATTGAATTTATCTGAAGTTGATTGAATCAAATTTTTTTTATTTAAAAGCCAATATCTTTTGTTTGTTATTTGATCATTTCACTGTTTGATGGTTACTGAATGGATTATGTACGATGATAATGTTATATGTGCAAGCAAAGATGAATCCGTAGATTGATGTCTGTTAAACAATGGTGAACGATCGTAAACTATACAATCCTTGTCGGCTTCTGGATATAGTAATAGCTGGAGGATTGTGTATAGATTTGTTTCTCACTGGCAATTTCATGTCCTCTCTCATTTCGTCTATATCTTATATGTGGCCCTGTGGAGGTATAGATACTCCAACGAATGCCATAGACGTATTTGTGTATAGCAAATACAAATAACCACTGTGAGGCTTGGACTATTCTCGATTATCCGGTAAATTAATTCTGCCCATCTCCACTTTGGTCGCGGTAGCGGTTGCAAACAGTATTCCAATGTCGTACAATCAGTTATAGTCGTCGTCGTCGTCGTCGTCGTTATAATTATCGTCTTCGATTCTCCAATGAATGAAAACATTGCGAAACAAATCACGAATATATACATTAGGGTGTTTTATTTTTAGGCAATATTTTTGTTTGTTTGTGAACACTGAAAATCTGATAATTTATATTAAAAAACCATATTCCCGTTTGAAAAAAAATTCAGAGTTAATTCGAAGCTTAGCAAATTCAAAAATTTGATTTTTCATGTAAATAACACGAGAAAATTTTTTTTTCGACTTCAACTCGATTTTTCGGTAATTAAAATTTTTTTTTTGATGCTATTACATTGTTGATTCAACATTATAGCGTTTATTGTAAGATAATAATTAATGTTAAATCAATAAATTCCAGTTTAAAGAAAATTTTTTGTCAATTATAATCAACTTTCACCTTTCCAGCTCTACGTACAACTCGAAAACTGCTAGTCGGAGAGCGTATCCGGTGAATAACTTTTTTGTAGCAAATTTAATGCCCTACCAAAGCTGTATATTCATTTTTTTCAAAAAAAATTTTTGATTACCAAAAAATCGAGTTAAAGTCAAAAAAAAATTTTTTTCTCGTGTTATTTATATAGAAAATCAAATTTTCGAATTCGCTAATCCTCTAATTAACTCAGAATTTATTTTCAAATAGGAATATTTGTTTCTAGTATAAATTATCAGATTTTCAGTGTTCACAAAAAAAAAAAAATATTGCCTAAAAATACCCTAATATACATGCATAATATATTATACACATCAGTAATTAAACTGGGATATATTTAATTTACTGTGTGATCACTCACCATTTTGTTGTTGATCTCGTGGAAATGAATCTCGCATACTTTATCGACAACATCCTCGCTTTGAAACGTAACGAAGCCAAAGCCTGTAATGAAAAACAGAAACAAATTGTATTTCAAAAGACTGATAAAATTTTTTTGTTCTTTTAAATATCAATCATTCAATTTTTTTTTTTTTTTGTTAATGCAAAGTTTATTTGTGCGTTGAGAGTGTGGATGTGTTGGTACACGCTCGATTAAATTATATAATTTATAGTTTTACACTCAGCAACTTTTGTTAATGATTATAGAGTAGCGTGGGGAATTGAATGATGATGTAGTCGTGGAAAGCTGTCGTCGTATGGCAACGCGACTGATTATGTATATATGTGTGTATAAATATACATACATATACATGCATGTATTATTATATCCCATGCTGTTTCGGTCTACTAACGCATTTGCGTGGTCGACCAACCGAATTCGATCCGCTCCGGGATTTAATCGGCTCTTCGTTGAATTTCTTACACAATAAAATGAACGAGAGAACTCATAGTTTCTCTAGTCTCACTGGGACTCGTAACTTCATCAAGAATCAAGGGTTATTAAAAACTTTTCATTGCTCCCTGGGCGATTTTAATCTCGCTTTTCTCAGACTATTTCCAACTCTTCTATCTTTCTGTTTTATATATACCATCTTGCTTCATACACTAAAGACTTTGGCCACATGAAATTCAAGCTTGAAGTTATGAATTCTGGAGATGTCGCATGAGATAATTATATGGGAGGTTACTGTGTGCACATTTCTCGTGTCACACACTCTTGGTTTTGTTACCAAGTGGTAGATAGTTGAATAAAAAAAAATGAAAGGAGCAAAAAAAAAAAAAGAAATGAAAACGAAAAAAAATGCTATAAAAAAAAATACTGCGAGGGCGAAGGAAAAAAGGCAGATAATGAGAATTAAGAGGGCAGAATGTGCTTCTTTCTAAAGCGCGTCAGCAGTTTTAATTCATCGCTAGAAGGGTAGAAAAAAAATATATAAAAAAAAAAATAATAAAAACGAGAATGTGAGCGAGATGGAATCCGATTTCCGTCGTTAAAATTCTGTCACGGGGACATTTCCTCGAAATTTTCTACCGAGACAATGAATCGCGGACTCATCTCAATAGTGAATTGATCCAATTTCAATTCGCAATGGCGTCATATATACCAAACCAAGTATCCCACCCATAGTTGGACTCACTGTCCTTGTACTGAAAGTCAGTTGTTGAAAGACAAAAGATTCGCAACCCTTTCAATTATTCATCAGATCCGATTGCCGACGTTTTCATCATTCCTTCTCTGTATCTCCACACTATTCGTTGTTACGTCAATCGTGTCGAGCGTCCCTTGCGTCACTACATTCTCTTTCTATCTCGATATTTCTCCACTTGTCCCCGTACTTTCTTGCTCTCTTGCTCTGATCTATCAAAGCCCAACGTTTGCCACGACTGAAAGCGAGTGATTAAGTTATAAACTTAGGCAAGACATCTCTTCGAGCGAGGAGCTTACTTCATTTATGTAATTTATAGTACTATGCCAGTCAGCCAACATACCCCATCACCACCATCCCCTTCAAGGCATTGTCTATATCCCCTTGCGCCCTAACCCATCGTAGGTCTTAAAGTGGAGTATGGCCGTGTCTTGACACTGGTAACATTTAACTAGTTTGAGTTGAGCTCCATTAAGCATCGAGTTGAGATCCCTCGCAACGTTTTCCTCATGTTATTCATTGACTATAGTTGGCTGATTTGAACATGGATTTTCTACTGTATCTACAAAGTCTAAATGTCTCATTGGCTATCTCTGTACAAATGTTTGTACTTGAATATATGTTCAGGTAGATAGATTTAAATCCAAGAGAACAAATATATTGATTATTTGTTTTGGCAAACAGAGCTATAAATTATTTCAAATAAAATGCGCAACGGCTTCAATCAATTTTGAGTAAAATTACGAAATAGTAAGAGTGGTATGTGGAGGAAAAGAGAGATGTAACGACCGAATGAAAGGAAAAATAAAAATAAATAAAAAAGAAGAAATAGAATGGAGAAAAAGGAAAACACGGAAATCTGTCTTTCAGCAGTTGAGCGCGCGGTACGATCCAATTTTGGGTGACTCAATAAGGTTTTTCTGGCTATCTTACAAGAAGGGAGTGAGACGAAGGTGGTAGTGCAAGGGCGGGATGGTTGGCTCTTGGGGATGAACGGAGCTGATGGGAATGGGAGAAAAACATTGAAGAAATTTGAATATTCTAATACTTGAGGCTTCGTATTATTTTCTCTCGGTGAGTGGATGAAAGCCAGAGGAAGAAGAAGAAGAAGAAGAAAAAAAAAATAAATGTAATCTGGAGTGAAAGAATGAAGGAGAGGTGGCAGTGGAGGTGAAGAAGGGAGGTGAGATATTTAATTTGGAGGAGAAACTGTGGGAATAACAGGATTTTTGTAAAAAATTCTTCTATTTTTTTTTTATTCATTCACTTTCTGCTTTTCATTTACCAACGAAATGGAAAAAAATTTATACGTTGAAGTAGGTTGATTGAAGAGTATACACAAACTGGGACCGATTATTTCTACTAGTCGTAGTCTCATATATTTGATCTTTATAAATTTCGTCCTGTTTCCAGTCGAGGGAAATGAATAAAAAAAAAAATTATGTTTATACATCATAGGGACCGAATTTTTATAAGAGAATTTATTTTCTCTGTCCGAAGCACACTGCGCGTAGTATAACCTTCACCTTTACCCACTTTTTTCATATGGAGTCCAACAAATAGGCAGCTAAAGTCTACTTCACATCGCACCCACAGTCATCCCCAACATGATTTTCTTGTGAACCGGAAAGGAAAAAAAAATATGAAGAAAATGCTGACTCAACCCTCACGACTCAGCCACCAGATGTGTGCTCATTTTAATAAAAAAAAAAAATACTAAAATAAAAAAACGCCATTCAAAAATATCGTCGAATTTTTTATCTCTCACCTTCATTTCACCACCAACCCCCGCAGTGTATATCTTTCCTGTTTCGGTTTACCCCTCAACTACTTTATATCCTCTTAGTGCAGTGAGCTTTTTAAATGATCCATAAACCGTTCCCAATGGTGTAAAATTACCACGCTGCGTCAGTTATCATCTTTCCACCATCGTTTTTTTTTTCTCTTCATTCGCCTTTCAGAAAATTTCCACTCTCTTCTATTTTCCACCACTGCAAATGTACCATATTACCCGCCGTCAGAGAATTCATTTTTTTTTTTTATTCTCTTGTTTTTTCCCCTCTTCAGTTTTAATTCGTGGTAAAAATGCAAATCGTGCGAAACTTTTGCCCAGCAACGGACGGCAGCTTCGTTAGAAAAATTAATCTGGGACAAGAGTTTGTTCGGTATTAAGGTTTCTCAGATTTTTCTCTTTCTTTTGTTATCTCTTTTTTTTTTGTCATGCTGCCTTGTGAGAGAACAGTGAGAATAACAAAAAAATGATTATATATTAAAACTACTAAAGTATTATTGCATTATCTTGCATACACAATTTTCACATTTTTCGCTTGGTTTTAAATATATTTTTATTTATATTTATGAACAGTTTTCACGCACTCAGACAAATAAGTACTCGTATAAATGTGCATTGACATGAATGTCCGTTAATGCAGTAGACAAAACTTTACAATACTCGTATTAAATTTTGTACATTTAGAATAAAATAAAAACATTGTGAGGAAAAAAAAGTTATTAAACGCCGCCAGTAGAAAAAAAGTACATAGCAAATGTATGTATACTCTCGACCAATTTTTTTTTGCCCTTTATATCATTCTTTTTCACACGCCTCGTGTTTGAACTCGAGTGTGTAATGTATATGCTGGGGGCATTCTACCTCAACGGCGTCATACCCGAACATATAAAAGCCATCGCTTAAAACGCGAAATCCTAAAAAAAAAAATAACAAAAATGAAAAAGTACTTGTAATAGCATTTGGAAAAAAATTTCAACACTAAATGTAAATATGCCTAAAGATCTATTGTAAAACAAAAAAAGAAAGTAAAAAACTTTCAAACGACATCTCACCTGAGGGATTTAAAAAACTTTGAAATACAACACACGATCTCTAAAACACCCTATTCATGTATCTTTCATCCCTTATTTTTATTTTTTACGAATTTTCTTCCTGGCGCGCGCATTTGTTACGGTAAGTGCGTCTGCGGCGAAGTGGTTCAGCCATAAATTCCTCTCGACTTTGGCATGTCGAAAGGGACCATCCCTTCACTCTCCACAACTCCATTCTCTCATCTCTCCACTTTGGAGATGTTGAGGTAACGAATCGTTGTCGTTATCGTGATCACGCTTCCTCCTACAAAATACATGGCGATCCTGTGACGGAAGTAGATCCAAATAGAACATTCGATGGGTCCTCGTTACGCGCCTGATTGGATGCTTCAAGTGAATTGTCTGTGTATGTATATGTGAGTCTACCTACTTCCTCTTCTCATTGTGTTGTGTATTGGGCGCCAAAGTGCGACAAAATAGTCAAACTAAATGCAGACTGAGAGAGCGAAGCGTGGAAATACGTGATATTGGGTTACCGAGGGACAACCAAAATGGCCAAACATTTGGGACAAACACAAGTAGAGTAAAAGACTGTTTAGTGAGAAGATAGAGAGTTGTACCGGTATCTCGCAAAAGTGGCCATGGTCGTTAATGCGCTAATCGCTCGATCGCACGCGATAGTTTCGAGTTCCGTTTCAAGGCCCCGCGTTAGAATTGCGCCCGGATTACCGGTAAAACTGAGTCAGCGAATACTACTAGCTAACGTGCGGGTAAACGTTGGTGGTGGCGGTGGTTGGCAGCGTGCACAGTAGCGATGGCAGCCAGAACACGACCAGAGTACTACGGTATACCACCAGCACATACCAGGCTTTTCGAGATAATGCGGGAAAATCTCGGCTTACCTCCCGCCCGCGCTATGTCCAAGGTAATTCCTCGTTAAATATCGTCCAGCAATGGCACCCTTTTCCCACACCTACATTCATTCTCCGCCAATAGATATACACATGGGCATTCGATAAATTATTTCATTGGAATTTAGAGAAAATAGAAAAATGAATTATTAGAAGATTCGAGAGAAAAAGCTAAATTAAAAGAATTAAATGTTTAATAGCGGTTTAGCTTTGGAATGTTACAATGCAAAAATAACTTTATGTGATGAGGAAAAAGTCTGCTTACTTTATCCGATAAAGTATTCTCGTATCGAAGTATATTCTCAAGCTCCGTGCAATAGCCATAACGTATTACAATGTCGATGAGAAGCTACAGTAGTGGATGGTAGCTGAGTATATATCTCCTGTACTTATAGGAACTAACATATATGTATATTCTTATATATAAGAGGAGGATATAGAAGAAAATGGTGATTGGCGAGCGGCTCTGATGGAAGATATAGTAGTAGTAGGAAAGGGATGAAGTTTTAAGTCGGCTCGTAAAGCTGGTCACTGGTAATGGTTATTACTGGTCAGAGCGGTTTGCCATGGGACAGGAAGTTAGTAGCCAATAAAGATCTAACCGCGTTATGGTCGATTGTAGACTCAAGTTATATGAGGCTTTCGTTGTCACTCTCATGGAGAATGTAGGTATACTCCGTGAGGAAATGCTGCGCTATTGAATGTCGTCAATTTATATAAAATCTATTATTATTAGACAAATACATTTATCGTGTTGTAAAGTTAACATATTTAGTAATTGTTTAGGTATATTTTGTATATCTTGTTTCAAAGTGTAGCTTGATAGCTTGGTGATAATGTTAGAATGTGATTTGTCTAAGTGAAAATACTATGAATGATGCTAATGTTTTATAAGCATTTTTATAAGTTACTAGCTTCAACCTGCGGCTAAGCTTGCGTGGGATAAGTTCTGAGGGACATTAGATATGTAGGAAATAATTACAAACAATAATTTCATGGGAAATAGATATTTTATAATAATAACCATAAAAATGTAGTTCAATAAATATTATATCATCTTTACTTAAGAAGGTAAGAAAAAAAAGCAAAAGTTATTAATCGGCCTGGAAACAAACCTGGGCCGCCCGTTTTTATTTTTATTAATTATTGTGTATAGAATATTTAACATTAGCCGTGTTTATACATACTTGAATTATTATAAGGTTTAAATTGAATGCTAAAACATTAAACTAAGATAGTAGATTTATTGTAAACTATTAGCCATTTGGCTCTCTTAGTTATGTTTGATCATTTGTTTGTTTTTTTATTTTTATAAGTCTAAAATTTAGGCCATTTAAAAGGACTCTACGTGCATTCTACCACTCAACTATCGATGCTGATGCGAAATATTTGTTACTCAAGGTATTTAATCTGACATTTGACACACTTAAATAATACATATTATTTTGCAAAAAAAAAAAATCGACATTTGTTGTGAAAAAAAACCATGCCTATAACTATTCTGAGGAGAAAATATAGAACTGTACACATTTTCGCGTTATTCAGTGCTGTGGTTTAGTAGTGATGCTCGGACATCGTACAGACATTTGCATTTATAGTATAAAATAGAAACGACGAAATAAAAAAAAAATGAAGAAGTGGAAATGGATAAAAGATAAATGCTGATCGTTTCAATATATGTATATTCCATATGGATGCGATAAAATATAGCCAAATGTTAGGGTTGGATATCAACTTGTTGATTTACTGCGGCAGGCGGTGCCAATGCGGTCTGACCTGGCGCGGTCATCACTACTTAATGGTCACTGTGTCCCTCGCGGGTACTCTTAGAAATGCACTAACATAAACTTGTCGTATTTATACATATATATATATATATATACAATGTTTTCACTTTGTAACGATCTACTGCATTATATTGATACATATAGAATAGACATTGATGTTATAGCCGGCAATATGGCCCTTGAGGGTCATAACAATTATTGATTAACTCATTCAATTAAAATTTGTTTTCAAATTAGATATTCAATTATTCACAATTAATTTTCGTGCCAAGTTTTAAGAGAAATAAATTTTATATAAATTAAATTGCTAGTTGAAGGAAAAATAAAATTTTATAATTGAAGATGAAGTTCGATCGTAACATTGAAGCGGTAAAATTTCAAGCGTCATCTTGATGACCTTGTGCCTGTCCTTTAATCCTCTCAATCTCTGATGCTCTCATGCTGCTGTATTCACGTCAGTTGTCTCGCTCAGTTTCAGGTAAAACTATTCGATAATGGTGGCGATCAATTAATTACTCCTGACGCTGCGAACGAACGAGTGACTAATTAGAGTGGATAGAGAATCCCAGAGGGTGACAAACGTGTCCTTTCGACTTTCCCTCGTGCATTTCTCCGTTCATCCTACAGATACTATCTCTGGGCTTTCGCTTATATAGATCGTACTCTGTCAAATCATTTCTCTCTCTTTCCTTCAAACTCATTCATTGCTAAGTGCTACAGTGCATAACGAATACCCGATCAATTAGAATTCGGTTAATTACAACGTCCAGTCTCGTTCGCCATCTCGTCCAAATGAGATACATACTTTTTCTAACTTCACATAATTTCATATACGCATTAACAAATCAACCGCTTCATCAAACATTGAGTTCTTCCACTTGAATATGAATTTTTTTTTTCTTTTCAATCTGACCTGAAAATTAAGTGGTCAAAAAAAATTCAATTATCTCCATGGAAGCGATGGATTGCTGGGACAGAAGGTCAACTATAGAGTGGATGGGGAGGAAGACAGGATGAGATAGAATAGAGAGGGAGTACGAAACTGGATGATAGGGGTGAGCTTTACAACAGAGATTAGGTAAAGCTGCACAGGCTGCTGCTGCCATTGCATTTGCTTTATGAATGCATTTACCAGCTGTTACACGAAGAAAGGACAACGATGTTAAACTTTCTACTGTCGACATACTGCAAGCGTTTGATTGCTGATGTTGGATTATACAAAGGTCATTCGAAAATATATAAATATAAGTATATCATTTTCTGTTTTTATATATAATTCTGAGAATTCTTTCGTGCTTTTCCAACAAAATGCTGTTTTACTTTTCTTTCTTTATATTTTTTTGTTCATATTATCTTTTGTATTTGCTCTTGCTTTTCTGAATGAAGACGGTGGTATCTATAGGGACTGACTCCATCCAAAATCTAATCTTAAATCAATTCCTCTCTAGGGAGAATCCCCAGCACGGTCACTAAATTCATTCCTTACCCCAAAGAAGATTAGTCTCCATACGAATTTACCGGACACAATCATAGGGGAAAAAAAACACTTTCAGTTCTATATCATATAAATAATATAATAATATAAAAATAAATAATATTACATATCTGAATATTTATTTATCACATATAAATATAAATATATTTATATAAAATAATGTTATTGTATATTTTTACATCTGACCTTCATTTATTTAAAGTCATACGAGTGGCTATTAACTTTCAAAATGACGCTATAAGATATAATTGAACAGAATCCCTCTCTATTAGAGGTAGCTATCATTTTACTGGAAGTCCAAGTGCTTGCGTTCTCGGCCCTCATTTACGGGATGAAACTATCCCATTTCGTTGACTATACTACCTGTACTCATTTCACGTTCTCGGTTCATTTCTCTCTTTCTCTTTGTTTTCATTCGTTGGCCGCAAAAGCATTCGCCATCTCGCGCACAAGTGGTACATGTATCGTATTTGTCAGACAGAATCTCTATTCTGTATGTACGCCGCGTGGTTTCTCGTTCGTGCTCGCGAATTGCTGCGATTTATTATAATCCTTAGAAAGTTGTACACTTTCATATATACACAATATTATACATAGGTATGTATATACACCGCACGATCCAATTATAATCGTTATATGTAAACCGTTCATTTAAATTTGACGTAAACAAATTTTCATATTTTCCATAACGAAAAAATCAAATCAAATATTTATTCGAAATTATTCAACAATGAATTTTATTTAATTATATTAACAATACGCATGTGCATCGGAGTGTGTGTCTGTATTATTTATAATGAAAAATAATGAGATGTTATTTAATTGTGGAATAAGCCGAATCAAAAACTCTTTTCATTTTTGTTTTATTATTCATCTTTTATTTCATTTCTCGTTCACCCTTTATACATTTGACACGACTTGGTCGTTGGAATTTTGAAGATTTACGATTCGTTGGCTTGTCGAAATAATGAGTCTCGCAATCAACGCGCGGGCGCGCGTTCTTGGTAGAAATGTTTACGCTGCAATTATTTGAGTAATGCGGATGCGAGGGGAAAGGAGGTGATAGAAAATGAGCGAGTGCGCAGGAACAACCGATGATGGAGGGATGGTGGTCGATGGTGGCAGTTGGAAAATGTTGGAAAAGCGGACGACGAGACATTTCTTGATATTGCAAAAAAGCTCTTTTCACTTAGATATGCATATATATTTACAACAGAGACGGATGTCAGTGTCACTCTTTCAAAATTCATTTAGATATGAATCTGATCGTGAATCTAATAGGCTTGGAGCGTCGATTTCAATATCTCGTAAGCCGACATGCAACTATGTGTATGATAGAATAAGAAATAGTATGATGGAGTGGAGTGAGGGGGTTTTTGGGAGGGAGAGAGGAATATAGAGAATGAAGAAGCGAATGAGTGTATTGATGGGATTTCGATTTTCATCATAGGATCGTTGGAATTCCCAAGACGATTCTCTTTCATAACTTTATCTTTTATCTATGTACATCATATCTATATAAAATCTTTCGAAATTTTTTTTTCTCTCACAGTGCAGAACAAATCGATTGAGAATATAAGTACGTCGTTCTGCCGAGACTTTTAACTTGGAATAAAAATAAGAAAAAAAAAATAATACCTAAAACGAGGGGAAAAAAAAAGTTAACTATGCTCACGTCAGATTTGTAAGATCATGAAGCTTTATTTTTCGTTCTTTCTCAGAATAAACTTCACCACTGAAATACCATACATTCTTTATTCTGCACATTGTTCCGATCTATTTGTACATGTATGCTCAAATGTGTATACATAATATGTATACTAGGGTGTTTCATTTTTAGGCGATATTTTTTTTTTTTTGTGGTCAGTGAAAATCTGATAATTTATATGAAAAAAAATTCTATATTAATAAGGGGCTTTGCTCATTTAAAAATTTGATTTTACTTATGAATAACACGAGATAATTTTTTTTTCGACTTCAACTCGATTTTTCGGTAATCAAAAATTTTTTTTATGCTATTACATTGTTGATTCAGCATTATAGCGTTTATTGTAAGATAATAATTAATGTCAAATCAATAAATTCCAGTTTATAGAAAATTTTTTGTCAATTATAATCAACTTTCATCTTTCTAGCTTTACAACTCGAAAACTGTTGGTCGGAGAGTGTCTGCGATGAAGAACTTTTTTGTAGCAAATTTAATGCCCTACAAAAGCTGTACATTAATTTTTTTCAAAAAAAATTTTTGATCCTTGAAAAATCGAGTTGAAGTCGAAAAAAAAATTTTCTCATGTTATTTACATGGGAAATTGAATTTTTGAATGAGTGAAGCCTCTAATTAACTCAAAATTTTTATTCAAACGGGAACATTTTTTTTTTAATATAAATTATCAGATTTTCATTGACCACGAAAAAAAAAATATCGCCTCAAAATAAAACACCCTAATGTATACATATATCTCCATGGTGTAGGTATATATGTAATCTCGTGTATGACGTGTGGCCATGATATTTCTTATCCTTTTCATTTTCCTCTTATCTCTCTACCATATAGCAACTATCGAGGAGTGGCAAAGTTTTATTATGAAACAATAAAATATGTGTGTGTCTGTTTGTGCGTGTATCTAGTTCCGGATGGAGGTTGGGATTCGGGTTGGTTGTTGGGAGGTGTGCATTTTGATTTACGACACAAGTTTTATATCCCATTGGTATATAGTATATACACAAAAAAAAAAAAAAAAAAAAAAAAAAAAAGAAGAAAATAGCGAACAAGCAGTCGCCGTCGTTGTCGAAAATTCGTAACCCAGTAATATTGCATTCTCGTACATTTTACATTAGAAACTTTCGAGTCGTTTTCTGACCTCTTTGAGCTTTTTCATAACATCCAAACATTTTCTGTCTCTTCTAAAACCACCTTTTTCCCTTATTTATTCCATTTTATTTTTTTATTTTCATTTTATATCATTATTATTCTTCGAATACTCACGTACGAATCAGTAATTTTTTTTTTTTTTTTTCGTATTATTTCTTTATGTATACTAAAATTCGAAATTCAATGCACGTGCATTTATATATGTCTGTTTGGCGACTTGAAAAGCGATGAAGATGAGGTTAACTGGCACTCAAGATTGCGCACAGTTTGTAAGTACCGCTATATTGAAACTACAAGGACTCGAGCACAATCAGTATTCACTGAAAATACATACTATATAAATTTTAAATTACTTGGAATAGTAAAAATCAAAATTTTCATAAAAATATAAATACAACAACATATTTCTACGGTTAAATAATCACACTCTACTATAATTGAATCGAGAAATATACAAAAATGCAATATATATAAATATTAATAAGAATATAAAAATATAAAAATAAATATAAATATGAGTATTCATTTTTGAAATTGCATTTGACATCAACTGCACATAGTTTTTATATTTTTTTTCATTCTGAGTATTACTTCAATACCTTATACTTATCTACTTCTTTTCTGTAAGTCGACTTTATCACTCAGGACATTAAGAAACACACTAAAAACTTGGAATCCCAATGAAATGAATCGCGCGGCCGCAAGCCAAAGCCTCGAAAGTACTGGATGTAACTCGATTAAGAACTCAGTAGATGAGAGGATGAGAAGAAAGAAAAGAAGTGAAATACTAAAAAAAAAAAAAAAAAGAAGGAAGTGGAAAAAGCTGATTCAATTATTGGCTCGGTAGTTGCGTTTTCGTTTTCCTTCTCGTATATTTATTTTTTCTTTCACGTCTTTGTCGATGCCTTCGGGCCAAGTTTGTATTTATTTATTTCATTTTTTTTTATTCTTTTATTGCTCTGATGATAAAATGAATACTGCTACTTTATGAAAGTTTCAATGATTCAAATGTATTCTCATTATTTTTTATTCTATATGATTAAATGTATTACATAATTTGAATGATGCAATATAAAAAAAAAATAAATAATAGAAAAAGAGTTTTAAATCACTACATGAAATTCTGATGTATTTAAAATTATTTTGCATCAATTACATTTGATTTATACACTCAAATTTATTTATAATTTGGTTAATGGAACTAGAATGTGTATATTCAGGGTATAATATAAACAAATCAGTCTTTTATAGAGATGTAATGACGTTCAAGAGAGCGTATGGGCATTAAACAACGACGTACATATAGATCGAATAGAGTAATCTCACCTATGTGTATCCATTTAGTCCAGGATGCATATAAAGCGGTCTATCTGGTGTAATCCGTGCTTAATTACCCACCGAATCAATGCCAGGGCTCTCGATCGAACAATTCGCGTATCGAGTTGCAATGTGCATTTCGAATTTCACTGATTAAAATGAAAAAAAAAAAAAATAAAGCGCGTATTGCCGGAATTTAATTTGATTCTTTTCACTTCACTTCATTTTATTTCTTTTCTTCCCACCTCTATTTTCATTTATCTTCTTCATTTTCATGCAAATAAAAAATGCATACCGCGAACAAACGCGTTTTATCAAGACAGATGATTGTTGAAATAATAATATAACTTCAAAATAAGAGAAGTAAAAAAAAAGAATATAATAAAAGAAATATATATGAAGAATGAAGAAGAAATGAAATCTTCATTCTCTCCTTAGTAATTTCAAGTAGAAGAAAAAAAAATTATAAAAGACAAATTGTACCAGAGCTATTAAAGAAACTCATTTAATTAACTTTGAGTGAATACGTAATTAATTTATTTCAAAATTGATAAAAACTTTCTTGCGGAATATTATCATTCTTCATAGAATAATTGTTATAATTTATTTCACGTATATTTCAAAAAAATTTTTTCGTCTTCTTTATACTTTCTTTTTCTACTTACAAATTTATTTTTCTATCTACCTAATTTTCCCCGATATTTTCCCGTAATTTTTATCACTATTTCATCGCATCTCTCCACAATATTTCCAATAAATATTTCAACCCAATCCCTTTATATCTCTGTGTATAAATGTGTAGGTGGATTTAGTGTCGTTCGTTGATGGTGCTCATTTCCCATCCCCAATGTGTCGATCCCAATTGGCGCCCATGCGGCTGGAGCATCCTTTCCATTCCATATATCCCATACATATATATCAAATAGCGAAATCCAACCTTTCTATGTGCTCGATAATTAGCGATAGTCGTTCGTCATGATGACACGCCAGCTGATTACGCACCTGCTCGAGCTCTCGTGGGACACACGAGCTTGCGGATGATAAAAGAAGGGGCGGAGACAGAGAGAATGAGGAAACAAGCAAAAATAAAAAAACAACCCCCAACTATAACTACGTAAAAAAAAAAAAAAAAAAAAAAAAAAAAAAAAAAAAAAAAAAAAAAAAAAAAAAAAAAAAAAAAAAATAAATAAAATAAAATAAAATAAATAAATAAACAAATAAATAAAAAAAAATGTTCCTTCAATTATCTCTCAGATTCAATGCTCGTTTTACGGTTGGAAAAATTTTTTTTCCTACCCACAACCAACGCAAGAAGAATTATTTACAGGAAGTTCATCATAAATTCATTACCCTTATATATATATTTAAATCTACACCTTGTCCCAAGAGAGGGCAAATAAAAGTTTACCAGGCATTAGTATCATTACAGTATCAGATTAATTTTCATGTTTAAAGTACTCTGTAATTTAACACACAAAGAAAGAGCGAGACAAAATAAGCAAGAGAGTAAAATAATTATTTTTCAAGTTCCCTTGGGGAGAGGGATAAACTAATTAACCTCCTCTTCTGGTCCTCTTTTACATTCATCATTCAAAAGCTTACACACGAGTCGCGGCTCAATTTTCAGCTCACTTCTCTACCCTACTGTGCGTAAATTCAATTTATTTTTTTACATTTCAATTTTATTTTATTTCATTTATGTATTTTTTTTTTTTTTTTTTAGTTTTCTTTATTTTGTCAAGCTTAACCTTCTCTACTGCCTCATCATTTCTCTCTCTCTCTCTCTCTCTCTCTCTCTGTTTATATATATACCCCTGAGTGCCGGATTTAACGTCACGCTTTTCCGGCCACAATGCAGTTATGAATCGTGCGCCTGTGAGAGCAGATAAACTTTTGGAGAGTTGGCATTAACGCGACGACCTTCCAGTAACGTCGTCAACTCGACCACGAAGCACGTCACATTGTTATAGGGTCACTAGTTAATTAACCACATACTCAAACAATAAAAAAAAAATCACAGAAAAATAATGAAACATAATAATAGAAAAAAAAAAAAAAAAAACGTTTACGAAACAGTTTTATTTTCAACTTTGTATTTAAATATTAAATTCAAAATTTAATTATTTATGCATTAAATAAAATAGTTTAATAATAAATAATTTCATTTGAATGTATATCTCAAATAATATTGACACACTATGGTCTATACACTGAGATTATTGCAAAATTTAACTCATCGCTAGAGATATTGCGTAAACAATAATATATCAAACGTTTAATGTAAAAGCTCAGAAAGCAAAGCGCATCTAAAGACGAACGAGAACGATGGCAACGACAACGATGTTGTGCGCTCATCTGCCTCTTGGTGAAATGTCGACGATTAAATGTCAGTGTGTACTGAACTGTCGTCATGTCCCATTGCCATTTCCATCCCCTCAACCCAATCTTCTCTCTCATTCCTCTCACTATATTTTACCAAAAACCCTGAGGGAATTTGCGTTTCTGACGTTGAGATTGGGATCCTAAGACACTGTACAAGTAAAGACTCGACGTGGCAATATACCTTTTGACATTTGAGAAGCAACTACTACCACCATCACCACGAAAACGATTTCTCATGAATCTTCATGAAGATCTCTTGTATAACACTAGTACCATTCCTATATCTTTATCACTATTAGTCATACTCTCCTTCTCTCTGCTTTTCTTTATCTATCTCAACCTATCTCTCATTCTATTTCTCTTCATCTCACTGGCAATATTTAATTGACAGAGTTCCAACGTTTTACCACATGCATTCCTATCTGCAACTCAATTTCGATGTAGCATTTCATGAAATTTCACTATCTTGCTACTAATACCTCTCACACTCTACTCTCTTTACCCATTTATACATCTCTCAACGAGCCACTAAGCGGTTAGTAAATTCCAAATGAACCCACTCACAACCCAACTCTACTCTACTGTCTTAAAGATTATATAAACTTGAAATGGTATTATTATATATTTGAGATATTGGATTGTGCAAATTGTAAATTCTGACGTGCATTCAATAATGCCCGTCAAGCTATTGGTTATTTTATGCTTTGACAATTATTGTTGGGGTGACTATGAATATTGGATTTATTATTAGTCTAATTCAGCAATGGTATGTAGCTTAGGGTGTTTCATTTTTAGGCGATATTTTTTTTTGTCTGTGATCAGTGGAAATCTGATAATTTATAGAAAAAACAAAAGATTCCCGTTTGAAAAAAAATTCAGAGTTAATTAGAGGCTTAGCGAATTCAAAAATTTGATTTCTCATATAAATAACACGAGAAAATTTTTTTTTTTTTTGACTTCAACTCGATTTTGCGGTAATCAAAAATTTTTTTTGAAAAAAATTAATATACAGCTTTGGTAGGGCATTAAATTTGCTACAAAAAAGTTATTCACCGCAAACGCTCTCCGACCAGCAGTTTTCGAGTTGTACGTAGAGCTGGAAAGGTGAAAGTTGATTATAATTGACAAAAAATTTTCTTTAAACTGGAATTTATTGATTTGACATTAATTATTATCTTACAATAAACGCTATAATGCTGAATCAACAATGTAATAGCATCAAAAAAAAAATTTTGGTTACCGAAAAATCGAGTTGAAGTCGAAAAAAAAAAATTTTCTCGTGTTATTTATATGGAAAATCGAATTTTTGAATTTACTAAGCTTTTAATTAACTCTGAATTTTTTTTCAAACGGGAATATTTTTTTTTCGTATAAATTATCAGATTTTCAGTGTTCACGAACAAAAAAAAATATCACCTAAAAATGAAACACAGTACTTACATATAAATAAATCCATGTGTAGTGATAAACCTTCAGTCAGATCATTTGAGCTTTACTACCCACTTTTGGTTGTAGAATATGTTATCATCTTTACTATTTTTTTTTATAATCTCCTTTTATTTTTTCCACGACTCTCACAGATGTACAAGTTTATTTTTTACGCATTCGTATCTAAATGTGCGTAAACATATGTATAAGATCGGAAATTTCCGAGCCCCGGGAATGGTTGAATGAACGATGAAAGCTCAAACTAACTAGCATTATGCTCTCTGAAAAAAAACTTGTGATTTTTTTTATTCGTCCCCAACATTTATTTTTTATTTTTTTCTCTTCTCTTTATAGGTACAGACATCTCTCTTGTTTTCACTCTCAGTCGTATTTTATATAGCACCATTCGCCATACAACATCGCACACAGAGTTTTCACGATATTTCTCGTAGACAAGGGCAAGCAGGTCTGATCGTGTTATTCCCCAGAAGCAAAAAATGTCCAGAAGATATCCAGGGGGATTAAACCAAGGCTGACATGACTATCCTAACTATAGTATACTATACTAGCTCACGAACCAGTTTTCTCCATGATCGCACTGACACAACGATTTCTCACACCGATTACTTGCTATTTCTCCCTTCAACCTTTATATATAAATATACCAACGTTTTCCTTGTTGGTAAATCCCTAAAGGATTTCCAACTCTTGGTAAATATACATTTAGTAAGTGAAACCAACTGGGAATATTTTTTTTCCTCTCCTTTAGGAAAATAATCGCGTTGCTTTTAAACAAAGCTAAAAAGAAAAAATAAAAACAAAAGTAAAAAAAAAAAAAGAAAAGAGAAAATATGAATTCATAAGAATTTTAATCTCCTTATTTTTCTTATTCTTTCTTTCTCTTGTAATAATTTTTTTTCTTCCATCTGCATCTTCAATAATTCAGTTTTCTTTTATTTTTTATTTTATTTTTTTTTTTCATTTTCGCATTCTTTAACCTCACTCCAACAAATGCCAACTGTTGCAATGCCCGCGCACTGTTGAAGAACACACGAACTCACTAAGATATTCCATGAATGTGTGAGTGAGCGTGCATGAAACGACCGTGCCCACTATTCTACCTCCGTTGTGGCTTCCTCTCACCCCGAGAGAGCCATGAAAGGGTGGTAACCACCCTGGCAACATTCTGTCGCATACTACTGACTCCACAATGACACTCACCCTCATATAGATATGTGCACTGCATGTACACAAATCCAAATATTATATTTATACATAGAAACAAAATTATTGGCCGACATGTATTTGTTTTAGTGAATGTTGTTTTAGTAATTTTGTGAGTTTACAAATGACAATACATATTTTGTGGTTATTGTATTCTAATTATATACGCATATATAATTGTGAAATAGGAATAGGAAGAGAAAAATTGTATACAATCCGTATGGTTATTTGCCCTTACATTGTTGATATAACTATGTGAAATAAAACGCTGGTTGTATCGTGCACAAGGGGGTGGTAATCGTCTCCGAGGTATCGCTGGGGAAATTCAGTGTCATTTAATATGTTTGCTGTTGTGTATATTAGATATGGGGTGAGGGAAAAAGAAAAGTGCAATGTTATATAGCAAATTGAATACATGGTTTGAGAAAAAGGGTGAAAGGATTTTAAGGGTTACACAGAAAAAAATATTGTTCTAGTTTAAACTTTGATATTTAACCTTTTGCGTATTTATTTTATACATGATCATAAGGGATGGAATAATATCAATAATGAAATTGTATTATTATTATTATTTTTCTTTTCAATTAGGAGGTGATGTTCGAGAAAGTACGAGAAAAAAAAAATAATTTGGAATTATTTTTATTTTTTTTTTCTCCCGGAAGTAAAGTGTATTTATTTACATTATTTTTCAAGTAAGTAGATCAGTAGGGTGCAAAGTCAACAAGACAATTGGGAAGTGGACTTGTGTGTCGGATAAAAAAAAAAAAAAAAAACTAAAAAAATATAAAAAAAAATGAAAACGCAGATAAAGCTCAAGGCTATATTGGGGTGAGTGTAATCAAGTGTGTATATATATCTATGTGTGTGTGTGTGTGTATGTGTGTGCTATGCGGGGTTCGGCAAATGTTTTTGGAAATTGGACGAGCCGTAAAAAATGTCCCTAGTGGGTCGTCGCTATTTTACGACTCGTTTGATATAAGGGATGAAATCGTTGGAAGCGAACAGAGAGGGAATAGAGCGAGAGAACAAAAGTGAGGAAAAAAAAATAAAAAAAAAAAAAAATTCAGAGACATTTTGGCCACGAGGTTTTTGGGACATGTGTGTGTGTGCGTCTTAAGTCAAAAGTTGTTTGAAAGAATAAAGGAAAAAAAAATAAAATAAATGAAAGGTATAGAGTGAACGAGTGTATTTATAGTGAACCAACCAAATAGTAGGTATCAAGAAAATTTTTACCCTCTGCGTTTTTATACATGTTGATGGAGATACATGAATACTTACGTGTATGTGTATCTCTATGTATTGGTATTTTATGTACATATGAGAAGTACCTGTGGCGAAAAAGAAGCCAATTTTTTTTCAACTATGAGTGAAGAAAAAGTTTTCTCTTCAAGCCGCTTAGGTGACTTGGCACGACGAGGCAAACGTGCAAAGGAACGTTGTGGGATAGAAGGGAAACACAAATACATAGAAGGTGACTTTTTAGAAGTCACTAAGCCCTTAGCGCATATAAACTGCGATGAACCTGAATTTTTTATCGATACATCAACGTCGTTTCATGAGATTAGCCGGAAAAGATCTCAACGACTTTTATAGTTGTCTGTTTTACGAGGTATATAATCTCACATCTTTTTTTTTTTTTCATTATTAACCTTCTAAGTGAACAAGCTTGGTCATAATTTACTCACTTAAATAACTGCCACAAACTTTGTCATGTACTGCAGTGCAATATTTACCTGAAACATAAAAATAAAAATAATTTTTATTAGACTGAAAAATTTATTTTTCTTTATTTAATTTATTTCATTCAATATTTTTTTCTTTATTTCATTTCGATGACAAGCAGTGTTGCCTATTTTTTATCCTTTCTTCACGTTCCTACTTGTCTTGTAGTGGAATAAAAAATTGTTGATAAAATCCCTATTTAGGGAATCTGAGAAAGGGAATAACGAGAGAAAAAAGAAAGCGATGGTGTTTGTCCCCATGGGGTTTAACAGTAATCCGATATGCCTAAGGGCCTGACTTTGGCACTTAGTATGATTAAATCCGACAAGTTGGCTTGGTACGTTTCACTTTTTTTTTTGTCCTCAATTTTTTTTTTTTCACTCTCGACCTTGTCCTTTCATTTTTACAGCCCTTGGCGCAGATTTCAACAATGTCTCGTTAACTTGAATTCTTTTCCACTAAACGTTATGTATCACTTCTTCTTTTTTTTTTTCCATTTAATATGTTTCCTTATCAAATAAACTAAAAAAAAAAAAGATAAATCCATCACTTTACAAAATTTCTCACGTTCAATAAATTATTTCCAACATACCATATGCCGATAATAATTTTTAATCATCAAAATGGATGAAAAGTGTTATCGTTTGCCGTAAAATTAATGGATAGGAAATTTCAAAATGTAATCCAGACACATAAGAGGGTGTGGCTGGGATGAACATCAATATATATCTATATCTAGACATATACAGTTATTGATAAAGCATTCGCGCAGTTGCCGGAGGGTTATCGCCATTTCCGTTTGTGAACTGCGAATCGATCTCAATAATTGAATAATCAATCGAACGGTAGTCTATTTCAACCCAATTCCAAACCCACTTCTCAACCAATGAAGATGAAGCTCTCTAGTCACGAGATGAACGTCGAGTAATTTCTTCCCATCATGAGTCAATTAAAAAATAATGAGACGGCTGATTCAATGGGAACACATACCACAGTGTACTATCGAAATTTTCGTAATCACACGCGCACAAACAAACCCACCCACACCTATAAAATATCTGTATAATTGAATGTTCAATCATAATAATTCTACATCAGCGAAAAAAAAAAAAAAAAAATACTAAAGCTCAAAGTAAATTGAATCAATTTAATGGTCAATTAAATAATGATATAGAAAATTCAATTTAATAACAATTCAAATCAAAATCCCATGGGATATATTTCTGTGTATTCGATAACATATAAATTAATCATTAATGAAATGCGTTGTGATTTTCTTTCAACCACAAAATTGTACCCTCATTTTGATTACTATACATGAGACAATTTTAGAATTATAACTGCGTGGTTTTGTAATTACAATGCTCGAGTTGGCGCTATAAAATGAATAACAACATAGTGGTTGAATGTCCCACCGTCCATTAATGAAGGTTATATTGTTGAATATACGTGTATGTGTTTCATTCATATAATATACAGATATAGAATATATATTTCATATATAACTACAATAATAACGATCATTCGTGGGGTCGATTCACGTGGAAAGCATATTGAATCGTGAGGCAATTAATGCGCGCGTCAGAGAGGTCTGTGTATGAAAAATAAAATTACAATGAAAGAGATATATATGTATGAGGTGAATAAAAGGATGTATAAATGTGATGGAGAGTTGATGAGAAAATGTATCCTGAATCATTGAATATTTTCATAACTTTTCAAAGCTTATATAGAGTTTGTAATTAATGTAAATATATCATTGGATTTATGAAATAAAAATAAACACAATCAAATATTCATTTCTATTCTGTTGACATATGCGTACACATTCTATTGCTTTTATTGTCTAAATATATACGTATGGATATGTATAAAATGAAAACGAATTATTGGTATATCACATTAAAGTGATATAGTGAAACATTGTCATCCATTTTAATGATAAATATCTACTGTCATTGACTAATGGAAATGTCTCGCTGATCCTCGGATTTTGGTATTGCTTCATTGTGCAGATTATTTGTGTGCTTGAGGATCAATATTATACATATATGTGTACATGTATATATAGATAAATATGTATGCATTAATGTGTATGTGTTTTTTTTTTTTGATAATTGTATCATCGGTGTTGAATTAATTTTACATCAGCAATAAATTCAATTAATTTAATAAATTCAGCTGGATTTTTTTTTAATCAAATTAATTACTTTGATATCTAAATTTTTCATGATTAGAATTATTCATGACGATATTTTTTATAATCATTAATATATTTTTATCGTTATAGTTGTATTTTTAAAAATGATTTTAATTATTTTTTTTTCTCATTATTATTTTTAGGTGACGTATTGCTATCTAGCAATAAAATCCAATTTAAGTTTGAATTTTTCTGGTCGAGAGGTTAAATGCCACCCTCTGTGTAATCAAACGCGGACGAATATACTTTGAAAAATTCCCTTGTGCTCCAATCTTCCGCTCAATCGTTATGGGATTCAGCAAATATAATAGAGACTTTTCTTTTCCACTTGAAATTTTGTTACGAGCCATTGCGCCAGATGGAGAGTGAGTGAGTGAAGAAAAGTGGGTGGTATATTCTCTCTTTATTTTATTCTAACTATTTTCCATCCCTCATTCTACCCTTCTCCACCCTCTCTCTCTCTCTTTCTCTTTCCAGCATAAAATCTCGAATAAGTTAATTTTTCAAGCGTGAAATCAAGCTAATCGGAAGCCCCAGAATATTTGAGGAAGTAAAGAAAGAGGAATGGATACTAAAATTAATCACAAACGCACAACTTGACGTTCATCACGATAAAAAAAAAAATAATAAAATAACTAAAGGCTCAATAGGTTGAAAGAAAATTCTCTGAAAAATTTCCTGCCTTCATTATGATTTTCCATTTAATATTTAATTCAACTCCAACAAAGAAAGTTAAATAAAAATCATATCGTCAAATAAATTCAGCCATTCTCTCTCTATCTTTCCATCACACTGATTAATATTCCGTTGCACCTGTTGTCAGGAAATATAACCGAAACCGTATACACACACATCCCAGCACAGCTCGAGCAATTGTTGTATATCACATACCATAGAGAAATTAACCTCATGTGGGACAACACTCGCGCATTGTGGTCCCACACACACATACTATACATATAAACACACTCATTCTCATTCATATATACAATAAATACACAAATACATTTTAAAGTTTACATGCGCGATGGGTTATGGTTTAATGTAACACGTGCTCCTAATCTACCGGTATATCAGTAATAATGGGCTTGGAAACAGAACGGAATGGAGAATAGATTTGACTTGGCGTTGAAGGGGTGAGTTGAGAGGAGGGTGGATGCCATTCCCGTCCACTACTTCCCCCATAAATATATATCCTCAGTAAATCTTTCATCAAATCCCTGTCCTAACCTATTCCCCAATATCGATTCCAATGATTTTCACTCATCCGACAAACTTGATATTATATTCACCCTTCCCTATTTATCATACACGTACATACCATAATAATATACACAATATACAAACTATTTGTATCATCAAAAACCCCTGTCAACTGAAAATACAATCACATTAATGTCAACTTGAATATTAAATTATGTAATAAATATATTAAATTATCATGGAATAATTAATTGGTTTCTACAATGGAATTATTATCAGTCTCGGTGATGATAATTATCATCAGTGGCATGAGAGAGATAGGGTTAAGCAAGTGGCGGTAAGGGTTAGTGGAGGGTAATAGTGAGGAAGTTCAAAGATATATATCGTGTATTGATGATGATGACGCAAGGGTGTTGCAGTTACGATAACTCATGCACGCATCTTGTGTCTTAATCGCCAAGTGAAGCCAAGGTGATGGATGTGATGTTCATTATACTCTAGGTGAAATTCACCCTTAGTATCAAAACGTCTCCCTTTACACCTTGTGAGATCACTCGAGCTTTGGCAAGTTCCCCAACGAGCGTTTACACAACTACAGACTAATTACACCAGTGCTTTAAGTATCTATGTATGTAGTGTTGTGTGTTATCGGTAAATATATTGGTGGAGGTTTGTATTAAGGGTGTAATTGTCGATTAGTAGAATTTGCTTTTATTGTTAATTTCTTTTAATTGATTTTATTTCCTCAGAATTTTGTTGAGTTTATAAAGTCATTGGTGAAAGTTTACGAAAGAAGGGAATTTAATGAAGTTGTTGGTGGTCGAGGGTATAAAGTGGACGAAGAGGGTTGGAACATTGGTGAAACTGTCAATGTGAAGTAACAAAAAAAATATATATATAAAACGAAGAAAGAATAAATAAATAAATATATAAAGTTTGAACATATAGGTTTAGTTACAGATGTTTGAAACAGTTGGTAACTTGAGTTTTCCATTAATTCCTGGATAAGGGTTGGATATTTGAAATGTGAAATAAACGGATATTCAATACTGTTAACAAAATCGTTGACCAATAAATTTTTCCGTCAAGTTGTAGAATAGATAATGGAACATTTTCAGTTAGGCGGAATGAAATATAAACGATTAAACGCTCATCCTTTTGACAAACTTATTCAATTCACTTTGTTATTTTTATTCCCAATATTTTTTCATTTTCTCTTGTATTGCAAAAAATGTTTTGTTTAATTAAACTGTTCAACTGTTATATCAAATGTATAACACTCTGCACTGTATTTTGATTATGTTTCTTTTAATTAAAAGAAGGAATAAAACCAATGAATATTCCCACATGTATACTGGAACAAAATTTATGATTCACAAGTCTGACAAGCGATGAATAATCGCATTCACTACAAAATAAACGCATGGATTTGACATTGAACATGATGGTATATTACAATATGTTAGCTATAATAGAGGATACAGTGAAACCATTTAATCTTATGTACAGAATATGCATGATACCCACTCATCATTTCACCTGTCAACGAGAATTTCCCTATATTGCAGTTGAAACTAAACTCAATGTTGTCCGAAACGGAAATTCAATGCATTGCAGCTTAGTCGATTAGTGTTTATCACGATTACACTTCTCTATCAAAGGGAAAAGCTCCACTTTAGTACAGAGGGGAACTGAGTATCCCCCAGTTTCACGATATTCTCTCAACCAAATCGCTTCGAAAATGTGCATCAGGATGACATTGATCCGGATATAATTAGCTAACCTATTACATAATACTACAGAGAGATAATAGCGAGATAGAGAGTAACAGAGCGAAATCGCAAGGGATGCTATGGTTATACCCTGAGGCGTATATTGAAGACACTACCAAATGGTCTATTGCACCCTGTTCAGATTACTCGAGTGCCATGTCACACTTTGAGCCAATACACTGTTGTGTCACCTGGAAGGAATCGATTCACACCTCAATCACAAAGACACATTGTCATTGGACGGTCAGTAAACCTCAGTGAACAAAGAGACGTGTGTGTGTAGTACTATAAATTTTATCCAAATGATAATTTTATTTATCAACAATGAAATAATTAATTATTCATATTCAATGTATTCATTAATAATACACCCAAAAAAAAAAGTGTTGAATCAAGTCGCGATTCCGACTTGACACAAATAGTCCTGATACAAGTCTGAAATATTCTTGACTCAAGACATTACACAAGTTTTGAGTTAAATCAGTCGGAAAAAGGGGCAAGTCGAAAATAAACTTGATTCAAGTTTTTTCTAGTATTGATTCAAGTTGTTTTTAGTCTTGATCCAAAACTTTTTGGGCAACTTTTTTTTTCATCAAAAAATCGGCCTCAAAACTTATTGGTCGATAAAAAAAGAAGCCTGTTTGAAGCGGAGCTCTTAATTTTAATATTTAAAGGTGGCTCTTCGTAATTTTCGTTTTTCCAATTGAATAAAATGGGAAAATAAATTTTTTCCTATGTTATTTAAATATGCACATTTACGTGTGAATTGTGACACTTTATATTTGTTTAAATAATTTATCAATTGAACAATAAAACTGGAATTTAATTTAATTTTAATATTGGCTTAAGGTATTGTCCGAATAATTAATTTTACAGCGAGAAAATTTCAAATTTAAACTAAGACCTTTTCAGACTTGGATTAAGTCATATTTAGATTTGGATCAAGACATTTGTAGACTTGAGGTGTTATTCTTCCATCAAGTCGATTTTCCGCTTGTATCAAGTCCAAGATTTTGATTATTCGCAAAAATATCAATAGTCTTGACACAAGTCGATTTTAGACTTGATTCAAGTCCTTTTTTTTTTGGGTGTAATAATATTCAGTATAAAATCCATTTATATTTAATTTAATTAACCTAATAATTATTTATATCAAATATACAAATTATTAATTCGTGTTCAGAAAATATCAAATTTGCCCAAGTAATATTTTACATTGTGAATATTGGTATTTTTGATGAGGATATAAATTTTATTCATACACGAAATAGTGAGATATTGTATTTGTACCTTCAACCATTTTGCTTTGGTCGTCGGTTTGTGAAGCCGCTGATTGGTAGTGGCAATTAACGTCCCATGCGGATCTAACGGTATGCACAACGCGCGCCCGTTTGAATCACCAACATGGAAGCCGACGCATGGCCATGTGTCATTGTTGCATAGGCATGTTGTAGCCAATACATCTATATACCACTTTATATATATAAATCAAATGCCAAATGGTATTAGATATCGTAACGGATATGTTCGCTCGCGTAGCCATTCCATAATGGATTAGAATCTAACCAAGCGAAATAAACTTTCGAGCTTTATTCACCCTTTATATATGTATTTCAATGATAAAATAATCAATAAATCTATTTTAGTATTGAATTTTAGATGTTACGTAATGTCGTCATTGCAATCGTTTTTGAATTTAGCTAACGGGATATTACTTGACCCAGTGACATTATCCAGTCATTGGGGAAACGTTTGGTCTCACTCAAGTAAATATATATTTGTGTATTTATAAATATAATATGTATATTTTACAGGTGGAGTTTATATGACATCATGTTATCGTGTCAAGGGACATGCCAAAAGCTCGTCAGTAATGCACCAAGTACTTAGCCCAGGCTCAATTCAACTAACGTATACGATAACGAATATGCTGGTGATACGCTAACGATTTTATATACAATATACATCGCATGGTCGCACATATAACCGCATCGTTTTGGAAACTGTTGGGCAAGATAACGGCGTATCTGTTGAGGGTTGTTTTCAAAATAGACTTGGGGATGTTTTACGGGGTGTCACGTATCTGTCTATCGTTAAAACACTCTTCGACACTGGGAAAAAAAATAAAAATAAAAAAGAAAAAAAAAAGGAACATCCGGACATTGTTGACATCCCGATATGAAATTGCTAAAGGAGAAAAATAAAAAAAAAAAGTTATCAGGATGTGTTTACATAGGTATATGTATTTACCGCTGTCACATGATCCTTCAAGGGTGATTTTTTTTTCTCTCGATATATTTATATTATTTCCTACCTTTTTAGACGCTTTATTTTTTTGTTTATTTTTTTTTTTAACGAAATGATCGACAGCTGGTGTTTTGTTATCAGTGTTCAAGTATATACGACAATATATTAAGAGGGTAGAAATGACTTTTACTACCGTTGCTGATGGATGGTTGTTGCGTGGTGATAATTATTATTATCCGACCCCTTTCCGATGAAGAAGAAGGTGTGAATCAAAAGGAATAAGGAGAAATGCTGTTGGCTTATCTGATATTGTGAATTTTATGGATTTTTCCAACACCCTCAGTTTCTTCGGACATTATGCAACTGTTTTATTTCAACCGACAATTTATCATAAATAATTCTGTTTAATCACTTGATAATACTGTCTGGCATGAATAAATAAAAATAAATAAATAAATAATCAAACGAATGAATAGAAAATAAAAAAATAATAATATCACTTTTACAAATGAAATATTAATTTTATTTTTAATTTATTTTCATAAATATAGAGTCGAGAGTTGTATTTTGAATTTTATAACTATACATTTAATTTTTATATTTATCGTATGGCACGAAAGCGATTGAATATAAATAATGAAAATATAAACGTGGATGTGTTGAAGGTTGCTCGTGGAAACTTTATTTTAGTGTATAAAGTCAAACTAAAACTCTCAGTGCCATCTGCATTATAATCTGAACGGCGTAATAGCGAGGTGGTAAGAAATAAGTTTCTACTATCTTTCTCATTCTTGTGTTTTAAATCGGATTTCCCCTCATTCGCGCACCCTTTACACCCTGCAGTCTCTATTTTTTTTTTAATTTTACACTATTATATACACTAGTGAAAAAAATTAAAGAGTCAAAAAAATTTTCGAAATTTTTCCGTGTTTTTTGACAAGCTGTATTTCAGTGAAAAATAGTCATATCAAGTTTTCAAAAAAAGCATTTTGAAGCTCTGAAACTCTAGTGTCTAGATCTTGCAGCGAAAAAAATTTTTGAAGCCACGTTTATTATATAATTTTAAGAAATAGTACGAAAAAAAAAATTCCCAAATTTTTTTCTTTTTTTTTTTTGAGTCCACGAACTTGGGAAAATTTTTTTCAGCTAAACCATCATTGGGATTGGATAGCTTGTTTATTCAGCTTTAATTTCATTTTTTTAAAACCTCGGTACGACCATTTTTCACTGAAAAACAGCCTGTCAAACAACACGGAAAAATTTCGGAAATTTTTTGGACCCTTTAATTTTTTCCACTAGTGTACATTGATATGCCTAGTGAAAACTTTTGTATTTGCAGTCACTCCACGTCATTGCGTTTATAATACGTACTCTCCTACATATTCCAACAGGAAGAAATAAAAATAAAATCATATTTATACGTGGCAATGTACAGATATGCATTTTACAAATAGTCTGGTCTGCCTTGAGAAAATAAAAATAAAATAAAGTAGTGTTGTTGGTATTATACTTTCTACAGTTAATTGTGTAGTCGCGGACATTATGCCCTGTAATTTAATAATACCGACTGTGGACTCCCGTGTGTAAATAAAAGTGAGTTTAGCAGGACTGTGAAAAGGGAAAGAGGAAAATGGAAAATCCGATGGGATATTATATACTCCGAGACTTATCCTTCAGGGATGTCCCATTGCGAATTAAGTTGGACATTTTTGGTTGCAAATAAAATGAAAGGAGCAAGGTAGAAATGTAATTAACGAATTCATTTACTCTTATCCTAATATATATATTCCATTTCATTCATTCATTTCATCTTTTACATTTATCCCATCGTTGTATCTATTTTTCACTTGAAAATAAACAATTTAAAAAGTTTTGTATATTTAATTAATGTATTTATTTATATTATATTTAGTTGTGAAGAATTACGGAGATGAATATACGTATATAAATATATATTATCCAAGTTTTGTAACTGATGCAAGTAGTCACTGCCTTATATTGGTCAGCCAACTGGAAAACACAAACTCAGTATGAAAGGAATAAGCAGCGTCATCGCTTTTATGGATAGAGGACAAAGGTTGTGTGGAAATGTTGCTAAAATTGTGGGGAAAACGCAAGAGGGTGCGATAGATAGGGTGGTATGGGTGGGTGGAAGTTAACCAGAATGCACGTAAATAGCTGAGACGGCAAACTGTCGGCCAATATGCATATGAATGGCAATATATATGATGACACCACGTTCGTCGCCACGCGAATTTACCATTACTTCTACCATATTCCAAGATCCCAAACGAAAGGATATTTTCCATCCATTTTATATTTATATGTATTTATATATATGTATATATTTAGTCCTCTCTCGCTTCATCTCTATATTTATGTAATATTACCGTTCACATTTCATTCATATCACTTTTCGTCACGTGTACTTCGAGCAATATATGAGAAATATAACGAAAAGAAGAAAAATAGAAAAAAAAAATTCGAGAGTGAAATGAAAAAATAAAATTGCAAAAAGAAAAAAAAAATGTTTGTATGTATATACTGAGTTTTATAAAAATTTCACAATTATTAAAGTTTTGAGGTGTTTACGAAAATGAATGAAAAAAAAAAAAAAATGATAAATAAATTCAAGAAATATCGATTGAAAATTTTGTTGGATTCAAGAAAATTTTTTCAATATGTTATAAAGCTTTTTATCGTGTTAAAAGTTTTTATTAATGTTTATAAAATGTTGGAATTTAATTTTTCAATACGTTTAAATGTTTTTTTTAGTGAATAAGTGGATGATATTAAAACAATTTATGACTTGAGAAATAATTAAATGAATTATGTTAAAAGTATCAACTTAACTTCTAATGATTTTTTTTGTATAAAAAGTATACAGTACAAAGGATAATACGATGAGCTGATATACAATATGGAACATGCTTATACCAGTATACAAAGAGCTTCGCAAGATCTCGTTAATGTCGATAATATTCTTGTATGACGAAAGGGTTGTCGGTAAACGAGCAAAGGACTTATATTAGTAACGGAGATGTGCGAAAAGGAAGAGAGAAAACGGTACAAACATATGTTGCAGTAGTTAGTCTGTGTGACAGAGCTATCATCGATCATGTGAGATAATGTAAAAATAATGGACGAAAGATTTAAAAGCTCATATTGCGAAGAAAATAACCGCTGAAATTTTCCATCAATTCCAGTATACAATCTCCAGCTTATACTAACACTTGTGGCTTATATTTCCTCATTTTTTCCCTTATCCAACTTGCCTCAATTCATTTTACATTCTACACCCCAAACACGAATGAGAAAATGGCGCGAAGCCAGTAATAATTACGACCGATATCGAACACACGAATGACGTCGAATTAATTGCTCGTTCGGTTATTCAGGACGTGGCCACCCTCAATTATCGCCTGGATCGTAGCTACAAGTGTAATTACAATCACCATTCCCAAGACATCTATTCAGCTTCACTTTAATCTAAATGATAATTGTTAACGATCAACTAGCAATACTTACACATGTATAATTTAACGTAAATATGTAACTATAATTTATTTGTGAGAAACTAAATTGCGTTAATATATTATATATTTTAAGAAGAAATAAATATTTTAATTAATTCAACAAAATTCATTCATTCTAAGAAAATAATTTCTTTTCCTTAGCATTGATGATATTAAACAATTATTTATATCATTTACGAACAATTATTTATAAAGACAATACGATAGTTGAATTGTTAAAAAGAAAAAAAAATAATAATTGTGTTTATATGCACAATTAAAAAATTGTAAAATTAATTGTTTTCATACAAACACATAAAAACATAAATATAAATATATACGTATGTATGAATTACGAAATTGATATGGTAAGTGGTGTATAAATATTCCGAGTCTGTTCTGGATTTAGACGTTTACTGTGAATTCAAGATTCGTCATGCACACTTCAATATAAAGAGGAATGGTATAAGAGAGACGAATAGCAACGAGAACGTTAACGAGTTTCGCCCGGGGATGAAACTTCTGTGCTCGTTCGCTCGCGCGCCATCCGATCCAATAGTTGAAGTCAGCCAGCAATCAACGGGGGTTTACGAGGGTGGATGCAAGTGAAAGCGGATATGCGGTAATTAAATCAGTGATATCTGCCTAGGGGTTTGTTTCCAGCAATAAACTAACTTTCCTTTCCCGAATGTCGCGCGCGCGCGTCCGCAACTGTGCGCGTCATCGCACGCCTCTATAAATATATTTACATAAATCCACCATTCATGTATGCACTTTATTTTACATTGTGTATTTTATAACGTCAATAAAAATACTGACCTATATTTCCATGAGGATTTTATCGATGAAAAAAAATGTCTTTGAAATAAAATTTTCATTCAAAAAAAAAAAAGTCCTGAATCAAGTCGCGATTCAGACTTGACACAAATAGTCTTGATGCAAGTTTAGAATATGCTTGACTCAAGACATTACACATGTCTTGAGTTAAATCAGTCGTAAAAAGGGGTGAGTCGAAAATAAACTTGATTCAAGTCAATTTTTTTGTTTTGATTCAAGTCGTCTTTTTTGTATTGATTCAAGTCATTTTCAATCTTGATTCAAGTCGTATTTTAAGTTTTGATTCAAGTCATTTTCTGCTCTTGATTCAAGTCGTTTTCTAGTCTTGATTCAAGTCATTTTTTTAGTCTTGATTCAAGTCGTTAATTTGATTTTAATATTAACTTGAGGTATTGTCCGATTGATTAAATTTACAACGAGAAAATTCCAAATTTAAACTAAGACATTTTCAGACTTGGATCAAAACTCGAGGTATTATTCTTCCGTCAAGTCAAAATTTTGATTATTTGTAAGAATATCAATAGTACTAATATAAATCGATTTCAGAATTGAATCAAGTTTGAGCGACTTGATTCAATTCTTTTTTTTTTTTTTTTTTTTTTGGTGTTTCTTTCCACTTTCCAACAAATAATGATGACTCAAAATTCACACTTGACTGATATTAATTATTATATAATTACATAAAGCTACTGTCTACTACTACTATGTTGCAGTAACTCAAGAAATATCATTAACTTTGTGGTTTCTAAGAGCTTTGCCAATTAATTGTTATAAGGAGATTCCATTGGATTTTGGCGTACCGCGAGTTGATATAATCGAATATCATCTGATAATAATGATGCTCTTCTAGTCTCTCCTCGTCTCTCTTCCAACGCGATTAGATGAAGGCGACGCACAGACGACAGCAGATTAATGTGCGTCACATATATGTACACGCAAATATAATATATATATTAAAATATGTATGTATAGACATGGCTGACGGTGTTTGTAAGGAGGCAAAACGCTTATAAGGTCAGGCGAAACAACTATATAGAAGAGGTAAAGCCACTATTTTCACCCCTTCAACCCGATCAGTTCCCACCCATCCTCTTTCGTCAAGGCCGCAAGATTATCCAATTTAAATTTCGCATTAGTGAAGTTGCTGGAAGGGAATTGCCCGTACCCATATCATCCACCCTCATATAACCTTGTAATTATAACGGATGGGTGAGAGAAGATGAGCATATAACCGTGTATATAAATATACAAGATGCTTCATCTACCATCACTTCTCTTCTTATTCGCGTCAGTCCTGTATCAATTAAACGTCTTTAACTATACCTAATCATCCTGAATTATTATTATAATTTTAAACAAATTTTTATATTAAAATATAATTTTTATTAATTATATATTCAAAGCTATTATTTTTTATTATCAAAAATTAACTTCAAACAATTTATACTTTCTTTATAACTCAATGCTTCAACTCATCCAAAATTAATTATTAATTAATCATCAGTTTAATTAATTAATTTATTTTTCTTATTTTCCTCACATCACATTTAACTATCGACTGTGACATTTTATTATTAAAAAAAAAAAATAAAATACTAAAATACAGTCATCATAATGGCGTGTATACACAGACTTGTAAGTATACATTTACGATTTTGGCCATCATGATTTTCGCTATCCTAACTGTTTATCGTAATGACGCCGTGCAATATTTAGTGCGTGAGATAAGCTCGTAACAGCCGCCACCACCCCTCTCTCGAACTAGTCTATTCACGATTATATAACCAATATAGATATAACATACCTACATACATACATACATAAATATATCCTATAACATTTACTCGACGCGTCCTTGTGCCCTTCATTCAATCCCCTTTAATATGAACGTTATCAAACTAAAGGTGTTTTGTATGTATACACATTGCCAACATGAGTGCAAGTTTGCGTATAGCATCGACATACCACTCACTTGGTTTATATATACACATATAGTAACGCTTTACGCAATCACAAGTTAGTTAGTATCGTGCTTGATGTTAATTAGACACGTACGAAGCAACATGCCGTCCCGTATGGAACGTAATTTCATCACCTGTCGGACGCAAAAGCCAAAGAGACTGCGTTTCACATAGCGACGAGACATTTGCTAGATACTATTTACAACCACTATCTCACTATATCACCGCAATATGTCTTTCTATATATCTGTCTGAATATATATTTCTCTCTTTATCTCTTAGTCTCTCATTCGTTGTTGTTTTGCTTTACTGGCACTCATCCTTGTTCACTCAATATAAACTCCTCTTGATCTCATTCTCTTGCTGTACCATTTGCGCCAAGCACCAAAGAGTGGAATCCCAACTATCCTGAAATAAACGGTGGTGGCTAATTACTCGTTAATTACCACGAAAATTTCGTTCGCCCTGACCAGTTAACTCTACACGAAAATCTCTGGAATAATAAGTGGATAATTATCCGTATGATTGAGAAGCAATGAACCCTAAAATTCCCCTCACAAAATTTTGATAATAAATATAGGAAAATTTATATTTTAATAAAATCATCGTAGTGAATATTTTTTTTTTTTTCAATTATATTATCGTTATTTATAATTGTCTATTAATTATTTTATTTATTATTTAATTTTTGTGTGGTGAAAAGCATGTGATTGAGACGAAATTGTTTAATCGATGAGTGCACAGTGATAGGTTAATTTCATGACTACAGAGTCATAAATTTTATAGATGATAAAGTTTACAGTGGACAAAATTTATGTTACCAACAAATAAATATATGTATGCGTGTTTTATGTACATATATTTATTTATGTTACGGGAAACTCTAGGTTTATATTAATTGTATCCAAGAACTACAAACCGCAAAATTTTCTCATTTTGTTTCTCTCATGTTTTTCAGCTTTATATCTTTCTCTTTGTCATCCTTCATCGTTGTTTCATTCCTGAAAACATTATTTCAGTTGGATTCGCTGATTCAACTAAACCAAGGGTGCTTTTACACCACACGCACAGACACACACACACACACACACGTGTTTATTTATACATGCATGATATGTGAATTCCCGTTGTTGCTTTTCAGCAATTCTCTCTTCTCATACACAGTTGACATTAACGAATTGTGTGTCTCTCTATTGTATATTTTTTATTCATTTTATTTTGTTTTATTTTTTTTCTTTTTCTTTCAGTTGCACATCATTCTCATATTTCCGTGTCTGTGTGTTAAGTGAAACGAGCGAGTGAGTTTGAGAAAATTATTCCAACTGTATTTATACACAAAATGAACAAGAAAAATTTAAAAAAAAAAAAAATAAAAATTACAAATTTGAATAAAATTTATATAATATAAAATATTAGCAATACACTATATGTAAAATCATATATAATAAATATATATATGTTACAATTGTGACAGTTATAATAAATGGTCTATAGAATAAAATCGATTTATTGTAGTAGATTTTAGTATCCGTTGTAATGCCGATGGCGCACATTTAATTTTCAATCGGAATCATGCAAATCGATACAAGGGCATTTCATATTCAATGAGGCGATTAACGTGCACGCTGTATAGTATTCTCTATAGTTAACGGTAGATATAACCTGCAGAATACATGCAATATAAATGTTTCATACGGTATACATATACAAAAGAGTGTAGTCATCGTCGACGTCGTCGTCAGGGTGAGATTGGCAGGGAGATTGATATTGCCGCTTGGTAAATGTTGGGCCACCAGCAGAATGTCTATACATTTATATGTATATATGCATGTGTACATGAACATAGAATATAGTGTTTAGGTACATATATGTATAGGTAAAAAGGTAACTCCTTCAGGCAGATTCACCAGGTTATTGCGCATTGAAATATTTATGATAACGCGATGTAGTCAGGTGAATTTTGAATGCCTACGAAATTGCGTCACGTGAAATTCATCGCGTGCACAATGGACAATCGAAATCACGTTATTTCTTTGGTATGGATTTTATTTTTATATTCTTTGGAGAATGAATATTGTATGTATATGAAAAGAAATGTACTGTAATATTAATGGAAATTGAGTAGGATTTTTTATACATTTTATGTGGAATTTTATTTGGACAGAATTTTTTTTTTGTCTTGTAATTTATTGATATTATTTTGTTACGTTAATATTTTAGACAAGTAATTTCCGTGTATGAATATGTGATATTTATATTGAAGTAAAAAATTAAAAAGTTATAATTTGCTTAATATTTTTAGCTGGTTTTACTAAAGAAAAAAATTCAAAAATAATAAAGTGTTATATTCATGGGAATTCCAATAACTTTTTTTTTTTTTCCATGTATTCGTTTCAGTGAAATAAATTACATGAAAAGTTATAAAATTAAAGTTTAATAAATTGGATTGATTTTGAAAAATGTTTGTTGTTTTTAAAGTTAAATTTTATGTTTAAAATATGCAATAATATTTATATATTAAAAGCAATTATTATTCACTAGATTTTATATAAAATATCATCTCCATCAAGTTGACGCTGTACCATCAGCTTGTGCGATTTCACTCGTGCCTTATACGAGTTGGTACTAGAGAAATCAGGTTATTGTAAGTACTTGTATACTTCACCATTTACCAACGTCATTGCACAAAGGTGAAAATCGTTAGCATTAATTGAACGTTGCTGCGTCAGTGGAACGACTCGTCATCTCGTTTAATTCCTCTTCTGTGAGTTTACCATCAAATGTTTACCAGTTCTTGGTGGAGATAGATAAATAGAACAGAGAATGAGTAAAGATGAAAGAGAGAAAAATTTACAAAAATATAACAACATTCACGAGGATCGTAATTAGCGAAGAATTAAAAGCGAGATTGGGGAAATAAAAACAATGAAAAAAAATGAGGAGTTAAGAGGGCAGTAACAGTAGTAAAATTAATTCGGAAGAAGAAGAAGTAGAAATGGCATTTATAGGTCAGACATCAATGCAACTTTTTTTTTGTTTGTATAATCCAATGTTTATCATTCTGCAGATGCTTCAATATACATTATAAATAATGTTTTCATTCAAGCTGTGAATGAGAAATGTGAAATTTCTAATTAAAAAATAATTTTCAAGAATCATAAATTTTTTCAAGTATCAATTTATTAAAAATAACTTTTGTTCTTTTTCTTTTATTCAATTTTAATAGGGTGATATACCAAATATATCATGCATCTTATAAATTATTTGAGGTCATATTTAAATTTATAAAATCATAATAATAAAGTAAATTTAATAGCAAAAATATGATAAAATAAAAAATGAGAATAAACGAAAAATTATATTATTTATTATTCAAAATAAATTCCGTACTCTGTTAAAAATTTTTTTTTACATCCGCACAATGACAATTTTTTTTTTTCCTCATTTTTTTTCATGAATATTTGAACGAAAATCGTTGGACTATCGAAATTGACATTGTTCGCGGTCTACCATACAGTGAACGATGGGGAAATGAAAAGGGAAATGGAAAATTCGCGGTTCACATATATATCCAGTAGAAATATTAACACACGCACATATATATAAATACATATATACATTCTAAACCATTCCTGAAAATGCATACATATATTTGTTGAATAAAATCCGTCGGTCGCTTTTCATCCTATTCTCATCGTGTATACCTAACACGCGTCCCCGTGTGACGAATTACAAATTTAATTGGTCGCGAATCACGTCTCTCAGGCTGAGTTAAATCCCTTTTCCATTTTCACCGCGGTCACATTGCCATTATATACACACACATACATCTATATTTAGAATTTACATTTCATTTAAACCACATTGTGAGATTGTGAGTGACTGAAAGATAAAAATACCTGTGGGATTCATCAATCAAATTTGATTCTTACGATTAAGCTTCCTCGCATGCAATAAATCCAATATAATTTACTGTACACTAATATTGAATGACATTCGCAACATTAAATATAAATACATACATAAATGTAAATGTATATAGTTTACATGTAAGTACATTCATTACATATTTATTTAATAAGATTATGTAATATAGTATACATTTAAATATATGGGGCATCCCATGCCAACTCATCCTACCAATGAACTTTGCATCTCCGATTTCACTGAAACTTGGGCATTTTTTTCTACCCATCGAA
>JAQQBS010000003.1:3055524-3071486 GCA_030347275.1 Microctonus aethiopoides | reverse complement strand
TATATATATATATATATATATATATATATATATGTGTGTGTGTGTGGTTGAGATAATATTTGAAAAGTTGCATATGAGGTTGCATATTCTATAAAAGATTTTTATACAAAGAATGAAGAGCTATCTCTCAACTTTTATATGATATATAATTTATAAAAAAAAAAAAAATATATGTATTTGTATGAGTGACAGGTGGATGGTATATATGCTAGTAGTATGGTGTATGTGTATTTATTTTTAAGTGTGTATATCATTCATATAAATGTGAGAATCACAAAAACGAATATGTATGCCAGTTGAGTATTGGAAAACTCATTTTGAAGCTTGTAAGTTAAGAATGATTGAGTTAAATATTATGCATGGATAAATATTTTGTGTGGGTGTGTTTTATATATCATGCTCTTACTGAATATAATAAAACTTGTTTTGAATTTATTATATCTGACGTATGGCTATCAAAGTTATGTATGAATGATAATAGTTTGGAAACAAATGTGATAAATGAAATAAGATTGATTAGTATTTATATTTTAGTATAAATTTAAATTGATTATTTAATTTTGAGTATAGTATTTTGACTTCGATTGATATTAAATGTTATCTAGTTTAATAATAGGAATGGGTGATTTATTTTATTAGAAATTTGTGGTGAATGTTGGATTTAATGTTTTAAATTGATATTGAAAATTTTTTTTTTTTTTTTTTTTTTGGGAATTAATTAGTTTTATTTTGTGTTGTGTTTATATTTGTATAAACGTTGCGAGGAATGATGCAGACTGAGAGAGTGAATATATATTATGTAGAGTATAGAAAGTAGGAATGCGTAGGGAGAATATACAAATGGGAGGAGAGAAGAAGACAGTGAACAGGTCATGTTTGTTCTCATTAGCTCGAAAGCTCGAACAAAACAACCCTTACTCTCTTTGCTTCACTCTCATTGCTCTAGCTTAACTTTTTCACTGTATGGTCCATACGCGTTTCTTGTACTTTAAATTGAGGATAATGTTCTCGTGAACCAATGAATTCCAAAGTCAGGATCGTTAGTACACAGTGATAAAATTATTAGCAACTTTTCAGTAATTTTTTCTCTTTGTAAATAATTAATTATGATACTATTTCAACTGAATAAATTTAATTTTTATTTTATTCATAAACAAATGATCAGAATATAAATGAAATTCTGATGAAAATTGATTTTTAAAAATATCTAGAGAACTGAATTTAAATTTAATTGATATGAGATGTAAATTTTTAAAAATGTAGAGAAATTTGATTATTCTGGGCATCTATTTATTTATTTATATTTTTTTCATTTGTATATTTTCATTTCCTCGGGGGATGTACCGGAGCAGTTTAAGCGGGTGAAACAATAGAAGGGTAGTTGATTCCCCTTGACACAGATATATACATTTAACTTGTACACTATCTCTGATTTTTCTTTCTGTAATTTTTTTTTTTTTTCTGATTTTGTTTTATTTCGGTTTTGAAATGTCGTTTTAATCTCTTGGTTATTACTACTTCATATTTTCATACTACTTCCATTCATTCATTCGTACTGTAAATATAGTCTCATTGCATATGACTTTATTACCTCAGTTTATATACGTTACTGATACCTGTGCTATCTCGAGCTTTCAATTCTCTTGTTTTCATTTTTTTTTACTCTATATAATTTGCCATTTCTTTCCTCCATCATTTTCCCTGGTGTTATTCCATCCTTCTGTTAGCATTCACCCTCACAATAAAAGTTTAAATATAAATATGTATACAAAACAATTTCAATATAAATAATAAAGTCCTAAAAAGCTCAATTAATTTTTTATTTCTATTTTTATGTAACAAAACGTTAAAATAGCTTCAATATTCCATTACACATTCATATCTTCAACCAATAAATTCACTCTGACTTTATCCAACCTAATGATAATATTTTTTTACACTTCAACTATATCTAAAATATTTTACATTAAACAAAAATTCAATAAAAAAAAAAATTCAACTGAAAGACCCAATATACAATAATATCCACGAGAAATAATAAATATAAAGATGACAATAAAGTAAAAATCAAACCCGAGAGAAAAATAAAATAAAAAAAAAAAATAATATCAAATGATAAAATGGAATTGCGACTGAACTTCTTGATGCGATAATAATTCGGTTTGCACATTCAATTTCCGTCGTTGCGAGATCGAGTTCGTAATGCCACACCACCGCACGATTGCAATGAATAAATTCATCTATATGTGCGCAAAAGTCATGTATATGAATACCCACACATATACTCAAATATATTTGTGAGAGAAGTAAATTCTAAAAAAACATCTAGAGCACGATATCAAGCCCAATGAGATTCCACGTGCAACACGTGCGCCAGATTGTATCCGGTAGAGCTTTTTATACCCCACCCGTATGCTCGTTGCGCCATGGAGGAAAGCCCGAATTCCTCTTACGACCAAACTCTTATATGAGAAAGAGAGCACAAGGAAAACAAAAAAAAAAAAAAAAAAAAAAAAAAAAAAAAAAAAAAAAAAAAAAAAAAAAAAAAAAAAAAAAAAAAAAAAAAAAAAAAATAGAACGTTCACGCTTGGGGTATAATAAAAGTCACTAACCAAATGCCTGCTGTGAACAAGATTAGCGCGTCCCGTTTTTAAGATGTATAATTTTGCGCTAATTAATATTTTTTATCTCACTTTATTCCCTATCTCATCCAACTCGTTCTTCATCTATCCGTACATCTATTGTATAATAATCCATCAAAATAAATATCATAATACAAATTATATTCATTGAATAAATTTCTTACAATATCATATTTACTTATTAAATATTTTTTTTTTTTTTAAATATTTTTCATAGTATTATTATAAACCTCAATGTTGTATTATTGTGTGCATATCCAAACGTCAAATTTCCCTTGACAGCACGTCGATATATATATTCATACGTACATATACGACAGGTAGAAAATGAAATTAGCCAGCGACATTGACGCGCGTTTCATCTACGATAATGATGATTCAGTAGTTACGGCTAATTAATAGTCAAACGTCGTAATACTAGCTTCGATGCTCGGTAGTTGGGTGCATAGAGTTGACTACAAAGACGCAGGTCTACAAAAGCGTAGTGCGGTACATGGGGGTTATCCAACTATACACAATGATAAAGCATTCTATAACATTACTGTACATTGTACAATGTACATACAATATATCTACATAGATATATGCATGTATTCACACGTAAACTTAGGTATAGAAAGCGTGAGGTGAAGTAGAGTGGGCAATTGAGTCTGATGGACTCCAATAGTTTACGTCTCCAGGCGATATCTCGAGAATGGAGTGAGTCTTGATTGACGATGGATAGATAGACACAATGTACAAGTATGTATGTGTATATATATCTGTATGTATGTATGTATGTATGTATATTGTAACACATAAATGGGTGAGCGTCTTACAGTATTGCAGATCGATTGAAGCAAAACAGGAAATTCCACGCACCTATGGAATTGATATGGAATTGATATTCATGTATAGCTATGAATGCAGACATGTGTTGTCCATTGGGCGTTGCTAGGTGGATATATATTAGATGTGAATGTATATATAAGTATGTATATTAGGTTGTTGCATTTTTATTTAGAGGCTTAGCGGAATCAAAAGATTTTTCATATAAATAACACGAGAAAATTTTTTTTTTTTGACTTCAACTCGATTTTTCGGTAATCAAAAATTTTTTTTGAAAAAAATTAATATACAGCTTTGTTAGGGCATTAAATTTGCTACAAAAAAGTTGTTCACCGCAAACGCTCTCCGACCAGCAGTTTTCGAGTTGTACGTAGAGCTGGAAAGGTGAAAGTTGATTATAATTGACAAAAAATTTTCTTTAAACTGGAATTTATTGATTTGACATTAATTATTATCTTACAATAAACGCTATAATGCTGAATCAACAATGTAATAGCATCAAAAAAAAATTTTTGATTACCGAAAAATCGAGTTGAAGTCGAAAAAAAAATTTTCTCGTGTTATTTATATGAAAAATCAAATTTTTGAATTCGCTAAGCCTCTATAATTAACTCTGAATTTTTTTTCAAACGGGAATATTTTTATTTTTATATAAATTATCAGATTTTCAGTGTTCACAAACAAACAAAAATATCGCCTAAAACTGAACCACCCTAATGTACATAAATATATATTTAAATAATAACGTGAGTAAATGAAATTACTTGAAAATCTTTGAGTAATTTTACACACCTGGAGCTGCTAATGGACCGCGCGCAGTAACATCAACATGCTAAGGATGAGTTTGGTTAAACCACGATGAAATGATAGTTTGCCATGATCAAGAAAGGGTAAACATCAGTTGAGTACTATAATTATATATACACATGTGCTTTTATAAATTATGTAAGAGGAATTTTGAAAAAGACCATCGCGTAAATTCTGGATATCAATAGCGGTAATTGCGATTGCGCTTACATTGCTATGAGCACAATTTCATGAAAATAGTGGAGGCAAGGTGGAAAATACATATCGGCATTTGGGGTGTATATAGTTAAGTGGTTGAAAGCGCAAAGTTTGTCTGCCTCACTTCCACTAAAACGTTCCCTTTCTCATTTTCTCTTTCTACTTATATATCTTTCTCGTTCTCTAAGCTATATAGCGGAAGCTGAGCGTTGTTTCGCTGGAATTTTCTCCTGCTCGATGCGGGCTACACATACGACAACCCAACGCCCATTAATGAATATTTATTGTCCACTAACTCAAAGTTAACGAGTATTCACCCATACCCCATGAACCCATTCCTACTACTTTCTCATATATACAACGTGTATATCTACTCCCTTAATATTATACTCGTAAATTATTTAGTTAATTTAATTTTCCTATATCTACATATCATATGACATACGATTCGATCGTTTATTTTCTCGATGATATATTTGTTTAATAAATTTTTTCTTCCTTTTTTTTTTTCAAGTTTAATCATTCGAAGTGAATAGATAATTATTTGACACAAATGTACATTGAATGTACACATGGAAAAATAAATAATGATGGAATGATAACTATTTTATTATGGCATTTACCATTTTTTTTTTTATTTTTTAACATTTACTGTTTTTATAATTTTGTATAATATAACAAATTTTTAATACGAATTTTCACTTGGATATAATCATTGACAGACATGTGATGGATAAATTTTTATAGCCATCAATTGAAATGATAATAAATAGATATAAATAAACGAGCTTTATAAAGCAATTCGTGTGAATTCATCAAAGCACTTTATTCACATATTTATTACTTCAGTGAAATAAAGTGATTTGTATGGTTGTGTTTGGTTATGTATTATATTTATGTGGAAATGCATGAATGCAATAGTAATTGAATCGTGAGAAAGAAGAGCCACCCACATATACTGTATAAATGAAAGTATACGATTGGGTTGCTGTGATGAAAGAAAAAGGATAGAGTTGTGTAGCGATGCAAATAGAAGAGGGTGCAGAGTTATTGAAGGCCGAGAAGCAAAGAATGAATTGAATATGAGGGGTGAGAAAAGCAGAAAGTATAAAGAGAGATGGAGAAGGTGAAAAAGCACGGTGGAAAAGCTGCGAAAGTCAACATGAGAAAAAAAAAAGGATATTTTAATATTTTTGAAATTTCCATCGAAAGCTTTTTTGCATTCTGAACAAACACTTTTTTTTTCCATGATCACTCTCTTCACCTCATCTCTCATATTCACATATATATTTCCCTCTTTTACTCACTGACAAATCCCTATCATTGTCGTTTCAACATTTTCCTGAACTCACTTCAGACACCATTAACAATTGGAGCGTGTCGTTGTCTCTTCAAATTCTCCCTATACTGTATAAAAATTTTGCACCATGTATATCAAATAAACAAAACTATATCCATACAATTTTTTGCTAATATTATACATCATGACTATGAATCTCATTGTATAAACTTCTTCGTATTATGAAATTTTAAAATAGTACTCAATAATTAGACTGGTTCAAATAAATCGACTATTTTTTTTTCAAAACCCCCACTGGAATACTTTCAGGGAAGTGTAAAGAGATGCTTGTTAAAAATCGGAGCTCTTAATATTTATATTAAGAGGTCACTCATCGTGAATTTCTATTTCCTATTTAAATAACATGGGAAATTTTTTTTTTGTTAGAATTTTGTAGCTTAGGAACCAATGGACGAATTCAAATGATCAATACAGATTTTTATAAGAAATTTAACGCTCTACAAAAAAGGTCTCTTGTGGTTAATCGATTATTCTAACCATTTAGAAGATATTTGCATTCGAATTACTGCGTACTGATTTCAATAGTTTTTTAATAAATATTTCAAATTTATCCATTCATTTATGAACGCGAATATCTTCTAAATGGTTAGAGTAATCGAATAATCACAAGAGACCTTTCTTGTAGAGCGTTAAATTTCCTATAAAAATATATATTGATCATTTGAATCCGTCCATTGGTTCGTAAGCTACAAAATTCTAACAATAAAAAAAAAATTTTCCATGTTATTTAAATAGGAAATAGAAATTCACGATGACAGACTTCTTAATATTAATATTAAGAGCTCTGGTTTACAACAGGCATCTTTTTACATCTCCCTGAAGATATTTCAGTGTCCTTTTGAAAATAAAAAATAGTCGATTTATTTGAACCAGTCTAGTGCTCATGTTGTTTCATATAATGATGATATAAAATAAATTCAGATTGGACAGAATAGAACGTTGAAAATTAAACCAAATGAATTTGGAAATTACGAAGTTTAGACCAGTGATTTCACGCACGACTCACCACAACATTTAGGACCCACCATCATCATATATATATTCACATATATATACGTATATAATCTCTACGTATACATATATGTACAGTTGAAAACTATCTCATGATGAGTCACAAGTCCATGGTAACTATTTGCGCTAGTACCAAGGGGCTTAAAGTTAGTTGAGAAGATAGAACGGAATTGTACAAGAGAAGACAACACACGCCATGAAGTTGGCACGGTTTACCGCTGTTCCAGGTTTCGGGTCTCGCTGTAGAGTCACTGAAGTCGAAAGGGAGAACGTTGTTGTCATCGTCTTTGTCGTCGCGTTTTGTGCGTCGTATAGCTTCAACAATATGAGCTTTCCAAGGAGTATCGTTGAGAAATTTACAAAGACAGAATTGAGAGATATATGCGCGCGTAACAGTGAATTGAAATACTAAAATGTATAGTGTGTGCCAGTGAGACTACAATCTACACTGTTAGCAGTTAGATGGTCGATTCTTCTGTATCTAACTCACTTCGATATATTTCTTGTCTATGTATTTATGTATGTATACATTTACTTTGGATTATGTCAAACCCCAAACGTAACATCCGGTGTACCTAAGTTTTCATACTGAGAGACTTTGGAGATTCTCGTAGCTTGATTTGGTATAGCGTATATATCCGTAAGTAATTGCAGACAATGATGAAAACGACGACGACGACGATGATGACGACGACGTGGTCGAGGGGAATGGAAGCTGACGATTCTTGTGTAGGGTAAAACTTGGTAGTTGAGGGGTAGTTGTGTTGCACACCAGACGTTCCGGAAGTTACGAAATTCTCTCCCTCGTCCACACTTTAACCCTCTGCACATAACTCGCCATTTGTATTGCTGAAGATCAGTGCCACGTGACGCGAAAAATAGGGTGAGTTTTGTGTATTGAGTGGTGTAAAGTTGCAAGTAAATGGATAATATAAAAGAAATATATAAAGAATGAGGATAGATTTGAAGTAATTTTGATTGACGAAGCGTTAAAAAGAGCGTAAATAATCGGTTAAATCATTAATAGGGGATAAAATTTATTATATACTATGTTATAAATACATATAAAATGCAATATACATCAAAGGATGCTTTAAACTAGATTGAATAACGTATCTAAATCCACATTGAATGGCTTCTCGTTTGGTGTATAATATCAATGAAGACATAGAAGTCGCGATACAGACTAGTAATTTATAACGTGAATGCGTATAGCAATGCCCCATGTATTGCACGTCTATCGTCTGACGAAATACGTTCGTAGACTACTGCTTTCCTACCTTGTGCATTTAACGTACTGTTTAGTATGCGTAAGAAGATTCCTTTGACCGTTCAACTTCACATAATTCCATATCGATAAAGCAACCTCTCTTCCTTATCTAGATGCAGATTAGACTGATTCAAATAAATCGACTATTTTTTTTTTTTTCAAAAGGTCTACTGGAATACCTTCAGGGAGGTGTAAAAAGATTCGTGTTAAAACCGGAGCTCTTAATATTAATATTAAGAGGTCTCTCATTGTGAATTTCTACTTCCTATTTGACTAACATGGAAAAATTTTGTTTCTATCATTAAAATTTTGTAGCTTGGGAACCAATGGACGGATTCAAATGAACAGTACATATTTATATTGGAAATTGAACGCTCTACAAAAAAGGTCTCTTGTTGTTAATCGATTGCTTTAACCATTTAAAAGATATTCGCATTTGAATCTCTGCGTACTGATTTCAATAGTTTATTAATAAATATTTTGAATTTATCGATTCAAGACATGAATACAAATATCTTCTAAATGGTTAGAGTAATCGATTAACCACAAGAGACCCTTTTTGTAGAGCGTTTAATTTCCTACAAAAATGTATGTTGCGCACTTCATAATATTTATTTGTCTCCGAGTTATAAAATTTTAAAGTAACAAAGAATTTTTGTTAAATTCTTCAAACTTCAACCTCCGATATCTTCTAAACAGTAAGAGTTATAAAAAAATGATAAGATACCTTTTTTGTAGATCGTTCAATTTCCAATAAAAATATATATTGATCATTTGAATCCGTCCATTGGTTTGTAAGCTACAAAATTTTAATGATAAAAACAAAATTTTTCTATGTTATTTAAATAAGAAGTAGAAATTCACGATGAGAGACCTCTTAATATTAATATTAAGAGCTCCGGTTTTGACAGGAATCTTTTTACACTTACCTAAAGGTATTCCGGTAGACCTTTTGAAAAAAAAAAAAAAATAGTCGATTTATTTGAATCAGTCTAATGCAGATATCCTTTACTTTTATTCATGCATTTCCGTGTCTTTTTTTTCTTATTCACAAATAAATAACCAAATGTAATCATCTGGGTGAAAGAAAGAATTTCTTGAAATTACGCAATGATGACAGCATTGAAGTATATAAATATATATCTATTCATCCACTTTATATTGTGAATTTAGTTGTTTATTTTATTTTATTTTTCACATGAAAGAAATTTATTTGAATCGATTTATCTTGACGCCACAAGGAAAATCATGATAGAAATTGACGTGAGAGAAGAAAAAATAGGTATATAGTACAGGGTGTTTGAGACGCAGTTGAAACTATATCGCTAGCATCTATACGATTGGTATACATACTGTATACATATAAGTATCAATGGGGAAGAGGAAAAAATGTGAGGGGTGAATGTGGAAAAAAGAGTCTTTCGCATCGTACTATGAGAATAGAAATGGTATTGGATGTCACACAGTGAGAGAGATTACGCGCGCAGTTTTCAAAGAGTCTGCCGACTTTATTTCACTTCAACTTTTATTTTCTTCCTACGTCATCCTTTGCCTGCCATCAATGGTTCGTTGAAACTTGCGGTGTATATATATATTATGATCAATTTATTTTTCTTCTTTCTTATCTTCATTTATTTATAGACAACCGATTCACAAATCAATAACTAACTCAAATTCTTTTCTTACATTTCGTATATTAAAATAAAAATTATATAACTCTGTATTTTTTATTTTCTGAAAATAATTTATTTTAATATTTTTGATTATGTAAAAAAATATTTTATAAATTTATATATATGTTTGTATTATAATGTATATGTTCTACAATATTTATACAACTTTATGAGGTATTTAATCATATAGAAGGATCATCATGACAAGGATTAGAGGGATCAAAAGTCGAGGATGATGGTACTCTTTAACTTTCCCCATTTCATTCCTTTCGCAAACAACCCCTAGCTACTCAACTGCTCTCGCTTCCTCTTCTTCTATGTATATATGTGTATACATTTTCCGACGAGTGATATTAAAATCTATCAAACGGCGGTTCTTCGTTCGGGCAAAAAAAAAAAATAGAGGAAAAAGAAATATTGAACATTAAAAAAAATTGAGAATGTGAGTGAAGGGATTTTTTTGTCTTCTTTTTTTAGTGAGAAAGAAAAATTTTAGAGTGAGGGTGAGACAGGCACACATATACACAGAGAGGTCGATGGCGAATTTTACGGTGATGAGAATCGAGGGATTATTCATGTCGAGTCTTCGTCCATGCAGCTCTCTGATCATGCGCGATTATCGAAACGTATTGAATCCGCAATATGAATAGATTCAGCCACAACCCCCATGGCAATGAAGAGAAAGGAAGGAAAAGAAAACAAAGTGTAATGAATAAAAAAAAAAAATTATTATATATGGAAAGTCATTTTTCGAATATAAACAGTATTTTATGTGTATGAATTTATGTATTTGTTTGTAGTTTATGTGTATGTGTGTATGGGTTTTTGTTTATTCATGTACGGGTGTTATTTAATACATTTAGTATTTTAAAGCGGAAATTAAATGATTGAGATACAAGCTTTTTGCGATGTAGATAAAATTAATATAGTTTTAGAATTTATTTTTCAGACAAAAATGAAACAATAATTTCATTTATCGAAGTATTTTGAAAGCATATTTTTGTGTATTGTGTGAATTTAATTTGTAAATGTAGGAGTACGTCGTGTGAATGGTATTTAATCATTTCGTGATAAAAAACAATTTTTTTCTTTATAATATATTATTTTCATGGAGATTTAGAGAGAAGAAAAATAAAAAAAATAAATAAATCAAAAAAGAAAAAAAAAGTAACAACAACAATAACATTTCCAATAGTTCAAAGTAATTTCCGGTTGTACATTCGCCCTTTTTGTTTATGTCAATATATATATATATATACTATACCCACTGCGCTGTCGTTTCGTTTGACGAAACCGCTTCAATTTATTCAAACAAAATAAAAAAAACTCCAATCGACCATCCAAATTTTCACTCATTGTTATGCGTTGTATGATTGGCTGCAGGACTACTGCGAGGATGGTGAATTGAAGTTGGAGTTATATAGCCTTGAGGACGAAGACAAGAGAAGTTCCCTCTTTGTAACCGCGATAGGGCTTGGAAAACTGAAGGGAAAATCCAGAGATAAAAACCAAAACTTTGTTCATCGATTATTTTTTTCCCTTTTTTTTTTTATTTTTTGTTGTCGATTTCCCAGTGTAGACATCAGACGGAAAAAGGTGCGAAAAGTCCTGTCACGCAATTACACGAGAGTATACGAGTCGTTGAAAAAATATCAAGGGAGAGACTGAGGTGTAGACAGGGGTTGTTTTGCCTCTCTTCCTCTTTTTCATTTTCTCTCTTTTTTTTTTTTTTTGTATTATTGATGGAACATTTCCATGTGCAAATTGCTCAATAAAATTTTGTAGGCACTTGGTGCAAATGCCCTTGCTACGAACACCACGGCCTTCACAAAATATACACAACCACTTTCGGAAGAGTTTACATATTTACGCTAATCGATCAATGAAATTATTCTCCTTCACAATTTTATATGTATATAAAAATATCTGAGATTATAAGAAATACGTCAATATCCATATTTATTAGACTGGTTCAAATAAATCGACTATTTTTTTTTTTTTTCAAAACCCCCACTGAAATACCTTCAGGATGGTGTAAAAAGATGCCTGTTAGAAACCGAAGCTCTTAACATTTATATTAAGAGGTTACTCATCGTGAATTTCTATTTCCAATTTAATATAAAACAGAAAAGTTTTTTTTTTGTTAAGATTTTTTAGCTTACGAATCAATGGACGAATTCGAATGATCAATACATATTTTTATAGGAAATTGAACGCTCTACAAAAAAGGTCTCTTGTGGTTAATCGATTACTCTAACCATTTAAAAGATATTCGCATTCGAATTACTGCGTACTGAATTCAATAGTTTTTTAATAAATATTTTAAATTTATCAGTTCAAGACATGAATGCGGATATCTTCTAAATAGTTAGAAAAATCGATTAACCACAAGAGGCCTTTTTTGTAGAGCGTTTAATTTCCTACAAAAATGTATGTTGCGCACTTCATAATATTTATTTGACTCCGAGTTATAAAATTTTAAAGTAACAAAGAATTTTTGTTAAATTCTTCAAACTTCAACCTCCGATATCTTCTAAACAGTAAGAGTTATAAAAAAATGATAAGATACCTTTTTTGTAGATCGTTCAATTTCCAATTAAAATATATATTGATCATTTGAATCCGTCCATTGGTTGGTAAGCTACAAAATTTTAATGATAAAAACAAAATTTTTCTATGTTATTTAAATAAGAAGTAGAAATTCACGATGAGAGACCTCTTAATATTAATATTAAGAGCTCCGGTTTTGACAGGAATCTTTTTACACTTACCTAAAGGTATTCCGGTAGACCTTTTGAAAAAAAAAAAAAAAAATAGTCGATTTATTTGAATCAGTCTAATATTTATCTATCTCACAATTTTTCCTACATGCAATTTCTCTCAACTTTATAACTCAACGAAATTTCCCTACCCGTACATTATCTAATTCTATTAGCTATTCACTTCAAATGAGAAATGCTCCACTTCAACCATCATGAAATTGAAGTTTGTAATAAACTAATCCATTATTCGGCAAACTATACTTCTTGAAATTATGCTAATACTTAATAATACACAAATGAAATTCAATATTTAATTTCATCCACATGTTCTATATAAATTTCAATAATACATATAGAATAAATTAAAACTCACCTCTATGTCTACTAGTCTGCTTATCAAACATCAGCATAGCATCCTCAATCTGTAACAAAATCAGTCGAATATTAATAACCAATCAATCCCACAATTAATTTTAAATTAACATCCCTTAATAAGAAGAAAAAAAAAACATCCAACACCCAAAAAAAAAGTCTTGAATCAAGTTTCAGCGACTTGATTCAAGTCTAAAATCGACTTGTGTCAAGACTATTGATATTCTTGCGAATAATCAAAATCTTGGACTTGATGCAAGCGGAAAATCGACTTGATGGAAGAATAACATCTCAAGTCTACAAATGTCTTGATCCAAGTCTAAATATGGCTTAATCCAAGTCTGAAAATGTCTTAGTTTAAATTTGAAATTTTCTCGCTGTAAAATTAATTATTCGGACAATACCACAAGCCAATATTAAAATTAAATTAAATTCCAGTTTTATTGTTCAATTGATAAATTATTTAAACAAATATAAAGTGTCACAATTCACACGTAAATGTGCATATTTAAATAACAGGAAAAAATTTATTTTCCCATTTTATTCAATTGGAAAAACGAAAATTACGAAGTGCCACCTTTAAATATTAAAATTAAGAGCTCCGCTTCAAACTGGCTTCTTTTTTTATCGACCAATAAGTTTTGAGCCCAATTTTTTGATGAAAAAAAAAGTTGCCCAAAAAGTTTTGGATCAAGACTAAAAACAACTTGAATCAAGACTAGAAAAAACTTGAATCAAGTTTATTTTCGACTTACCCCTTTTCACGACTGATTTAACTCAAGACATGTGTAATGTCTTGGGTCAAGAATATTTCAGGCTTGTATCAAGACTATTTGTATCAAGTCGGAATCGCGACTTGATTCAACACTTTTTTTTTTGAGTGAATATAAGTTTTTATCCATCTCTTTATTTCAATGAGCTTTATATCTTCAGCAGCCCACGTCATCACGCATTAAATTGTATTTCTTCATCTCTATCTAAATCTAAAAATGAAAAATAGATCCATGAAGGGATGTACTATGTACAGTAACGCACACCCGAATAGAATTGTATAAGGCGGAGCCACCGTTGCTGCTGCATATACATATAAATCGTAAAGTACATCTGGTATATAAGATTTACGGAGCGTGCTGCTGAGAAAGTCGATGGATATTTTGTGGGACGAGGAAAAAGCTCGTTGGGAAGAGAACTAGGGTACTGTAACACACAGTAGCGTTGTAACAGTAACAGAGCAGTATAAGTGAAAAGCCCAACGAGACGATGGACAGCAGACGATGGTGAAGTAGGTAGGGTATAGAGAGTGGAAAATTGTAAGCGAATACAGGGGCGGTCAGGATTTATGGGACAGGAGAAACAATAGGGATTACATTTACTGTATATCGTACATACATATGGTTCTCTCAACAGCATTTGACCCATTGGCCGCGCCACAACCATCCGACTTCTCTCGTCAACCCCCTCACGAACCACAAGGTTTGACAATGAAAGTATCACATACATATACACAAAATAGATTGGAGTTATATTGCTTGATGTCTCACTGACCAACATGCCAAGTGTCAGCGGTGTTATTATCAAACTACGTCAATTTTACCTCAATTCGTTTATGTATTTTTATCGGGAGAACAAAAGAGTGTACAGTGATGTGACAGTGTTGAAAATAATGATTATATTTTTTTAATTGTTTGTTTGTTGTGATTGAAAGGAGAAAAATAATAGACGAATGGAAATATTTGAATGAGAATGTGAATAAAAATTTAAAAAAAAATAATGTTTTGTGTCAAAGGATTTATTCACCGAAAAATCCAATCACTGTCTGACTTTTGTTCTGGTTATGTTTATGTTGAGGAAGGTGAAGCTGAGATAGCAATTGTATTTTTCAGATGTGGAGAATTTAATCATCGTGTAGGATGAGATAAAGACATGAGGGATAAAAGAATAAAAATTTCAGGACAGGAACTAAAATTTTCGTTGGCTATGATGAAAGAGGAAAAAAATTAAACAAGAACTGTTTTAATTATGAATGTAGTGTGTGGGAAATTTCTTCTGTTTGTCTTTTATCATTAATTTTTTGTTGTTGTTGGGTATGGTCTTTCATTATTCTTTGTATTATCTCGTCGTTGTGTCGTGTCCCCGAAGTTAAATCAAAGTCTCAGCATTTTGTTTGATCGTGTTGTAAGTAAAGTGAAAACGGGTGGCCGAAAAAAAAAAAAAAAAACAATCTCGCGATGAGTTGGGATGGAAAGTCAACCGGGATTATCTTACAGAGATGACAGTAGGACCAGAATTATAACGCCCAAGAAAAATCGTCAATTCCCAAGAGTTCGTGAAGGCATTCGTGTTTTTTTTTTTTATTTATTTTTCAACTTTATTATTTACAGATTTATATTCTTTCTACTACACCTTCACAATTTTTTTTCCTCAAAATTTCTGAAAATGCATAGCAAAAAAAAGAATCAAATATAAAAAAGAAAATACATTTCTCATGTGAAAACTCATAAAAAGTCAATTTTATCCAGCTCATAAATCGATTCATACGAAATAGAGTAGTACACGTGAAGTAGGAAATTCTCAGAAGTTTTCTTCCTTATATTTTCCACTTTCTAACCTCTCGCAGCGGATTGCAGCGCGTACAAGAGAGGCTTTCTTTCACTCTCGAGGGTAATCTCAGGGGTGCAATCGCGATGTGGTGCGAGCGGCCAAGATGTACCTTATTACAAGTTCGATTCCAGTCATGTTACGACCCTCCGCCTTTAGAGACCAAGAGGGTAGATTGCCAACTTACCAACCGTAGAACGCAACGACCAGATATACACATATATATGTATATTTATATCCTCGCCTATTCCTTTGGCTTATCTTCTATTTTCCGCCCACGATATCACTCCTCACAAATTTCAAAGGGCACCTACGAAAATGTAGGTCATCGAGTTTTGACTATATCAACGAGAATTATATCATTATTAGGGTGGGCCAAATGAAACTTTGAATTTTTTTTTCTTTTACTATAATGAAAATACTGTTCGAGGTGACCAAAAA
>JAQQBS010000003.1:2953643-3039288 GCA_030347275.1 Microctonus aethiopoides | reverse complement strand
AATATCTGTTAATAATAGTTCCATTGTCAGTATTGTTTTCTGTGGCATTATACGTAAATGAATGAATGATATTGGCTGATTAATAGTTGGCAGCCAATACGCCAGTTGCGAGAATGCATTATCAGTTTGCATAAAATGTAATTTATATTTATCATTTTCATTATTAAAAGTTGTATGCGTAGGGGTATTAATGATGAAAGGTTTGTTCGTTTTATATATTAATATTAAATGTAAAAAGAGAAATGCGGGAATTTGTACATTGAATAATATATATTTATAGATTTTGATTGCGTGACGTATTGAAATATGGAAAAACAATAAAGGTATTCGAGGGGAATATATTATAATATATATATGAACAATAGAAAAATAAGAAAATTCGACGTCAGTATGGTATTTGCGGGCATTGAATGTATGACCATAATAATATTTAATATTATTTAATAATATTTAATAAATAATTAATAAATAATAATAAAAAAAAAAAATAATAAAATAATAATATTTAAATATAATTTTTATGCATGATAAAAAAATTTTTTTTATCGTCGATGAGCACAATGCGAACAATGATAATATAAAAATTGAAATTCAACGAGACTCAAAGAATATATCGTGGTATCCACGATCAAAAGAGTAAAGGGGTTGTCGAGGGGTGGTAGGAACATGTGTGCAATAGCGTCAACTGTTTTGGAATTTTGTGATTAATATTTTTCCTCGTGGGTGATTAAAAAAAATTAATCTGCGTTTTGTCGATGCATGAAAGAGTATTTGGTATCTGTATCTGCTATCCGTGAAAATTGCTATTGAAGTTATTTTATTTATTTATTTTTGTTTTTTAATTAATCTGTTGTATATTCGTTTTGGAATTCAAGCAAATGTGTTATCTCCCGCAGGCTTGTGGTAGTGTGAAATAACATGATAACAAATAAAAATTGGATGGAATAAAAAAAAATTGTGATTTATTATGGTTGAAATTCAATACGTATATATTTATATATTTATTTGTATAAACAATGTGTTTGTGATATTTTTTATAGTATTTTCGTGAATTGTTTCACGAATATTTTGTGGTATCTTGAGAGAAGATTTTGTTATATTCAACTCACCGCCATCATTCACCGATATTGTGGAAAATGAACGGAATTGTAGAGGGTAGAAACGTAAGGGTTGTTTCGCGGTTAGTTCGTCTGGAAATTCAATCGACTCTTAAATTCGAAGAGCAATTTGGCGTCTTGGCTGGGGTCGATGCGAGCTAGAGGCGATGGTAGAATGGATTTTATAGAATAAAAAATAGAGGGACTAAAAAGTTTTGTATGCGATAGAAAAAAAAAATAAAAATAAAAAATAAAAACAAATGAATGAATAAAAAATTACAAAAATAATTCTCCACAGAAATAAAATCAATTGTTAAGATATTTAATTGATTAATAATAAATTAAAAAAAAAAGTTAATGAAAAAAATAAATAACAAAAATAAAAATAAAATAATTAATTTTCTAAAATTCCAAATATGAATTATTTTTTTTTTTTTTTAATTTTCGTTGTATGTTCTTTTCTTCTACTATTCCACTCGATTTTTTCCTGATAACGAAAGCACAGCCCTGTACTGAGTGAAAATAACGCAAAAAATTCTCGCTGCTAGTTTCACGAATATCCCGAAATTTTCTTTCCTTTTTTTTTTTTTTTAATTATGTTTTATTTTATTATTTTTTTTTTTTTTTTTTGCATGCTTGTTCTCCCTTGACGATTCTCGATGAGCGACTGCCAGTATGGGGTGGCATAGGCGCGTACAAAAAATATTCCAAGCTGGGGGTGGCAAGCGGATGAGGATGATGGAGAAAGTTGAGCGATAAAACAAAAAAAAAATACAACGAACCAACGTGAACATGAAGGGTGAACGGCGTATGCAACGGGGGTGGTAGAATAGTATAGGGGCGCGTGTATGCGCGCGTTTACCGTCAATTTATATTGGTACGCGAACCGAACTAATTTCAGTAACAACCGCTTCGGGGCCAGTGCACGAATGAGTCTTCATTCTCCCGTTGGGACTACCATACAATTCATCGAAACGTAACATGAACTACATTTTTATTTTTTTTTACACTGCTGACGTTCAAGCATTGACAGTTACACCACCTATAGATGCAATTTGAAAGCCTCATTTAAGCTAAACTGACATCGTCCAATTTTCATCTCTCATTGAGTTTAATCAATGTTAACTGTGTCACTTAATTATCCCCTAAATTCTTTTTCGCCCACATATTTTTATTAACCTCTAATAAACCATTGAAAAAATGAATAAATAAATGGAGACAAAAAAGCCACTCATACAGCCAAGTATTTGAAATATTATTCCTTCATATTTATGGACATATTGAAGTGGTGAAAATATACAAAAATGGATAGAGAATCGAAGATAAAAGAATCAGTGCTTTGATTCGCTGTGTCAGCCAGTTACTTCGGGGTAACTTTACTAGCAGTTCACGAGGGTTTTATCACAAATTTATAAGCAAACTTGAGTTTACCTACTGCTATACATACACATGTGTGAGAGTATATACATAAACATGTTTATAGACATACATATATTTTAAAGCACTAGATATACACGAAGTTGTGAGTTTACGATGTCAACGTTAATTCGATTTACGTTGGCCGTCAAAGACATCATGATAAATCTATGAATGAAGACACTACATATTCTTCTTTATGTATTAACTTGACGTCATTTCCAACGATGTTCCTTATAAAATGTTTATTTACTGAGGATATTTATACTATCTTGTGTGCAAAAGCTGATTATGATGAAATAAAAAAATTTCCTATCCAACAGACACAAAATATTTATGGTAAAATTAAATGTCTGACTGTAAAGGGTTTATCTACTTGGGAAATTTAAAGGAAATCAAATTCTTGTCGAAGATGATTGAATGATGTGGTTAATATGAGCTGAGTGGATGAAGCTTTCACATTATGAGTACATGTAGATATATTTTCTCATCTTTGACGCATCTGAAGAGAAATAAGAGAGGAACAAGAATAAGTGAGAGACTAAGCAGAGGGTGGCGCGGATTAATAGCCGAGGACGCAAATTAGACGCGGAGCCACCAGCGCTACGGTACAACTACGTGATTACGGGTTAATCAGAATTAATTAAGTGCCATGACATGCACGTCGCTACTTCGTTACGTGTGACGTGTCAAGTGCCACCCTGTCCCCTCTTTTCAGTTTCTCAACTCGACGGCACTCTTGATACGGAGGGGGAATAGAGAGAGCGCCTAGTATACCATGTCCCTTTCACCACTTTTGTCTTTTCTATATTGAGTCAAGTGTGTGATCTTAATGATATGCACGTCCATGCATGCTACTAACACAAACTTCACGATGATGTATACAGAAGTGAAAAGTGAATAAAAAAAAAAATCTTGATACAAGCCTGAAATATGCTTGACTCAAGACATACACATGTCTTGAGTTAAATCAGTCGTAAAAATGGGGTAAGTCGAAAATAAACTTGATTCAAGTTGTTTTAAGACTTGATTCAAAACTTCTAAAATCTTGATCGAAGATTTTTTTAAGCTTGATTAAAATTTTTTTAAATTTTCAATGGGGATTTGTTGAAATTATATTTACTCACTATTTTATGAAAATGGAAATAAAAAGCAGGAAATAGATAATTCAAAAAATTAGTATAAGCTGTTTTTATGTGATATTCATTACATGATTTGAAAAACAACATAAAAACGATGCAGAACAATAATTTTATACTTTTTGTATTGACTGTACGTTAGGGTGTGTCATTTTTGGGCAAATTTTTATTTGTTTAATTAATTTATCAATTAAACAATAAAATTGAAATTTAATTTAATTTTAATATTGATTTGAGGTATTGTCCGAATGATTAATTTTACAACGAGAAAATTCCAAATTTAAACTAAGACATTTTCAAACTTGAATCAAGTCATATTTAGACTTGGATCAAGACATTTGTAGACTTGAGATGTTATTCTTCCATCAAGTCAATTTTCCGCTTGTATCAAATCCAAAATTTTGATTATTTGTAAGAATATCAATACTTTCAACACAAGTCGATTTTAGACTTGAATCAAGTCTCACCAAACTTGATTCAAGTTTTTTTTTTTTTAGGCAAAAGCCGTATGAATGTATATAAAAAATACCTAATAAAGTAGCATTTATACAGCACGTTCGTTTATTATCATTCATGCATCATAAATTTTAATGGCATCGGGAGATTGATTGTAATTATTCAATGCGCCGGAAGTGAAATCGACATTTGGTATTAACGCATTGTATAAAGTGGTACAACTAAAATGGGATGGTGAATTTAGAGCTATATAGAATAGGGTGGAATACTAGTGACCAATGAGTATCCACGTAATCCACAGTGTAAGGGGTTGCTGTGGATGGGACATGACGCGTCGTATCAAGGGACGTTGGCCACGCGGGACTTGTAACTACCTCTAACAAGTGAATGGTCCAGTGACCAGTGTGTAGCAATGTGCACACTTTCTACCCTACTCCCACATTCACCATCCCTTTTCGATCTTCACATCATGTTCGTCGATTTTCGCCCTCGCCCTTTACTCAATAACCCCCATAGACCATTGGGTAAGCTCACAGCTTGTTAAAGAAGATGGAGATACACAGACGTGTCTGACTAAAAAATTTTTTATCTACTATATTCGTTTGGTATTCCCTGAGGGACATCCTCAGTATTCACTGGAGGTGAATGAAAAAAAGGAATGAGTGGGCGAATGGTTGACTATTGAATATAGAGAAACGAGAAATGCAGATGCCCGTCAGACAGGATGGTGAATAAAAAAAAAATAAAAGAAAAAAAAATACCTTTGCATTATCGACACTTGAAGACGAATCGACGAAACGCATCGGTGGACAAACGAGTATAGAGTACTGCCCACTATACATACATATTACTGAAAGGTATATGTACGAAAATAGTTACTGCTGAAAAGAATTCGTGATTCAATGTGAATGTTGTATACATGATGAATAAAGCTCATTGGTTGGCAAAGTCCAACTTGAGCACGTATCAACTGGAATGAAAGCCAGACTTATATATACGTCGAGATGAAGAAGCGAATGATGAGTGAAAAAAAAAAGAAAAAGGAAAAAAGTAAATATAAAAATAAAAAAGTAAAAATATGAAGAAGAAAAAGAAGAATAGTTCAGTTGCACTGTTGTGAACTAACAATGTTGTTGAGAGATGCCTAATTAAATAAGACGTACCAAAATACCGGATGGTCTGCTAGCTAACAAGGGCGTCAGAGCGAAGGGTGTGTCAACAGAGACGCGACTGACGTCGGGTCAACCAGAGTGCCTCGAGAGGACTTGTCAGTTTCTATCCCTGGCTTTCAACTTCTACCCTTAAACCTCATCTACCACCTCGTGGGAACGACAGACCGTGGAGGAAGTAGTGAGGGAAAGAGACAGTAACTCGCGCACGGTAATTGTAGTGCTGCAGACCGAGTTGTCCATGAGAGGCTTCTCCTTTTTTTTTTTTTTTTCATTTTTTTTTTTTCACCTCACTCGAGTCACTTGGAATTGAAGGCGAGATTTTCAACCCCATTTTCTCATCTACACACGGTTAATTCACCGAGTCAACTGTAAAACTGAAATGCAGTCACGTATACCGTGTGTAGAAGAATTAAAAGATTAAAAAGCGAATGAAATCGAGAAATAGAATAAAATTTATTGTAACTGTTTAATTAGTGAATAAATAAGTGAGTTAATTTTTAATGTTTATCGTAGGATAAAAATAAAAATGATGCTTTATAATTTTCACCCTTCTCTAATAAACTGTTCAGTTAAAACTTTATTAATAAAAATTTTTCATGTTAGAAGAAATGATTTAGTGTAATATGATATCACAATATTAATTTGCTTCATTTCTTCTTTATTGAAGGGGTAAAAATAATTTGGATAATTTCTATCCGGGCTTAAATTATTATTTTGTAATTTACGTTATGTATGATTATATATTTTTACAATGATAAGCAAAATGTTGATAGAAATATGAGAGTGCACGCAACTGTCGTGTCCGCCGGAAATAAAATCACATTCCGTGAGTATTGAAAATTGTAAAAAGGATGGGCGGAAGTAAAAAGATGGATGGGTAAAAACCGAAAGGGTATCTGCAGTACCAAGACGTAGATTTATTCTTCTTGGATGCTTTGAAATGTTTCCTTTACACGCTCAACGAGACTTCGTCACGTGTGTGCTTGCAAGAAATACTCCTTGGTGTATAATACTGAAATAAAATCGAATACGAATTTTTTTACAGACGCGTGCGCACACTTTTCAACATCATGGAATAAAAAATAAATAAATAAACGGAGAGAATTTCTGAAGGGAAAGAAAAAAAGAAGATACGATGGGAGGGTATATATTGACAGTTGAGAGTAGTGCGCCGTATCTAATTCCGCAAAGTGATGCCTAAGCCTACTATATGCGGTACGGAAAGCTGAAACTCGATACCAAGTCGCGAATAACGATGGGTAGGGTGGACGATGTTGCTTACTTCTCAGAGGGGATGGTGAAAAAAAATATGTATAAATATAAATGTGTGTGTATATTTATGTATAAAAGAAAATAAATAAAATCCGGAAGATTGTAAAGTGAGAGTTTTAGTATAACAAAACTTTAAAACCACAATTTTAATTAATTGCAAAACTCCCACACACTTATTTACTGTTCTGACTCTCGTTAATGGCGAAAAAATATTAACAAAGTGCAATGAATGATGTTGAAATCTCTTTATAATCAATATTGATTTTGCTTCAACTTCATTTTCGAATATTCCATTCTTTATAATGAAAAAAAAAAAAATGATATTCTTTCGGGGGTGTAGTAAATGAAAAACATTTATTTCAAATAAATATTAATTTGTCTGGATTAAATATTTGGTTTTCTATTTTCTATTTTGTTATTGAATTAAATTAAATATAAAGTCAGATTTAATTTGATCAATGCTGTGTATAGGAGATCGAGATTTAAATATTCCTCATCTTTTTTACGATATTTTTTTAATTTTTAAGATCAAACAAAGTCCGAATTGTTTTTAAATAGTAATTGGTGAATTTAAGAAGCCATATAGCTTTCAATATTTCCCTTTATTTTTTCTTTTCTCTATTTCCTTTCATCTGAATATTTTCTTTTCACTCATCCTCTCTCATTTTCCTTTTTGATAGTCGTTAAAAGTCTCGGAGAAATTACACTAACCCATATCGCTTTTCAGTAGTATCAACGATGAAAAGAAGTATGCCAAGTCTTGAGGGGAGTGGACTTGAATTTATTCTCATTCTACGATAAATAAACCACGCCTGGAGGGGGTCGACAACGTCGACGTTGCGGCTGGCAACAGCCTCCAACATCCCGTTCTTCTCGTTTTATTTTTTTCTTATATATTATACCTATACACATCCCATTTTTTACATCTTTTCTTTTTTTTTTCTCCTACTCTCCATCACCTCACTATCGCCCTTATTTTTTTAACCCACGGTCCGACCCTTTATCATGCGGGGGGGTTGTTTACGGTTGCCACGAATGTAAACTTGACAAGCTCAACAATTTATCATTCAAATTATTCTCGTGGTTAATCCCCGCGACAAAGTGACAGACACACGATGTTTTCTTTCAACGATTATTCTCTAAACTTTTTATTCTCTTAGTCATGTATTTAACGACATTAGATGTACTAATATTTAAATATAATCCAGCGTTGCAACTTGATTTGAATAATATTAAAAAAATTATTAAAAGAAATTTAAGAAACTTCTCAAATTCTTAAATACAACATCCAAAAAATAAAGTCTTGAATCAAGTCGCGATTCAGACTTGACACAAATAGTCTTGATACAAGTGTGAAATATGCTTGACTCAAGATATTACACATGTCTTGAGTTAAATCAGTCGTAAAAATGGGGTAAGTCGAAAATAAACTTGATTCAAGTTGTTTTTAGTCTTGATTCAAAACTTCTAAAATCTTGATCGACGATTTTTTTAAGCTTGATTAAAATTTTTTTTAATTTTCAATGGGGATTTGTTGAAATTATATTTACTCACTATTTTCTAAAAATGGAAATAAAAAGCAGAAAATAGATAATTCAAAAAATTAGTATAAGCTGTTCTTATGTGATATTCATTACATGAATTGAAAAACAACATAAAAACGACGTAGAATAATAATTTTATACTTTTTGTATTGACTGTACATTAGGGCGTGCCATATTTGGGCGAATTTTTATTTGTTTAATCAATTTATCAATTAAACAATAAAAGTGGAATTTAATTTAATTTTAATATTGATTTGAGGTATTGTCCGAATGATTAATTTTACAACGAGAAAATTCCAAATTTAAACTAAGACATTTTCAAACTTGAATCAAGTCATATTTAGACTTGGATCAAGACTTGAGGTGTTATTCTTCGATCAAGTCAATTTCCCGCTTGTATCAAGTCCAAAATTTTGATTATTTGTAAGAATATCAATACTTTCAACACAAATTGATTTTAAACTTGAATCAAGTCTCAGCAACTTGATTCAAATCCTTTTTTTTTTTTGGGTGAACTATTGGAATAAAAACAAGAGTATCGCGATTCTGCGAGTGGCCGTGGCGAAACAAAAGGGATTTGAGGCCTGAGTATGAGAATATATACCTACGTTTATATGTATATGGATGAGGTAAACGGGGGTTACAACAGACGGCAGTGTTTCCCCTCGAGACAGTCGATATTCCGCTATCGGCATCGACGTGCCTTGGGCCATAGAACGTCAGTTCCCGTGGCGATGGGGCGGCGACGGTGCTCAGGAAGCAAGGGAGGAAATGGAGGGTTGTTGCCGAGTCCCGACATGCTCGGCCTCGATTAATCAATTGGGGGGCGTTTCGCGGCGGTGGTCGACGAACGTCCTCGCGATCTTTCTTCTCACACAGTCATACTCTTCTATCTTCTTCATTTCTTCTCTGTTACACTTACTCCACTGTTCTTTTCTCTCTACTGTTAGTTTCTTCCTTCATTACGTCGTTCGCTTGCTCGCCGACTTGAGAAGAGTGACTTTAGACGGATAGTGACGGCGTTCAGGATTGGTTGGAACTTTTGATGAATGAAGGAGAAGGTGATTTCGTCGTCTTTCAAGCTATACTCGCAGGTTATTTCACGCGGCTTGACACGCGAATGAGAGCAAACGAGAAAGAAAGACGGGTGGAAATAAAATAAGTTTAAAAAATAGATTGTATAAAGAGATAGATGAGGAAAAGACAAAAAAAAAAGAAAAAAAGAAAGAAGGGGGATAATAATTTTATTGGTGAATGAATAGTTTTATATAAAGGGAGAAAAATGATAATTTATATTCATGAGATATGAAAATAGCTCGGTAAATAAATTAATCACACCAATTCACAATTAATGGTTTATATAATTTTGTTTTATATTTATATCTACGCAATTGTATGACAATTTTGTATTGTCGGTTATTATAATGCGAATAGTGTAATATGTACATTTAGTTGTTATGGCAAGCTACCAATTTATGTAAGCTTTGCAAAAGGACTTGGTAGGCACATCGCAAGCATAACTCAGCACTTTATCCCACACTATCCCACGTTGCATTAACTTAACGTTGCTTTAATTTTTAGGCATTCTATTTCTGTCTTTCTTATAGCATTTACATTCTTCCTCTCTTTTGCTTTCATTATTCCTCAATGTAAAACAGCTCTCGACGTGACTTTATTGTCTCATTAAAAGTGACGCTGAGTGGGACCAGCCTCGACTTACAGCCAACTTTTATTACTTGCGTGATGAAACACACGAAACGCCTGAGTATATATACCCTTACTCTTATGCCTTTCTTCTCTCACTCTCTTCCGCTTATTCTTCATGTACTAGCGATGCAAATAGTATATAATATCCTGTGAATAAACGAGATAGCTGGGGTCATCATGAGATAATAAAAATAGAAAATATTTTATTTTTTAATTCAAATAAAAAATGATGATTTGTATTTTTGTTCAAACCCTTATTTGAATAAAATAGAATTAAAATATCATTTTAATATTAATAAATTGAATTATTATTGTAAATAGAATCAATTTGATATTAATTGATATTTAGATTTTTCATCAATTATATTTCAATTACTTCAAAGTTATCATTTGCAATACTTCAAAATTTATCAACAACCGGATACAGATTGTAATTCGTTTGTTAATTAATGATGGGACATCATGGAGTGGATAGATGCAAAAGTGAATGGTTATAAGGAATGATGAGAGGAAAGAGAGTAAGAAGGAGTCAAGTAGCGAATGAAAATGGAAGAGAAATAATGGGAAAACAAGAGAGAAGCTGCTTCTCAAGAAGCGTTGAAAGCCGCCCAACCATTTGTCACTGTCCACGACAGAAGTAGAGACTTGGGGGAAAATCGATCCCATTCTCGTTCCACCAATAAACTTCTCCTTCTTCCTACGCTTTATCCGCCCATACCCTACTCAACAACTTTTGCGATTTCATTTGGATATTATTGCATTGAGCCAATATTTGTCACTCAAATATACCAAACCTTTTTTCCATCTTCTTCTTCTTCTTCTTCTTCAAAAAAAAAAAAAAAATAAAGAAAAATAAATAAATAAATAAATAACGTCGTCACTATTATTTATATAATTTCATAACTTTCATTCTTTCATTTAATATAATATATCTTCAAAATATATTCATTTAAATTCCATCATAGTCAGTGACATAAATCGTAAAAATCTCTCTGTTGTTCTCCTCGTCAAAAATCCATGCTGCAAATTCACCCCAACCAACCATATGAATCCCGTTGCTCACTCATACCATATTCTCATCCGAATATATACATAAACAGACAAACTAATACTGCTGAGTTGCCAGCTCTTTTACAAACAGTAGAGAAAACTAAAGCGCTCTCTTCTATATATCCAAACTCTCTTTCTCACTCAGTCCCTCAGTCTGCTCCTCAGAGAACGAATGAACGACCAAACGAGGAAAGTCTCGAGTTCATTTTCCCCTGGAATACAAGGTTGCAGTTACCACAACTCGCGGAAGGACACAAACTCTACAGCTTCGTGTAAGAGAAATAAGCGAATATATATTCAGCAAAGAACTTCGTTGCTGAATACGTATAAAAGTGTTCGCGTCTTGTGTGTCCTTTTCTCTCTGGATAAATGTTAAACAAATGGAATATATTGAGAGAAACATTGACAATGGTAACTGATAGGTAAGTGAATAAGTATCAAAAGTTGAGGACAGCATTGATGAAAGAAGATAAATAAAGGTCGTGTGTGAGAGATAAAAGAATAATTGAACTTATACAATCATGAGTTTTCTCCACAAGCTCTATCTGTGGATATATTACCAACAGTAGTAGAATGAGTTATGGTGTTAATTACCACCCCCCCCTTCAAATCCAAGTGACGAAGCAAACGAGAAAGAGAGAGCGACGGAGAGATTGAGGGGACATAGTTGATATAACGATGGATGGAGAAGTGAGAAAATGTGGCGAGGAATAGGACGCTTTAGTGGCATTGCACGCGGGAAAGGATCGAGGCACTCGGGTGCGAGATAACGTTTTCAATTACCTGCAGGATGTGATGTAGTTATGAGTTAGATACCTAGAGGGTGGATGAAGAGAGGTGTGAGCGCAAATGCCATCGCGTTGGCGTGAGATGATGAGCCAAGATGAGCTTGGTGAAAAGGAATGGCAAAAGAGTGTGAGGTGTAGAGCAAAGCAAGTTATCCAGCTCTCTTGCTAATACTTGTACATCCGCGTGTCCTCGTGAGATAAACTCAAAGCTGATAGTACAAGAAAGTGGTTGTGCCGGCTAAGTATTTTATGAATATTGTCAGCGTCTGTCAGAGGGCATAAGAATTTTTTTTTTATTGATGAGTTGGAATGAAGGAAGTGAATAAAATGAAGATAGATAAGAACATTGAAGATGGTAAATGATGAGAACAAAAAGTATAAAATAAAGTGAAGCGATCCAATTAGTTGACGAGTTTAATGCATAGATAAAAAGTTATTTATAAAGACAGAAAGAATAAAAGTATATATACTTTTAGTAATAATCCGTCAATTTAATTGCAATGTAACATTAATTATTTTTTTTTATCCTTTTATTTTTAGATATTTTTCTATGCTTTTGTTATTTCACTAAACACGCTCGCTGTGGGTTATTACTTTCATCGCGAGAGAAAGATCTACTTTTAGTTCGGTTGCGCTCGACGAGACACAGTAGATAACGTGCACGCAAAACATATATGTATGTGTAAAAATATATGTATAGATATATTTATCTCTCTTGCTCGGGTAATTTCACGGCGACTACCCTCCGGATGCATTTTATCCAGGGGTAACGCGCCACTCCGAGAGAAACATAAATCAGCGGACCACTACGGCGTGTGTCTAAAGTAAAATCCTGACGGGATTCGCATCTACTCTCACTCATGTGCATTATCCAATAGTGTTTTTTTAAAAATGGAATGAAAAAATAAAACAAAAAATTATATAAGCCAAAATTCATCGAATTTTTATTTATATATATATATTTCGCGACTTATTTTGGTATGTAATTTATACAGTTGAAAAATGTTTGAAAAGATCAGCGAGATCCTATTTTATATATTCTCATTTTTATTTTTATTTTGTTCTGTCTACATATGTATGTGGACGAATTTTGATATGGCGCGTATGTTAAAGTTCCCATAGGGATGTGAAACCCTCCACTACCTTGACTCACACTCGTGGGATACACATATTTCTAACGGACCACATCGTTTGCTCCTGCTGTTGACGTCATATTTATCGTCCTAACTGCACGATTACGTTGGATATAAAAACTGCGTCGCGATGGGAGTTTGTATGATGAAGAGGGTACAGTCAACTGAGTAGGTATATTGTTGAGTGTGCGCAATTTATCGTGCACACGCCCGATGAAAAGTTAAGATCATTTGTTTAACAATTTTGAGTTTATCTTGAAAATTGAATAGAAGAAATGAATGAGGGACAATGAAAATAAAATATTAGAAAATCAATTGAAGAAGCTTTAAGAAAAATACTAAGACTGTAAATTTAATATTTATGATATCTGAAATAAAATAATACATTGATGAATAATATATTATTTTTTAATTTCTTTAGTTGACTAGTCATTTGTTTACATTAGTAGAAAAAATTAAAGGGTCAAAAAATTATTCGAAATTTTTCCGCGTTTTTTGACAGGTTGTACCTCAGTGAAAAATGGTCGTATCGAATTTTTTAAAAAAGCATTTTTAAGCTCTGAGTCTCTAGTTTTCAGATCTTGTAGCGAAAAAAATTTTGGGAACCACGGTTATAACGTGATCCAAAAAAATATCGCAAAAAAAAAAATTTCCAAATTTTGTTTCTTTTTTTTTAATCCACGACCTTGAAAAAATTTTTTTCAGCTAAGCTATCAACGGGATTAAATAGCTTGTTTAATCAGCTTCAATTTCTTTTTTTTAAAACCTCGATACGACCATTTTTCACTGAGATACAGCTTGTCAAAAAGCAGAAAAAAATTTCGTAAATTTTTTTGTCCCTTTAATTTTTTCCACTAGTGTATTATTAGTCAATAAATTATTTTATCAGTACGACTAATGATTAACAACAAAGAAATATTATTATATAACGATGAAATAAGTGAGAAGATATATAAATGAATGAGAGAAAAATTAAATTAATGTTAATAAAGATAAATGAAGGTATAAAAATCTTCCAATGATTGACAAGAGAGAGCCTCAAGGGTTTACATGGCGTTGTAATCAAACTTGTGAGGTCAAACTGATGTTTGGTATAGAGTAGATACGTACATAGTAATCTATACGGAGCCAGAGTGAAGAGGGCACAGACTGAGAGGGATCCCTGGGAAAAGGGTGATGTACGAGAGAGCTGTTCAGTTTCTCGTCCGTTTTGCCGGATACGCGCGCGAGAGTTTCAAGTTACGCGAGCACCAGCAGAAAACTTTTCCTCGGCCATTCCCGAGGGACTTCGGCTTCCGTTACTATATACTATATATCCATGTATATGTTTGTAGAGCTATATATTATCTTTTTTTTTTTTTTTTATTTTTTTTTCGTTTGCCTTCTCTCTTTATTCGCGAGGTTCCTCGCAATTTATAACTCCCGACTAACCGGATCCGACTCTCCACTATTGCTCCTTCTTTATTTGACACTTCTGACGTTGTGAGTTAGCGAGGAATTGAAAATTCGCCGAGTCATCGATATGGAGATTCAAATTTTATGGCCGAATATATAAATTCAATCGAATTGTGAACACATCATGTATATATACACTATAGTAAAACTTATTGTGACTTGTGCTTGGTATAATGTAACTGTGAGCCGAAAAGTTTCCATAAAAATGTCGAATTTGTATAAGTTCCTATTCTATTTTTTATTTTATTGTTTTCTTTGCTGACATTTTTATATATTTAAAGCGCGAAAACGAAGAAAAATATTATAATTTGTCAATGATAATTGATTTATGACTTTATTTATTATTTATTAAATATATACACATTTTTTTTTCTTAAATATTTTTAGCGGTGTATTATTTTATGAGCAATGAAATATAATCCGCAAAAAATCCCGTCATAAATCATAATCATCAATGTAAAAGTACATATCTATTCGCAGATTTTTTTTCTTAAATCCATAACAATTTTAAATGGCGATTTCGTTCCACTAATCCTGGTATTATTCCAGTGCTTAATTCGCATTCATGCATACACATGTATATATTTTTATAGACCGCTATAATAAATTTAGAGTTATAAAATATATAACACTACCGCTCAAAAGTATTTGCCCACCTGCATTTTTTTTTATATTATAAACAATATATTTATTAAAATTATTTTATTAGGTTTGATTTTTTGTATTTCTCCGCAAAAATACAGTGGACACATAGATGAGTCTAAAATTTACAATTATTAATAATTATATTAATTAAAATTACCCAAAACTCTTTTTATTTATTTAAACTTTTTCGAAATATTTTTTTCTGAGTGGCCAAATACTTTTGAGCGGTAGTGTACACGAAATATTTCTTAACGCACATTATGTTACATATACAATATAAAAACCAGTAAAAGTAAACTGAGAAACGACGTTACTTTGATATAAAAATGGCAAAATGGCGTTTGGGTTCTACTGTAAAAATTCAAATTCATACACATGAAAATGTTGGTACACATGTTCGTAGTAGAGCACTCCATATACAGAATATTGGTCGTTGAAAAATTTTTGCCATCACGGTCACGCTAGTAGAAACGGCATGTCTGTGCCATGCAGTAGAAATAGCCTGTATCAAGTCAGACTGGTATACTTACTATGTAATATAATACGTTTCTTTGTTGTATTATAATATTATTAAACTCGTTAGTCAGTACCCAAACTTGCGAGAATATTTCATAATATTATAGAATTACAAGTCAAAGGATAAACGATGATAAAGATAAATGAATATAAAGGAATACTGATAAACACAGTGACATAGAGAAGACATTTAACCTTCATCAGTCCACCCTCGTTTACTAACAACATACATAGTAAAAGTAATTACCTTTGTTCGACGAACGTACAAATTGCGACATTTCTCTAGTTCGCTTCCTCTCAGACAAAATTGAACCAACACGCGTATGTCCAACTCGACGTTTGTATTTTTGTTGGAAAATGCAACAACTCAACCACTTTATGGATGAGTAAAAGTTTACCCATAATGTGCTTCCGTCATTTTCGAAACAGTGCATTTGAAGCTGAAGAAATATCTGTCTATTGTTTAGTTCACATGAAAAATAAGAGAGTGGAATAATCATCAGAGATGTAAAAGGATAAAAATAAAAAAGAGTGGAACATAAAGAAGTAAAATAGGGGTGCGAATTAGAGAGAATGAGAAAGCGAAACGAAAACGATTGCAATGCGTTAGAAGGGTGGTGAAATATTCACAAGAATAGGGTGGGAAAATGTGGTTGTGGCTGTAGTACAGGCAGGAAGAGAGAAAGAGGACCCTGGTTTGGATCTGCATATTTAGCTAAGGGTCGCGTCGCGGCCATTGGAATTGCAAAATCGTAAATTGGACTTGTTCGAGTCACCCGGGCGGATGGCGACTCGTACAAAGTTTTCGAATTAACTGCGCAGTACGCGGATATATCTCGCGAGTTGTGAGCGAGATACAAATTCGACGGATATGTCAGAGAGGAAGCCAGCGACGATTGATGAAAATAATTTGTATGAGAATGCTGGTCTGCGGAAGATATTGTTGGAAGAGGAGGAAGATGAGGATGAGTGTGTCGAAACTTTGAACAAGCGGTTTGAAATTTCTAGTATTAAGTTAGATAATGAGGTCTCTCTCTCATTTTCTCATTTGACTATTATATAATTATTGTATTGTGTGTATGTATTATCTTTACTTCTGAATGCACATTGCAGAATTCTAAAAAGATTATAATGTGAAGAGTAATTTATTTATAAAGTGTGGGAGTAAATAAATGAAAAGATATATCACGGATTTTTTATATAGAGTATTTTCTTAATGGCGGGTTTATCGCACCCTGCTTTGCTCCAACAATGTGAATAAAAAATAAGTAAGGATAAAGGGTGAAGAAGAAAAAACGAAGGCAATTTCGCAGATTGGCCAGATGATGGCGACGTATCTTCTTTCTTCCAAAGTGATTCGATCGATTCAAGTGAATAAATCCCCGTTTGTTCACGACGTTCTTCATTCCCCTCGGGCAATATTGTGTCGTGACACAACGGTCTTGGTCGCAAATGCTCTCTGCACGGGTGACAAAAAGCCAGAGATACTTGGTGAAAAAAAAAATAGGGAATTGATAAAATAAATGTTAGCGAGCAGCAATTGACAATCGAAAAATGGTTAAGCGTTTACGCTCAAGACAAGTATCCCATTTCCATCTCTCTTAAACGGAATTTGTAGATGCTCGAATTTAACCCGGTAAACAATAAAAATAAAAATATGATTTGAACTGAAGATTCAAAAAAAAAAAAAACAAAATATTTTTCCCATAATGACAAATGAATAATATAAATATAAATATTAATATATTAAATAAAAGCTCTACTACATGACTGATATTTTCCCTCTCTTTTGCTTTGCACGATTTCTGTCGTGGAATCGATTGGTCCTCTCACGTACATTCGATTTAATATCTCGTATTTCTACCGAGTACTAAAGATATTTCGATATTATGCAACACATGTCGAGTAGTACGGGCTTAGAAACTCGTTGCGCGAGAGCGAGGAGAGGCGGAAAAAAATCATGAAAAAGAAGCAGGTGAAGTGTAGAAGGTGGTGCCATGAACGGTAAAAGTGCTGGGAAGAGAGAGGGCAAAGAGAGGCCATGCAAATGGAAAGTTATGCTGCAGAAAACGAATATTGAATCTGCAGCCGGTGTATGCGGGGAGTATGACGATGTATGTATAAGAAGGGTAGGTTACAAGAGGGTATACTTGATGCTTGCTTTTCATCCTCAGGGGCTAACGTCGTCGCCAGCATCGAGATCCATGTGATTCGAATATCCCGGACTCGCGGTTTTCGCTTAGACTTTCGTTTATATATGTATATTTATTTATTTTTTTTCTTCTTCGATTTATCCCTCAATTCTATATACCTTATTCCGTGTACTACCGATACCTCCATTTCGAGACGAGGAGTTTCGTCTACGAGAAATGGGATAAGTCCTGGAATTTTATTTCACTTTTGCGCCACTGGACTGAATTCTCAACGGAGAATGATGATAAAAAACTAAATTAAATTAGCATTAAATTAATATTTACCTCAAAGGATCAGAAATGAAACTCAATTAATATAATTATTACGCGATTGATCTCCATGAACAGGAGCGAGCTGAGCATTACGATCAGACTCCTCACTGGCCATGGACTATTCAAATCCCATTGCAAAAATATAGGGGTTGGTAGCGATGCCAACTGCAGGTTTTGCGGCGAGGATGGAGAGGACTGTTTACACTTACTATGTGATTGTCCTGCACTAGCAATGTTGAGGCCTGGCATTCCCGCGGAAGGAACAACTTGCGAATATAGGGGCCGTCGAGCTACTTAGGTTTGCAATTAAAGCAGAACTAGTAGTTTAGGTGAGCCTCAGGAAACACGGAGCTACAAAATAACCCACGCCAAGTGGGTTCGGTGGCGCTCAGGGTGAAACTACACCCATCCGTCTATTATTATTATTATTATTATTATTATTAATATAATTATTAATATCTGTGATGATATTGTAAATTTATTTATTCAGTCTGTAACAGCTTTTTGCATTGCTAAAAGAGCCACCAAATTTCAACACAGTGAAATTATTGAGCGACTGAATAGAATTGGATATTCTTTCGTTAATCCTCAAACTTTCTACGGATTGCATCGATTTGAAAATTGTTCCCAATGAAATTGTGCTGTGCACTATCCCGGAAGAGCTTTTAATTGTTGAAACTAGTTTAGTGATAAAAAATTCATAGCTTCACGAGCGTCACAATGATATGGCTGACAGATTTATTCTTGGTTTTATTGTGCTCCAGTTAAACTGTATTCTCGACCTTTAGTTTTTCCTCTCACTTATAATTCTTGTCAGAGAAATATTTTATTTTAATCGGTCGCAGTACGGTGAAAAGTTTCCAAAGAATATATATAAGACGACGAGCAAACACACAGTATAGGAAAAAATAAAAAAATAAAATAAAATAAAATGAATGATAAAACTGGAGGACAAAAGTAGAGTTCAGTTATCACGTGAGCTTGCGACTGGATTAAATACAGGATTGTGCATGAGATGGTAGACTTCTTCAGCCACGCGAAGGAAAGATTCCACGTGAAATTCCCCGAGGGTAAAAGAGGAAGAGCGTGGGCGGATGGTGCGTCCGCGCGAATACGCTCTCGCCTTTCCGCTAATATTTCATCGCGGCGCCGTATAGTTACTTGTGTCCCCGCGCACACTCTCGTTCACCGACACGTCGGCCATCTTGCTTCCGGTCCCGGGCACACCGGAAGCGGCCGGATGTGCCGCGACAAAGCAACGCTGCGGAAAAATCACGGGACCATGAAGCGTGGATAAACAGAGAAGGAATGGCCGCTGGGAATCGCGTATAAAATACACCATTCTCTTTTGCACACTTTATCTATATGGCGTCGATGGATAAACAGCGATCTGGCATGCAGCAAATAATCGATTGCTTTTGTTTCCTTTTCATTATTTTTTTTTTTTTTTTCCAACATTTTGTTTTATTTTATTTGTTAGTTTTGTATTTTATTTTTTACTCATTCATTCTGCCGCGGCATTGAAATTTATCTTCTGTTATATGTGAGAAGAAAAAAACACAAATTTATGCTGTTATATAGCGTTACGAATGGAAGCCAAGCGAGAGGTTTGAAATTTTGTGATCCGGTCGTAACTCGAAGGGTAGGACCCCTTACGTGAATCAACCCTCGGGGTTTCGTTGAAGCAAACTATTGGATTTTAACCTCATCTGTGGTAGTTGCTTGCGTCTCGCACCGCGGGACATTTTCGTGCGTTATATTTTCTATGCTGTGGACCAAAAGTGAAAGACACCCTTTTTGCTAAAGAGGGTTGGTGTTAGACATCGAATAAGGGGAGTCAAAGGCATCTCCGTGTTGGAAATTATTGTTGAGCAATTCATACCGCAGTGTGCGATCACTGCACATTGACTTTTATAAAACATGATAACATTTAAATGTATTTATTAATTTTTTTCTTTCTCATTTTATTATTTTTTTCATTGAGAAAAATGGAATATTTTATTTCATTTCGTATTTCGTGAATATTTCTAAGCGCGAAGGTAATTTTCAAGCAGTATAAAATGACGGTACGATCTCATACTGGCGAGGCTTTATTCCCAGAGACACAATTTTCTCTGTCATGAAACCATAAACATCCTTCTACGAGTGCCCACACACACCTTTCAACCTCTCTGCTGCCATCCCTCCCCAGCCACACCTCACCCCATAATCTAGACGCCGCCACTCTAGCAAGATTCTCCCGTTTCTAGCGCCATTTAGATAAACTCGTAATCTAGGCGACATTTCCTACGGTGAAATATTCCCTCGGGGTCGGCCTCGTCGCTTCTCGGGTTGCCCCTAGCGAGGGGTGTGAACAACCCCCCGGACGCCCAAGAACAAACTCATAAAACATTTATCAACGCATTTAACTCACCCTCATGACATTAAAATCTTAATATAATCAAATCACAACCTTAATTTGTTTATAAAATATTTTTTTTTCCTTCTAAATTCATTTTACGAATTTTCATTAAACTATTCGAAGTGAAATATTTTTTATGATGTAGTGGTTTAAAGCCATTGCTAGAGATGAATCCAGCTAGAAGGGATATAATATACGCTCGAAGAATCTCACTTGCTTGGTTCTCGAATGATGGCATGAGCAAAACGAGAGACAGAGGGAGAAACAGATGATGGCATAGTGGATCATGGTATGACAGTATTACAAGGTAAATGAGAAATGTAGAGGGCGCTAGAGAGCACAGCAAAATCAAGAGAAATTGTGATAAGAGGATGGGAAAGAGCGTGCGGAATACCCTCACTGGCCACTTATTGCCACAGCGAATTATTTGCATAAACAAATTTCACTTGGTGGGGTAGATTCTAACCCGGTTGAAGTGGTCGTTCTGCCCTATGCAGAACAGTCTCTTCTCATTCCTTTGCCAGCTCGACCCTTTCAACCCCTACACAATGACTACCGGTCGCTATATATGGTAAAATTTTATGAAATTCAAAACATCTGTCCGACGTAATAACAAAACAATTTTTATAAAGCAAGAACAAAGAAAAAAAAAACACGGAAAAATAATTTTTTCTCTTTAATAATTTAATAAATCTATTTTCACTATGAGTTTAATTCAAATGCTAAAGCGAAACGTCCATTACTGGATGGACTGAGGGTATACTACGAGACACGATAAAGCAAGGGTTAATTATCAAATGGAATTAAACAGCAGTTTAATCTCCTGAGAGTGAAGTAGTAATTATAAGAAGTTATAAGGTACCTGCTGAGCTAAGAATCGTTCACCCTGCCATCAACTACTATTCTACTAGCTTCATCGTTGAGTAACATTAAAGATCACCCCGGCAGACTCATTTCTATATCGTAACACTCTACTACTCGACAGGTTGACATTCATTCGTAGCTTAGCGACCATATTCCCAAGGGCCGTTTGCTGCAATCAAAGTAAAACCCAACGTAGTTATGGCTAAAACTGCAGACGGCCATTTAATGTTTAACGGTCAAGTTGTAAAATGCAGGTTTCTTCATGAGACCCTATCACTGGCTAAAGCAATCGCGTGAACGCGCAGAAAAACATATTACTTTTCCCACAAGTTATCATCATCAGAAACTATCAAATAAAATGAAGAAAAAAAAAAAATTATAATAATACAAATAAATCTGCAAAGAAATTGATCAATAAAATTAATTGTCTATTTCATTTTCGTCGTTTCAAGTTCAACTATTAACACTACGAGAATTCAAAGTGATATTAAAATTAATTATTATAATAATATGAACATAATGATGGGTGGAAAATAGATAGAAAGATTAAATATTATTAATATTTAATAAAAATGATGAATTATTTGGATATATACAACAGCATATGTTGAAAAGTCTGGCATTGGTGCTATAACTAATCCTGATGGGATCAAAATTATTCTGTGGAAATATGAATGCGAAATGAGCGGTTGATCAGTTCGTTGATTCGCGATATACCAGTCCTGGAATATGGGACAGATTTGTTCATAAAAGGATTGACTAGGAAAAGAGACAGAGCAAATATATACATGTGGATGTATGTATGTATAGGTGTGCTTGAGGGAGTATGACAGTGAGTAAAGGGAAAGAGCGAGTGAGATGGTGTTAGAAGGGGTGGTAAGTGGCGCAGCTCAAAATGCCTGCGTTCTACACTCTGACGCGTTTGAACGGCAAATATTTGCCAGATAAACATTCGGGTATTCACGTTGGGCTTTACATTTTTCGCTGCGTCATCCCGACGTATAACGTTCGAGTAGATATTCCACCTTCTCTCGAACTCCATTCCATCGCCACACCCTTCATTTAGAGAGAAGCTGGGCTTTTTTTTTTTTTTTTCTATTTTCCTTTGCTTTTTTTATTTCACCCTCGTTATGTGCTCGCACTACTTCCCTTGCAATTTTATTTTCCAAATATTTTTTCATATTACTCCTGATTTCTCTCAACATATTTATGTTACTTGGAACATTTTATACAATCACATTCTCGCATACTTATTCATGTTGACATCAATAAAGAATATTAACGTGATATTTCTCGATGTAAGTTTTTCTCTATTTTTTTTGTTTTTTTTTTTGTTTTCCTCTTTAACACAATATAATACTAATTTTATTTATTCAATATTCGTGAAAAAATTATCAGAAAAAATACATTTCCCTTCTTTGATGTTCGTAATTCACCCCTTCTTCTTTTTTCATTTTTTTTTCTCCTTTTAATCTGCTGTCTCACCGTCTCTTTCATTACTGACGTCTTCCCTCCATCGAGTTCCCGCCATCCAACACGCCCTAACTCCTCTACAGCTGTATATATACAGCGTTTTTTTTTTTATTCCCTCTCAGCTTCTTTTTCACCATCCACCCCTGCCTCTCACCACCCGCTATTTCTTTTTCTTTCTCCAGCCATGCTTGGAGTGTAGTGCTGTGCAGTCTGTTGGTGATTAGTGCGCTCATTATGAGGGACGCTAATGATGCTTGCGTCGGTAGACAAAAGCTCCTGCTACTATATACGTATACGAATACATATAGCAATGTCATCTTGTGTATATGAGAGTAGGAAACACACCTTCGCATACTCTATCACAAAGTTACAATCTGAATCACGGAGTTGACCTCGCGAGACGCGAACAACAAATAAAATAAAGGATAGAGTGAGCACGATAGAACTTGGTGCAAGCTTGTCCAAGAGTTGTGCGTCACTTTGGCATGGATGAAAACAGACGCCTCGGGTTCTGGGTTAAGTTACACTTGATCCACGGGAATTCTCATTCTCCAACCCGGAGTGCCGCGGGCGACAGGAAAATAAAGAAAAATGTGGCGCCTTCACACCGGAGGTGCTGAGCATTGTTCATCGCTTGAATGTATTGATTGTAATGTTTGAATGCTGAGTTTGTAATCTCCAGTAACAAGAATTGCTGCGGGGGGAGTTTGAGTAAAAGATAGGAGTGAAAAAGTTTTTGAGAAAAATAACGAATGCAATGCTGATGAGATATGTGGAAGAAATTAATAAATTGCTTGGAATACAAGTTGATATTAACAAAATGTTTTGTTCAATGAATAACTCTTTTTTTTTTTACTTTTGTTTTCATGAATTACATTTTTTAATCAAGATTTTCTTGTAAATTGTGTACATTTTGCGTTATTAATGTCACGGTTTTACTTTTGTATATGAAATTACTTTCGTTTCTGATGATATATTTGAGTATATTTTATTTTTGTTTTTTTTTTATTTTTCTATTCATTTGTATATGAAAAAAAAAAAAAATCGTATCCATTTACCAACTATATTACGGCAAGTATTGTGCTGTTGTACTTTAGCAAAATGACTTAAGTTTTTTTCGTGTATTTACAGTCAATCGAGCATTTTGTACGGTGTCAAGTGTAAAGAAACGTTTTAGAGGTTGACAAAAGAAAATGTATTGCGTCAGCAACAAAATGAGCAAGAACGGAGGGTCATGTAACCGAGAGAGGAAAAGAGAAAAAATAAAAGCAGCAACAGTAGGAACAAGCAGCCATTGCTTACCTCTTATCGTGCCCCTCTAATTGCATTTTTATCGGAGTAAAAAATGATGCGCGTGAATCCGGTGCGCCCATACTCTCACACTCGTTGGCTTCCTATTTCTCTATTTTCTCCCCTTTGCCTACCTCACCACCCATCATTCTACGCCTTTTGCTATCAACCCACGCGTCGAGAGTGAAAAGCAGTACGACTCAAGAGAAAGAGTTAAATAAAACAAGAAAAAAAAATGTATAGAAAAAAGAAAAAGCAAAAAAATGAGTGAAAGAAAGTACGATGCAAAACGCCCCGGAATGAATAGCGCAGTGAAACAAAAGCACCGGTAGAACGGGGGTTACAAATGGCACGTATTCGCGACGACATTGTTTTAAATGGCTGTCAGACGACCGGAATTTATCCCGTTTTGCGAACTATGTGACAAGCAACGGTGAAATTTATTTATCAAGTTGAAATAATAAAAAAAAATGTTTTAAAAAAATAAAAATAAGTAAATAGATGGGTATTGACAATTTTTAAAAGAGTCATAGCAAAAACTGTATGCGTTTAATGTAATAGTATCCACTTATATATGTATATGTGCAAATGTCTGTATAATTTTTAACTCACTCGCCCTCATCTTGAAAGATCAAACAACGTAAAGCCGAAGAGAAAATCGGCGGCTTCCGGGTCGCGTTAATTTTTAATTTCTTAATTTCGTGGCCGACCGTTAAGTACTGGACTTAAGAGATCTAAGTTGCTTTTTACTCTCAGTTCTCTTTATTCCGTCATTGCCAACCCTTACAGATATATATATGTGCATCCAACTTTGCCCACATTTTTTTTTTTTGTTCATTCTTTTTCGTCCTGACGGAGGTTCATGCTACAGGGGAACTCGAGAGATGAAAGCATGGTGCAATTAAACTCTTCATTCCTCTCGACTCTTTCACCCGACCCCTCTACTAATCTCACCAGAAAATTCATTGAATTTTTTTGTCGACTGAATATTTGAACTGAAATTTTTTTCTTCCCTTTTATGGTCAGTAGACAAAACTAAATGTGCACGAATTCATTTTTTATTTAATTTTTTTTTCCTACTCATATGCTACAATACATGTTTAATGAACATTAAATTGAATTATTCAACAGTATTACTCAAATATTTAATATTTTATACGGAGCAAATACTTAATTCAAAAGTTCTTGATTAAAATATCTGGTGGAGTAATATTAATTTCAAATATTGAAATGTCAGAAGGCTTCATTTTCAAATGACTTATGCCAATGTGAAATTATTGGTAACAAACTATTTTGTGGTTGGTAAACTAAGCGTGAGAATAGATTCGATAGCGAGCTGTTGGATTAGAAACTTGAAACTTTCATCGTTCAGATATTCGACGCTTTCTCGAAAGTTATGTCTCTACATTGAAAATCGTTGACCTTCAAAGTTGCAAGCTTTGATGTAAATAATTGGGATTCATCAGAATTAATTAGACACATAAATCACGATAATTAAAATACTTCATGGACATATAAATTATAAACATTGTCTCATGTCCATTTATAACAATATAAAATATTAAAAATAATATTCCTCATCACTGACGTTCATTACGGAATCAATGATCCGAAATTACGTTATGCATTCAACTAAACGGCAGACATTGAATATAGGGGTGGATATAATGACCAAGGTGACACAACCAAGCGTGATCATGATCATCATGACGTTGGACAAAATGTCGAAAGCTGTGTATGATGCACCGACAGAAAAGCCAATGGATAATAGTGGCAAACCGCGCATCAATGAATTTTGTTTCATCGACAGCTTGATCATCATCATCATCATCATCATGTATGATATGAATATATTCATAAATGATAATATATTATTGACTTGCGTATGAAATATATCCATAAGTAATGATTGAATAATAAATAAATTATTTAGCTTACCGGGCCGAACTGTTCGAAATAATTTTTGACGTCCTCCAGCGTCGTTGGTGCTGATAAGCCGCCGACAAATATTTTCTTTGTCCTTGTCACCATCTGTAAAATAAAATAAATAATAGAATCAACACAAGATTAATACATTTTTATATGTATGATATTAAATGAGAAATTAATTTCTCAGAGCTACTGAAGCATATTCAAATAAATCAATAGTCATATTTTCTCATCGGCTAAAAATGGCGATACGCACGATTAATAATAACTGAAGAAATAACTGGGAATTTTTCGCGAGGGGTGTGCGACGAGACGGAAACGAGAGTAAATGGTGAAAAGAGCTCGGGGGAAAAAAAATGCGCCACGAAAATAAAAGCTACGCCTTACTCGTTGAATTTTCTTTTTTATTATATTTTTTTTTTTTTTCACGCTAAGCAGTTATATGGAATATAGCGATATCGGGAAATGGAGAAAGAAAGAAAAAAAATATATAGAGAAAAATATACAGTGAACGAGAGAAATTGAGTGAGTGAACTAAAATGGGGTGAGGCGGGGGTGCTTGCAGCAGGGGTGATACGCAAGACGCTTGAGAAATGGCAACGAAGCGGCCAAAGAAATTGATAAGGAGCGTTGGATAAAATATGAATGGCGGCTGGCCGCGCCCCATAGAGGCAAGAAAATCCATTGAGAAACTTATCTGCTACCCCCGCACATTATACCCCTTTTTTCAAAGCTATTGCAGTCTCGCCACTGCTTCTTTTGAAACAAAATGTCGTGTCGATTGAATAAATTGAAAAAAAAAAAAAACAAATCAATAATCATTAAATATTTATGTATATTTGTTTACTATCAAACGTTATCATTGTTGAATTTGTAATATATTTATCACTAGCCTTAACCCGCGGTTCTGCTCGTGTGGGAGTAGTTCTGAAGAACATTAGATATGTAGGAAATAATCACATACAATTCCATGAAAAATAAAAATTTTATAGTAATAACCATAAAAATGTAGTTCAATAAATATTAAATTATCTTTACTTTTATGTTTATAAAGGAATTTTTCAACTATATACAAAACATGACACAGCATTGTTGTAATACTTTGTAGCATTTTTTGACACACTTTAAATAATAAATATTATATTGCAAAAAAAATTAAAATTTGTTGTGAAAAAAAAAACCATGTCTATAATCATTCTGAGGGCAAAATATAAAACTGTGCACATTTTCGCGTTATTCAGTGCTGTGGTTTAGGTGTGATGCTCGAACACCGTACAGATCACATTCACATTTATAATATAAATTAATTAATTCACCTTATACTGATAGTAACATCAAGTATAAATCACGTATTCAATACTAAAATTATTGTATTTTATAAGTTGTCATAACCAGAAGTTTTTCCTTCCTATCATACGTCTGCCATTGATATTTTATACTGAATATCATAAATTTTCGAATAATACCTCTTGAAATTCGGTTTCATATCACAAAACTTGTCTTTCAATATTTCTATACATTATAATATTTCTTCTTGTATATAATATGTAATTTTTTTTCTTTACTTCAACTCAAACTATTTTCTTCTGTGACTTGCAATACGTTCCCGACAAGTTTATCTGTACGTGTGTATGTATGTACTTCATACAAGTTTCTTTCATTTCTTATTCGCATTACATGCCCGTGTATAAGTGCACAGTTCTTGCGTTACAGTTACTGTGCACGATGGTGGGTATAGCACCTGGAAGCCAAAAGCTTCATCGTATACATGTGGACGACGATGTAAACGAGTTCAGTTGGTTGGGGATGGCGTAGAGGGGAATGGTGAAGCAGAGGAAGTAAAAGAGTAAAAAGTGTCTGACGACGCGCGAGTGACTATACGAAGCGGAAGTCACTTGGCTTCACAGGCGACGCATAACGTACCTACTTCTCAATAGTTGCTGAGTGGTAGAAGAAAAATGCCGGCGATGTGGTCGGAGAAGAAAGTCGATGGGGGAGATTGGGTGGGCGGGACTGAAGTGTACGAGGTAAAAAAAAAAAAAAAAAGAAAATTATAAAAGAGAGCAGAGACGTAAAGAGAGTTGAAAGAAAATTTCTTCAAATAGTTCCTATTTATATAGGTTGAATGTATGATTTGTCCTACAACTTTTTACCTTAGTAACTTTTATCAAATCAATATAATATTTCCTTTTTTTTTAGTTTAATTTTTTAAATTTATTCAATGAAAATAAATTTCTCCATTGACGGATATATATTTTTAGATAATTAAAAATAAAACGAATGTAAAAATATAGTAATATATAATAATATATTAATCAAAGCTGGCTATTAAAAGTGTTTGCATTACGTTTGAAAATGATAGAATTGAAATGTGGGTAGTGAGAGAAAAAGAAAAATAAATAGAAAAAAATAACGAGAATAGTGGATAAGGGGTGGCTAAATATGGAGAAGTTGACTGAAGAGAACGAAGGGTGGTAAAAACTCAGGGCAATTTCAGTGATGGCTGGCTTAGATCTCTCTATCCGACCGTATCTCCGCGTGGACGAATAACACAAACCTCGGGCAAACGGTACCCGGGGATCACAGGGGGAATATTCCACTCGCTATTTCAACCCGCGTGTGCATTCCTCGCTACGTTCCGGTTACCACCCTCTGCGAATGAGAAAAAATATATAAATCTGCTTTCTATACATGCAATACATATACAACTCCATTTCAAGCTAATCAGCGAAGTGTATAAAGTCTCGGAGATGAAAAAATAAAATGGTTGAAATATCAAAATTGAATAAATGCCGTAGTGTGGCTTCACTTGTTCTATAGATCAAGCCTTTAGACAGCAAGTGGAATTGGACGATGGCTTGCTCTTGAGAAGCACAACTACTGATTTGAATGAAGACGTGACTCTCAATAAAAATGAAAAAGCAAAAAACAAAAATTGGAAGAGTAAAAAATCAGGAAAATTGACAACTGACGTGTGTCTATCTCACGGTAATTTTGAATAGATGAAAAAGAATAAGACAGAGCAGTAGAATGAAGATGAAGAATAAGAAGAAGAAGGCCCGTAGGACTTTTCTTGATATAGAACAGTCAAATTTTGCTTGGAAATTGGTTTGAGGTGAAGTGAGCAAGTCTAATGAACGCATTGTCAGCAAAATGAGCGCCTTTAACCCCCTGACTAACAAAGGAATTGAGTGAACGGGTCGTGGTAGATACGGCAAAAGACAGGCAGAATTGCGGATTTAGAAAGCGCCAAGTGAGAGATCTTTCTCATTCTTTTTTTATTTTATTTTTTTTTTCTCTATTTTACTTCATCTCATTCTATCACTCGTTCTCTTTACGACGAACTTGTTGCAACTCCACCAGTTGCAGACTAAGAGAGGGGAATGAACAATTTCTCTTGCCATCCCCTTGTGCATTATATACATGGATATATATACAGGATTTTCTATCCCGCTGTCTCATTCTCATCTCTCTGCTTCTGGTGGGTAAAAAATATATCTGCAATGCGATTACTCGTTGGAGATAGCTAAGGGGGACTAGAGCGACATGGGAAAAGAAAAAATAAGTCACAGCGCGTGGTCCTGGTCGTTAGTGCAGATAAGAGTGAACAGTATATAGTTCTATATGCCATTTTGCGCGTGGTGCGGTAATGGAAACTCGGACGAGAGTTCCACTTATTATACCGCGGCATTATGTAAATACCGGAAGGCTATCACAATTTTACAACTTACTAGGAGTAGCTTTATAGTTTCATCGCCAGAGGCTTTTCACTACTTCACCTCTATATATTCCTCCCCCATCATTTCAACCCCCTACCTTTAACTATATATACTTGTACTTTACTTCAGTTCGTCTGAATTTTTTTTCTTATTCATATCATCTCTGTAGTACCAAGTCTTTCATTCTTCGTTGGATAGAAACTATTTTAATTTTCCAAACCTGTCCCACGTTTTTCCTGTATAAGACACACATTTTCAAGATTTCATTCTTTCTTCATATTCTCATCGTGCCGTTGTCTTCAATGTCTTCAACCCCACCGACTAGTTTTTAAGCTCTCTTAAGTTAATATCGAGAAGCATTTTACGTTTAATGCTAAGATGCGAATATCGTAAGAATTGCACTCATCTTTTATTATTATTTTTTTTTTTTCTTTGTTGGGAAAATATTTTATCGCTTCGGGTGTAATGAAATAATAAATATAAAAGCACTGTGAGAATTCTTAAGATATTATTTCTGGTATATAAATTCGGTATAGAAAAAAAAAATGCAATTATTTTGAGATATTTATTTGTAAATAATAATTCTATTATATATTATTTTTATATTTTTTTCTCCATGTGTTTTGTTTAACAAGTTTCATATTTTACTGATGTCGACTGCATTGCTACTTTTGATGATAACGTATACATATTTAAAAACTGTCACTTCTATACAACCATATACAAGAAATAATTTAATACTTTAACATATGAATATGTATCGATTGACTAGGGCACAAGATTCGTCCTTTGTTGATTTTCATTTCGGATAAGAAATTACGAAAAAAAAAAAAAAAATCGTAATTGAAATCGCCGAGGTAAATGAGACATTTCTTGAAATTTATTCCTTTGGCGTACCGCAAGCGATATAAGCTAAAGGGCATAGAAGAAGGTTTCCGAGGGATAAATCGCCCTCATGCTGACGAGGGGAAAATAATGTTGGTGAGGGTGCGCTTTGAGGAAACCTGAATGAGATGAGTAAAATAATTATTATCTGGGATTACAAGTCAACTTATTCATAGGCGACTATAAAGCTCAACTTCTTAGATATTTGTCAACTTATCTACTCCATTTAATTATTGCTATATATTCCATAAAATCATCTCAGCATTTTACTTATTTATTTCCCTTATATAAACAATGAAAAATTATTCTGAATAAACGTATATATTATTTTTTTTTCATGGAACCAGGCTTAAAAGTTTCGTTTAGGTTAAAGAATAAGTCCCTGAAAATATGAGCTCTTAATATTAATATTAAGATAGTACGCATCGCACTTTTCTATTTTCCATAAGAATAACATGAGAAAATTTTTGTTTTTATCGCTAGAATTTTGTAGCTTACAAACCAATCGACGGATTCAAATGATCAATACATGTTTTTATAGGAAATCGAACGCTCTACAAAAAAGGTATCTTACAATTTTTTCATAACTTTTACTGTTTAGAAGATATCGGAGATTAAAGTTTGAAGAATTTAACAAAAATTCTTTGTTACTTTTAAATTTTACAACTCGTAGACAAATGAATATTATAAAGTGCGCAATATATATTTTTATAGGAAATTGAATGCTCTACAAAAAAGATCTCTTGTGATTAATCGATTACTCTAACCATTTAGAAGATATTCGCATTCGAATATCTCTGCGTACAGATTTTAATTGTTTTTTAATAAATAATTCAAATTTATCCATTCAAGTCATGAATGCGAATATCTAAAATAATATTTCTATTCATCATAAATCATTAATAATATTCAAATTCACCAGTCGTGACATCAGATGACCATTTATTCAACTTAGCATCACGATTTTTCACAACATTCAGAAATTTAAAACGTTGAATAGTGAAAATCATAAATATATACCGAATGTGGAATGCGCACAGTACACATATCTATATATATATATATTTCTATATACAGTCATAATGCAGTGGCATAGAGGAACGAGACGATGAGGGGATGAATCGCAAAGGGGTTTTATCAGACCTCGCATTGCGCGAGCAAACCGACGTGAGAGTGTAGTCATAGCAGCTCGGGGCTTTGCTATCGCACTGTCCAGTTGTGTCTCACCCTCTCTCACCACATTTCCTGATCACCCCCCCCTTGGTCCTATACCACCCTTGCATTGCGTATCCAACCCCTTCTAGACTCAAATCGTGCGAGCATTTGTGCTCCCTCGTATATATACATGTGGGGATTGAGTGCATCGTTGGTTGAATACGTGTGCAACGCTGGTGAAATTCTTGCTGTGAACAAGATAGAAAAATAGTGCAAATGCTTGCAAGAGAGAAATAACAAGAGTGTGTGTATGGAGAGGTTTAAACTCGTACAGAACAACGACCGACACACAATCTCTGAAGCTATTATTTATGGAATCTAGTCGTTGTGACCAAGCCGACAGCATTCTCATCCGCTTTTGTTAAGTATCCTACGTCATTCAGAGAAAAAGAGACGACGATGAAGAAACTAAAATATTATATTATTTAATAGTCAATGGTATTACTGGTTTATTTTTATTGCAGAAAAATTCTGTGGAGATTGAAAAACTCATCGCAAAAATTCAATGAATTTTCCCCGCAGAACATAATCGTAAAATATTTGTTTTATTACTGGGGAATATTAAACCGACGATGACAAAATTTTAGTGAACGAAAATATTGTCATCATCGAACTGTTCTGGATAATGTTGTGTTTTAGTGTACGTGTTTAGTTGTATACAGTGTGTATGTGTAAAGTTGGTAGGGAACGCAGGCGAGAATTCCCTTGGTAATCGGATAAAGTCGTAACTCAAACAGTTTAAGGCACGGGAACATAAAGCGGGGGAGAAATGTCGATGTATGTAATGGAGCGGATTTGCGGACACACGTGACCCAGAGGGTTAAAGTACGTGAAACTGATTGAATCAACTTAATTAGCAATATCAATAAGTATTTAATATAAATATTGTCTCAGGTTTAAGAGTCAATATTGTTCATAACAACAATAAAACAAATATAAATATTTAACTATAAACAATGGATCATTTGTTTGTGTCAAATATGAATTGATGAAAAAGTCAACATCAGTTGTTTTATTATTTTTCTGTTTTTTTTTTTTTTTAATCCACGTAAACTATAAATCTTCGTCTATTCCGCAGTTTCTTTTACGTCTGTTGCTCATATTATACTCGAAACAGCAAAGATGTATAAAATGGAATGGATTTGAAAAGGATCTGACGAAGCGAGAAGTGGGTGTACATAAAGATGGAAGTAAGGGAACTAAAGTAAAAGACGACAGATTTCTTGCTATTCAGACTAGTGCATATATATATTTTGCATTGTCTTGAACATTCAACTATCTCAAGAGGCTGCATTAAAGCCAGCCCAGAAAATTTTACGGCGACAAATTAATTGGCTCAACACTCAACGGAATGCGAATATCACAATTATGATAATAGGATTAAAAAAAAAAAAACAATAATGAAAAGTAATATAAATGAACGACGAATTCATTAAGCAGCTAACTGTGAATAGATTAATCATCATGAATAATACAATAATAAAATCACAAAACTCATAATAAATAAAACACACATGTACATTAAAAAATGCAACGAAGCGTAGATCTTTAAAAATATACACAGAGAGTACTTGCATTTGAAACATTATATGGTGTCACTTTAATTACTTAAAAATCTTCATTCCCCCAAACATACATCTCACCGCTCTTTCTTCTTTTTTTTTATTTCACTCGTCTACCCCACGTTATCCCCGTCCCATTCGCGTTTTAAAGCAATCATTTTTCGTTGCGACATTCGTGATTAAAAAATTCAAGAGAATAAAAAGACGACGCAACTAGAAAAAAAAAAAAAAAAAAAAAAAAAAAAAAAAAAAAGAGATGAATGTCGTGCGCCCGATGCAACAGCGTCGCGCTCTCGACGTCAACAAAGATTACCCCCTGTTGAGCGCGGGGGTTGTGTCGAGAGGGAAAAATCGGAAAGCGCCTCAAGCGTGTCGACGCAGGTGTTTACTCCGTGATACAAAGAGAGAAGAAGAGACAGGGAGAGTGAAACGAATAGAATAAAAGGTAGAGATAGGGATGTACACAACTATATATAGTTGCATATACACACATAGATATATATATATATATATATATATATGCATGTACATATTCAAGTATATACTGCAGACAGTGCTGGAGTATGTTGAAAGAGAAGAGAAGCAGAGTATAGTGAATATATGAAAGGAGTGGGTGTGCATTGTAGCGCGGCATTCAGTCGCTTGAAGGGGGGAAACACCATAAACAGTAATTCATGCATTACGCTCGAGTAATTCGACGGTCAAAGTAGGGGTGATGGGGATGAATGCACGAAATATATGAGAGCTCAAGGGCGAGAGAAAGGGGAAAGCGCAAGAGATACGACTCTCTTACCGCGAGTCTCGTGCGGGTTTAGCACGCGCAGTAACGAGGGATTAATTAACGGATCACAAGCGTTGAGCGCGCTAGTGAGGCTGACGATGTTGGAATATCATCTATATGTATTTACGTAAATGGCGATGTTGAATACATGTATGAATGTATTTATGTATATATTTGTTTAAGTAAAAATATGTATTTAAATATCTGTTTGTAGTTTTTTTTTCACAGTAATACAGTCGTTTCATCGGCGAAATTATACAATGAAGACGTGGAGGGAAAAGATCGCAGAGTTCTGTTTGTTGAAAAGATGGAATAAAAAAGTAAATGGAAATTATTTATTTACACATCACAGAGCCGAATGGAATTGCCTTGTAAAACATTGTTCATTTGTGTTTGTCTGTGCTATTTTTTTTTTATATTGTATTTTAACGTCTCTTACCACAGCAACTTAATCGGCGTGAGAAAGCTGGAAGCCACGAGGAAAATACAGTCTCTAAAGCATATTTCTTCTACAGTATATTTCCTGAATTTTTAATTCATTCTTTCATTTTTTTTTTTTTTTTTTTTTTTTTTTTTTTTTTTTTTTTTTTTTTTTTTTTTTTACGAGTGATGTATTGGAATATTTATGATCTTGTGGAAAATTTTTGAGGGTATGGCACAGTTGAAAAAAAGTCCCGAGTGGCTTAATTAATTATGTATTTTGTGCAAAAACGGTGGCACATGAGAGACTAGAATCCCAAATTTATAGGACAAAAGTCGTGTGAGCCACTTGAATAGGTTGTGAATAGAGTGAATGGGGTGAGGTGATGGTTTATGCCGAGCTAAAGAGTCCAGAGGGGTGATTTCGAAGTGAAAAAAAAAATGAATATATATTCATGACTTCACGAACTTACGCTTGCGCTGAAATTGCTTCCTTCAATAAAACAAAAAGATAAATTGCATCATTGGATATTATAAATTATGCAATAAAATCAATCAATAATGTCGACAACTCCCAAAACATTTTCAAATAATAATGTGAATGATTATCACTAATTTCGCGCATTCAAAATAATCAGATACAAATGTAATTGCATAAACATTCATGTACACATATAAATAAATACTCATGCATATAAATGCAAGTATATATACACATTTCATTCGACGTTACATTTTGGTTCGTTAATGAGCGTCGATTAGCATCGTTTCTTCGCAGGTGCATCGCGCAATACAAGTTTTCCAATGGAATGAGAAGGCACTCTTGCACATTGGCGAATAGAAGAGACTGGGATTGGGAAAAGCTCTGGAGCAATATACTCAACAGGTACATGAACTAATTCCAATAATGTCTGTCGTCTGAATAATATAATCACGCTGAAGCAAATGGAGCGCTCAAGTGCACGGCATAGTGCAGTGAAAAATTCATGAAAGCTCAGCTTCTTCACAGATTTTACAGGCTGGTCGTTTTTCCCCACTTTCCATGTCAAAGATTCGACTTTATATACGAGGTCGAAGTGGCGGCTGCGCAGAATGAAATGAGATAATATAAACACAGGTATAAAATATATGTAAGAGAGTACAGTGAAAGGGGATAAAGTGTGACAAAGAGTAAGTGGTGAGAATGCAAGTAAGAAATTTCTCACGTCTATGGAAATATAACATGATATAAAGAACAGAGAGTGAGGATAAAACTGTAGAGAAATAGTGTAAGTTTAACCTTTTTGAGTAGGGAATGTCTTGTTGAAAGTGTAAAAGTGACTGCACGTTCGAACAATGTTGAATACAGAGGGAGGTGAAACGGTATTTGGAGGACGAAAAGATATGGTTGGCTTAGACTAGAGAAGCGAATTGTCGAAGGACGATTGGAGGGAGTGAGCAAAATAGTTGTTGGATGTAGTAAAGGAGGGAGGAAAAAGGGGTGAACAAGCGACACGCGCGCACAAAAGTGAAGGAGAGAGTTAACCTACTTTTACATTTTGGTCGTTTGTCAGTAGTGGAGAGGGTGAAAGAGGATGTGAGGAAGAGTGAGAGAATAAATGAAATTGAAGAGGTTTGAGTCGCGTGTGTATCACAAAATTTCCAACTGTACCCTTCAACATCCACCTACTCTTCTCGTTCTCACTCTAATTCTCCCACTCATTCTTCACCACTCTTTCCCCGTTCTTTCAACTATTTTTCCCAGCATTGGATTCGCGTTTTAGACAACCGCCGTCGCTTCGCTCTGATTTAAAAGCGTTTCGATGTAAACAAAAGTGGAATCTCTGAAAATCGCGACATTCTAATTCCACATACGATATACTAGAGTGTTTTTCTCTATAGAACAACTATCGATCCCATATCCAATGATCTTCGTAAACCTCATATCCATCCTACTTTGGAGAGCTTTATTCTTTATTTTTTCAGTGTCTTCATTCTGTTGGAAGATTTTCATTTTTATTTTTTTTTTCTTCCTATCGATGCCACAGCTTTTACGTTCCTCATACTCACGTCGCCCACTTTTTGCATCGTCGACTCAACCACAGACTTTAGTCCATCTACTTTTCGTTTTTATACGCGCTCTACCCCTCGCTCTTCTAGCACTTCGTTCCAGCTTGATTACTTCTAGCAATCGAGGATTCTGTGGTCTACTAGGCATCATGTATGTTTGCTTTTTTATTCACTTCTATTATTTTTTATTATCCATTTTTTGTTGAATTCTTTGGTCAACTTGCAATTTCTGTGCTTTTTTATTTTGTGTACATGTCAAAATTTAAACTCAACTTATTTTCATCACGCGCTTTTCGATAGAAAGAAAGAACTTTACTTTTTGTCTTACATCGAAACAAGAATGTGTGATAAGCGTATGAAGAAAAAAAAAAAAAATGAGATGAGAAATAAAAAAAAAAGAAAAGGGCACGGGAGCTTTACAGAGAGCCATAAAAGAGATGATGAAATTACAGATATCCCATGAGAGATGTGAAATGTATTGCTAGAACGGCTGAAATGTAAATCTACATATATGAATTTATGAAATTGACTCGGCTGATAAAACTCGACATTTTTCACTCACACTCGAGGCATTTCGATTCACATATCCATTCTTATAACCTTAAAAATGCCTGTGGCAAACAGGAAATGCCTATCGTTTGGTCTTTTTGACCTAGCTCGCATCAACTATACAACATTATATAGATTTATGAAGAGAGCTTTTGCGATGAAAGCGATACTTTGAAAAGAAATACATCTTCACGACACCCGCATGGCCCTCGACCCAGTTTGCCATAACGCGATTCAAAACTTCGATGCTCGCACCATATACATAAGCATCGACAATCACGAATAAGGAGCAAAAGAGAGAAGAAGAGAAAGAGATGAAGAGCTAGTTATAGAACGCCAAGAATCGACCACGACCCAGATAGACTAGGCAATATTGGCACGTGGGAGAACGAAGACCTCAAACAATCTGCACCAAAGACTACATTGCAAGTACCAAGATAGAAGTAAGAAAGATAGATAAAGGTCATGCAAAGACCGTTTTTGAGTATATTAAGAAAACGAGAATGTCTGTCCACTGCGATCCTTCTTCCACTTTATACGGAGAATCAAAATACCGGGAAATTTTTCGTTGTCAAAGACATGACTATCGATTTGAATCCACAAGACACTTCTCAAGATAGTAAAGTGGAAATTGAGCGAGGAATAGTGATGAATAGTTAATAGTGGTCGAGAAAAGCTACACAGTAGCGGTATAATAATGAGGATGACAGCGGTTTAGATAGGAAAAAGTAGAGACACATGGTGAACAGGAAACAATAGTCTTGGCTTCGACAGGCAAAAGAGGATGAAAGATAGCAGATGGATTCATAGCTGAGAGATAAGAGCCACCAGTGCTCGTTTAAGTACTGCCTCTTTCTCAACGTTCATGCGGTTCTTTTTACGAGACTGTTTTCATAACTTTAAGGACTTGGCCAACTCGTAAAAAACTATCTTAGCATAGAGAGACAACGGAGCCGATGAAAAGATGGGTAGCAGTAGCCGGCAAGAGAAATAATAATCGTTGAGTGTCGAGTGAAATGAAAATAAAAAGATAAAAAAAAAAAAAAAAAAAAAAAAAAAAAAAAAAGAATGTACATTTCTCTTGTGGCGAAAGAAATTAAGAGAAAAAAAAATGTAAAATCTTTCCACGACTGGTCGTCTATGAGAATTAAGACGACGACAATGTCGTCGTCATACCCGTCATCGTATTTAATGAGCGTTCGTCACTCTTTTTTTCGTTTTTCGACCCTCTCGAGCCCACTCGCTGGAATGTAAACGCGCAACGTTGCAGGATAAAATGAGTTCTGGTTTAACGAGGCGATGGCAAGAGCCGCGAAAACAAAACCGCCCAGAGGGGTGGGACGATTCCGGGGGACCTTTTGTCAGAATCCAAAACAGGGGTTGCCAACTTTTTATTTTTTTCTTTCTTTTTTTTTATGAATGAGAAAAAAATTAAAAATATTCCTCGTGATGAATAACCAAAAAATTGTTGAAATGAGCACACTCATACACATATTTATACACATAGAAGCACATTCACATAAATACACATACGCACACGCGTACCTTTTCAGAGGTGATCAGCGGCGTGATGTACGTGGTGACCGCCGTCGTGTTCACTTTTCTCGTACTTTGGGTTGAATAAGTTCCACTTTCTGGAACACTGTTTTCTCTCCTCACGTCTCGTACGTCGAGAGATATAAATTAGCTGACTTCTTTTATATTTATATATATATTTATATATATACACAAAATAAAAATATATAGATATATATATATTTTTTTTTTTTGTTAAAATATGTCACTCCAGCAATATACCAGTCTGTATGATTTATTTATATTCACAATATTCACGTATTGAAATAGCAATTAATCCAAATTGCGGTATGCAGATGAAAAAATACTTCCTCAATAAATATAACGAACGATCCGTTCACGTTTGTTGATGCCGAACGAGTGAGACAGCCGCAGCGTGGTCTTCAACAACTTTAGCCTCCGGCGTTTGTTTATGTATATAGATACATATACACAAATATATACATATATATATTCACGTCAAAAATACCGGTGCGCGTGTAATTTTCTTCACTTTCTCACCCGTTTAATATTTTCTGTTTATTCCTCGGATTCACTATCGCACAATCTTTTATCTCACTTGAATATTACGAGGAATAAAAAATATCCCGGTTAATCGTGGCACGCGCTTCTCCAGAAACACGCATTCAAGACAGAGAGAGAGAGAGATAGTGAGAGAGAAAAAAAAAAAGTAAAATCACCGAAATTTCTTATTTTTCACGAAAAACACGCGTACTCCGATATACAACTGTTTATATATACATATATATATTTAAATATATATATACATATATGTATTTACGTATATATATCGAACTGTTTGTTTATGTAGATATACTTTTTCCGTTCGTGTGTTCGTGATAATGACTGTGTATATACGCGAATACTGTATGGCGGTCGCGTATGCGGTGGGAGAACGAGAGAGATGAAATGAACGCAAATGTAAATGCCAAGAGGCAGGTGGTTGTGCGTTCGGTTGGTAATGCTACACGATGTGGCGCCGAGAACGGAATGGGGCGGCCGTAGCTGCCCGGGCAGTTCGACGTAGCGTGGGGCGGGAGACGAGGAGACGCGCGTAATATAGAGTGGGGAACGATAGAGAATGAGGGGAGGCCAACTTGATGTAATAGTGGGGATGATAGAGATATCGCTAGCTCGTGGGCGCGTGCAGTCCCCCCGTTGCAACTATTTTACTTATGCGCCTGCGTTTACTATCCCCACTGTGACGTCCGCGCCCGTCAGCGCGCACAAGGGGTAATGTTGCGCCGATAGTGGGGACTAAATATGAGGAAAGAGTGGGAGCGCCGCGCGATGAGCCAGCATCGACCGAGGAAACGCCGCGCCAGGCGGACCTACCCAACGGGAATACTTAATGCCGCTGTGGTGGATCGAGAGGGCTGCGCTCGCATCACGATAGAATACAGTGGAGGTGAGCAAACAGTAGGGAGATGTAAAAGTAAGAGAAGGAGAAAGGGAGAATAGCGAAAGAGAAAGAAGCATATATGTAGACATGTATACATACCCCACACATATATATTTATATATGGGAATGAAGGAGAATGTTGGAAGAGGATGAGAAACGTGTGGGGAGAAAGATAAGATGCCGTCAAGGATACCTACTTGTTACATCTTAGCATGTCACACAAATAGATGATGATGTATCGTAAAAAAAATACTGATGATATGTGGAGAATTTATATTTTTTTTTGTATCGCTATGACATATTTTTAGTATTTTTGTACTGTTGAACGATATTACAATTGAATTTAAAGTACACCGACTTCTGGTTGGGACATTAGAATTGAGAATTGTATCGTCTACGACGACGTGGTCATATCTTATCGGGTGGCTCGCTCCGGCAGCTGTCAAAGCAACCAGTCGATTCGATAGAGCTCAAGCGTGCCGGACGGTTGCTGGTCCGGCTGACCGATACGGGCTGTTACTACTCGTCTAATGCAGTGCTTTCGGTCTTCTATGGCCAGATGCCTCGGACATCATCGGCAAGAGGTCTCACACTCCTCTTCTATACTACTCACGATCTGGCTGTTAGCCAGGCGTGAATGTATCTTACGTTTAACGTGAATAGAAGGAGGATTCAGACGTGAATGCACGAAATTCTAACCTAACCTAGAAAAGATCCCATTGACCAATGGTATGAATTGGCTAGCAGCCAATACTATAGACCTACACTACACTGTACTATGAATATATATTATTTCAGGAGAATGTATGTGTTGAGAAAAAGTGAGACAGGAAAGAGAATAATCAGTCGTGCATGAAACGACTCAGAAGAAGTGTATTTCGAAAATACGTCGACTGAACGTCCATCAGAGAGGTAAGAAAAAAAAAATGAAAAGATCAATTGAATGCCATCAGATCTACTAAAAATAACTATCTATCTTCAATTTTTTAATTTTACATTCATTGAACTATGAACTTTGATAATTTAATTTCATAAAAATTTACCATGAAAACAAATATATAAATGTAAATTTAAGAATAGAATTTTATTTTTCGTGTAATACATGCAGCGAGTCAAAAAAATTCGAGGGAAATAATGCAGCCAATAATTCGTACAGCGGATTTACCACGTCACATTCATTCTCGCTAACGTCGTGCACAATTGGTTGGGAAATATTACAGAATAGCGCCGTGACCCGGCCTTATTAGAGCCACCGCGTTGCTATCTCGAGAATAGTGCCAGCTATAAAAAGTAAGGGGAACGAGAGTGGGGAATATCGGTAAAAAAAAAAAACAAAAAAAAAAAAAAGAACATAAGAGTGCAGACATATACAAATGAAGGCAAAGGTGGAAGTTGAAGATGCGGTGGATAAAGAGGTAGATTGAGCACGAGCTCGTCAATGTGAAGCAGTTTCCTTTCTCTCCTCCTTCCTTTCTCTTTGTTTCTCTATATTTTTCTCCTCCATTCTCTCTTTTCTCATAGAAAGTAGAGATGCCGTCGGCGTATTCAGTATTTGGCTTACATCCAGATGCAAGACGTTGAATGAACTTGGCGGGAAAACCGCACGAGCCAAGCTCCCTGCTTACCTCTCATCTTCCCTCACTTCACCTTACTCTAACTACGTTTCTACTCAATGCCTGGCACTGTATTTCTACCGAGAGATGCTCTGACGCTGTCGCTGTTGTTTAGTTGGCGCACACCAAGACCTCGAGATATACTATGCGACCGGATTTCCAAGGGACTTATTACGGAATCTATATAACGATGTCGTCATCTACTCTGTGTTACTTGGCTGAGAAGCTACCATGAACAATCATTGTCAGTAATTCTTGTGGTTACTGAATTCATTCGTAATATTGTCATGAGAGATGACATTACATCCACCATGAAATGATAGAGCATTGTGGAAGAATTAAAAGGGAGAAATTGTTGAGGATTCTGATATTACACCCTTTGTGAACATCATATTGTATACATTCCGTATAACAGACCGTAATAATGGATAAAATTTTGCTTGATAGTATATGTTGTGAAATAAAAATAAAGGGTTAGCGGTACAATGCGCCTGGTACTCGGAACGGCTACGGCTAGTTTGTCCGACAAGCTCTAACTTTCACCCATAATGTCGTGTTTTCTGTCTACGTACGAGAGACAGAAACAGACTGACTTTTATCCCCTCAATGTCGAGGATAGAGCGTTGAGGGTGAGTAACATTCGAGTTTCTGTTGTTAGAGGGGGATGAAATGTCATGCGCCACTGCCATGACGAAGTTGAGGAAAGAACGAGCTTTTCCTTCGTTGTAGTCCGAAAAAAAAAAAGATATATTTTACGACCCTAACTGTAGGTTATCCTGCATTCTCACTCGTACGGCATTCCCTTCAGTGAATTGTCGCACCCTCTATATACATTTCAATAAACGAAAATTCAACAATTCTAAAAGATGTTTACGAATTTGATCATTACGAATTTTTTTTTATTCAATCATATTTCTTGATTTCATATGCAAATAAATAAACTGATAGCAATAATGTTTGTACAAGGATCAAACAAGTTTATTAGTCAATTCCAAAGTTTTGAGCTGATTAATATTTGATTTAATTAATTCTTATCAGTTTGATTCAATGGAAAATTTGTCAAAGGATTATTATTACTCGCGAAATCGATAGGGACTTGTACAAAACATAAATGCGTGTAATACTAAGATAACTATGAAAAATAGTTTGAGGATGAAAAGCTTGACAAGTTTGTTATTAGAGAGAATACAAGGTGGAATTCATTGAAATAAGAGGAAGAGGAATGAAAGACAAATAGGATAAGAAAGATAGAAGATGGGTGAACGATAGGAGTAAAGCAGTTGAAAGTCCAAGAAAGCACTCGTGAATCATCTCTCTAGAATCCGGTCGATATGTTACATTTCGAGAGCACGCAATTAACGGGAAAATTGATGTTTCTCGCGTGCGGTAGTACCACGATAAACTCTCTATCGAACCAAAACGAGAAACTTTAGTTGGTGGCGCCGACATTCGTGGAGTTCGCATAGAGGTGAGTGAAAACTTGAGGTTGGCTCGTGCGTTGTGCGAATAATTGGGAAACACCTGGGTTTCATGAAATGAATGGAATGAATGTTGAAGAAAGATGGATTGAAGTTGAAGCAAGCCTGAAGATATTCCATGTGATGTAACCGCTCGTTAAGTCGAGTTTGTGCAAGAATTTTGTGCAGGTGTATATTCTATCCACTATCTTGTTTTATTTTTCTTAATATTTCTTTGGCAAACTCGGCGGGCAATTTCTACTTGGAGATTCACTCGGTGATAATTTTGTACGTGCCAACAGGTGGCGTGACGAAGTTGTAATGGAGATAAACGAAGAGTTTGGTAGAAAATACAGATGATAATCGAAAAAAAAAAAAAAAAAAAAAAAAAAAAAAAAAACAATAGAAAAAATTGAAGAAATGAGGATCGATGAATATAATAAAAGTGGTAAACAAAAACATGTAAAAATCAACAAAATATTTTTTTTTTATCAAATCAATTTGAAACTTGATGTTGGGTCGTTAGAGTATTGATGTTCATTCAAGTGAATGATAAGGGATCACATTCCGCAAACGTTCATCATTCTTTTGAATCTCTAAAAGGACCTTTCTTCAACCGTTGTTAAGTGGACATATATTTTAACAAAATTCTCCTTGCGCCCACGGATAGATTTTAGCAGCGATTTTATTTTTATTTCTCAACATGTCTTACATCACAATAATTTCATATAATTTATTTTGATTCCAGTTTTATTTATTCCTTGGAATTTTCGATAATAATCAAAAATTGTTTTTTCGAAAGTTTTTCAAATACGACGATAATGAAATGATAAAAAAAAAAAAACTTTTCTTTTTAATCCTTTTATAATTATTCTAGCGTAGTTCAGCGCAATATGACTATGAATTTTGTGGATTGGAGTTTTGTTCGTTGGTGAGGTGTGGGAGAATTGTACATGGTTGAAAAGGACGTAGTTGGGCAAATAGCTTGAATCACGCAAGCTTCATGTAATTAATAGAACTCACGAGAAGTAAAGTGAGATAGAACTTGAATAATACAATGCATTTTATATATACATAGATATCCATTTACATAAATATATACACATAGTATATATCTACACATCTGTTTATAATCCCATAAATACGATTCTCCACAATTCAGTTATAAACAGACGTATCGCACATATATTTTATTATACCATCAGATTCTATACAATTTTTCGTGTATAAAAATATATATATAAAACAAAATCTCTGAAGTAATTTCGAGATATATAAGATATTTTTCGATGTCGGATTTTATTCAACGGATATTGTGAATTCTGTGCATAAGCTGGTGAAGAAACGAGATGGCAAGGACGTAAAAAAGTCGTTAGGAGACGAAAGTCTTGCGGTCGTGGTGTGAACATCAGTGAAAAATGGGTAATACTTGTGGCGAATTTCCGGAAGAATGTAAAAAGGTGTGGTGTGACGTAGAGCAGAGTAGTGAAGTAAAGTGGGTCATCTGAGGATTGTCGGTAGTATTAGTGAAGGAGGGCTGAATAGGATTGCGGAAAGGGGAGAGACAGTGGCCTCGTGCAGCCATCCAACGACCAAAACGGAACGATTTCGATGGAACAATTACCACTAAGACGTTATCGATTTGAAGCATGGGCTTGAGACCTCGATTAATTGAGAAATCGCGTTTACTGTCATGGCCTGTGCGACTTCGATACGTCATGAAAAGTGACACCGTCATGGTTGTGACACAGGAGCCATCTTTGGCTGTTGTCTCATGAGAGTATCAATGGAGAGATTGAGAGAAAGAGTATAGTAATGTATAGGGTGTACTCGTGCAATTCCCAATGGCGATAAGATATTGAAGAATGTACTACACTGTAGGTAGGAAATATTGTTGTGCCTCATGAGACAAGTTTATTTTCATGCGCGAAAAATATATGTATATAAATAGATAAATAATTCAATAGGTTGGCATCAGCGTAAATCATGAGATGGAAATTAATTTTTGTCATTAAACCAAACTTGGAGAAGCGATATGCGCCAATAACTCGAAAGACTGAATAATTTATATTACCTATATTCACCCTGTATTCTCATCGGAGTCTTCAATAGCAGAAGTCAGAGCGGGAGATAGTGAATTGATGAAAGAAAAATGAAAAATAATGATAAAAAGTAGAAATGAGAAAGGAATCGTTGAAAAGCTGCACGAAAAACAATGCATCATTCTTTTTTTCAAAATTTTTTTTTACTAGCATAAAAATAACCTCAAGGTGAAGTTTTTTTCAAATAATTTCCATTTGCTCTATATTCATTCAGCCATCCCTTTACTTCTCTATACTGACTCACCATGCTCATCAGCTCCCTTTTCATTTTCTACCAAATGTATACACATTTTCACATGTAAAAATGCAGTGGAAAGTTTTATGCACAGAACAAAAAAATAACGAATTATAAAAAAAATAAGTAAATGAACGAATAATATTAATGAGTACAAGTTAAAAAATAAATAGATAAAATATACATGATGTGTTATCGTTGCGAGAATATACTAGAGACAGTATATCTGGACTCGAAGCCACGTAAAACTGAGAAAGAGAGCGTAACATCCGGAAGTCGTGTCTCGATTACGTGCAGGTGCTCTTATTCCCGTTTCCATTTTCATTCGCAACGACTTAGTCATTGTGTTCTCGGCCATGCGCTCCTACTCTAAAAATGTCTCATGAAAATACAAAGAGGACGCGTGAAAGATAAATAAAAGAAGGAAAAAAAAAAATAAAAAAAAAAAAAGAATAAAAATGAAGATAAATATATACAAGCAACGAAGAATGCCGAGTGGAAAATGCGCTGACTCTATACCCCCCTGCAACCCCTCGACACGTCCTTGTTCCTCAGTACCATAATGAAACTGCGTATAGTAATCTTAGACGACATGTATACACACTCGTCTTGGGCTTTAGTTCGGTTAAAATGTCCTGAAATGTATATATATATCTGTACTCACACAGCTGAGCACATAGGGCAACGTCACGACGACATAGAGTGTTTCCACCGTGTATAACCTACCGTCGAGGTCGCATATACACGCGAGACGACACGCGCGAGTTACTGTTTCTGATATTATATCCACCACATTCTCTTGGCAAAACGTTCATTTTCTTCCACCACCAATGTATTTTCACGTATTCATAACCCGTTTTCCTACGATACTCCGAGAAAAGAAAAAAAGACTAATGCAACTATTATATATCTACACTTGGTAAATATATTAAAATCATAATATCTGACTAACTAAAATATTTTAAGTAACTAAATATATTAACTCGAAATGTTTAACTAACTAAAATATTTTAACTAACTAAATATATTAACTAAAAATATTTAACTAACTAAATATATTAATTCATAATATTTAATTTAACTAAAATATTTTAATTAACAAAATATATCAATTCATAATATTTAACCAACTAAATATATTAACTCATAATATTTAACTCACTAAATATATTAACTAAAAATATTTAACTAGCTAAAATATTTTAACTAACTAAATATATTAACTCATAATATTTAACTCAGTAAATATATTAACTAGAAATATTTAACTAACTAAAATATTTTAACTATCTAAATATATTAATTCATAATATTTAATTTAACTAAAATATTTTAACTAACAAAATATTTTAATTCATAATATTTAATTAACTAAAATATTTTGACTAACTAAATATATTAACTCATAATATTTAACTAACTGAAATATTTTAGCTAAATAAATATATTCATTCATAATATTTAATTTATCTGGAATATTTTAACTAACAAAATATATTAATTCATAATATTCGACTAATTAAAATATTTTAACTAACTAAATATATTAACTAGAAATATTTAACTAACTAAAATATTTTAACTAACTAAATATATTAATTCATAATAATTAATTTAACTAAAATATTTTAGCTAAATAAATATATTCATTCATAATATTTAATTCAACTGGAATATTTTAACTAACAAAATATATTAATTCATAATATTTAACTAACTAAAAATATCTATTGAAAATTGCCAGAATTTTTTTACACTCCAATTCATTAAATTAAAAATAAATATGGAATGACAGCTCTTATATCATTTATAGATAATATCTTTATTTTCGATCATGGCTTTTTATATTTATCGAACTAACGTCATTGTGAATTGGTCGATAAAAGGGAAAGAGTGATAAACATGTTAAAGTAACAAGATCCCTCAAAAGTTAAATTTAAATATAGTAGTTTGGCCGAATGACATTTGGTAGATTCTGTCGAGTTCGGGACCTGCTCGGTAAAATGTTTTAATAAAACGAGTTTCAATCAAGAATAGCAAGGGGAAGAATGATGGTACAGGCAATACTTGTTAAAAGGGTGTTAATGACAATTCTTCTCTATTCAACTTTCGGCAAACCTGTTCTTTCCTCCGTCGTTGTACATCTTATATTTTTTTGAACGTAATCAGTTTGTCGCTGTAGTCAAGACATTTCATTCAAGCTATTTTCCTCGTTCAATAGGACAGCAATTTAAATCTTACATTCGTTTTACTTTCGATCGCAACGTGCAATCTCAATGACATCTGTCTTTCAATCAGTGCTTATATATCGAATGAGAATCCTTTAATTAAAGTGTCTTTTCGCTGAATATTTATACATTCGTTTTTTTTTTTTCTTACCCAATGATGAGAATGTTCAATTGAAAAGTCGTATCTTACCTGAAACAGAAAACAAAATTGATTCGTTAGCGAGAATGTCTAAAGGATAAAATAAATGGAAGGGACTTTCGACGAGGGGTTCGTGAGATATATAGAAGAGGTTCGATACGATGTCAGTGAAAAATTGTTTGGATGTAAAAGAGAATGAGGAGAAGAAAAAGTGTAGCAAGTGACCGAAGAGAATTATTCGAAAGTCTCCATGAAATGAGTTTGGAAAAACATGGGAGAGGGCTATTAATTCACTAAAGCTACATATTTATTTTCTTAGCATTTTCAACAATTTCTATAATAGGAAAAGAAGATAGAAAAAAAATTATAGATCCAGACCAATCAAATGAGAAATTTTGCTATCCACTTGGTCTCATTGTAGTCGAAATACACTCATGACAATTCGATCCACGAAATGAAAAGCAAACAAAAAATAAGAAGAAAAAAAAATGTCTTTTCATTTTTCAACCACAGCCTGAGGGTTTAACCGAATGAGGCAAACTCCTGTCTCGATGGGATTTCGATCCAACAATCAATTAAACGACGTTTCAGTCAGCCATCTTCCCAGGAGCGCGTCAAGATCCGCTCTTGGGATGATCTCAGCTGCATTATCTTGATGAGCTTCAACTCAATCCAACCTCAACCACCCAGATCTGTTCACCTCTATTCTCTAGTTTCCGAATTCCCCAAGGAAGATGAGATATCGCACTTCCTCTTGCCACCATGGCAAAACAGAGGATAAAGGTGCATAGATGATGATATACATCTATCCACTACAGGTGTATCAGAGTATCCCGGTGGATTTCAACAATGATGAACGTAATACTGATACATACAATGTACGATTGATTGAAATACGAAAGCTGAATTCATTATTCTTTTTTAGAAAAGTCTAATGATTATATAATGAACATAAATATTTTCTACATTTTTGTTCGAATATGTTAAAGACATTAGTTGTTGTATAATTGGAATATTTTCAAATAAATCTATAGAATGGAATGACGAGATAAATGTAGAGTTAGAAACATAGAAGAGAATATTTGTCACATGGAATAGCCACATTAATTTTAAGGTTTACCAACAATGGGTGCGCCAAGTACTGCAGTGTAATAACTGCTCTTCTTATTACATAGTCACAAGTAAATATTTCGTTCTCACTTCTCCACCTTGAAACACCGTACTAGGAGCAATTCGTAGCAACTATTAGCGAACCGACATTCATCCTATTTAACTCGAGTTAGCGCCCGTTCACGTTGAGCCAAGGCGTTGAGAGGACGTTAACAAAATGCTCTGCTTACTCAATCTGTCTCTAGCGTTAAACGGATACACGATTCACGATGTAATGGAGATTTAATTTTCGTTCATTAAAATATTTCGAATAGACAAGCTAATAAGCTGCAAGAAAAAAAAAAAGAGAAAATGAGGGAAATAAAAAAATATATACGGAAGATAGGTATTAAATAATACTGTTTGAAATATATATCTAGAAGCGACTGTGTTGGCTTATAAGCATACAGAGAGTATACAAAACCAAACCGCGTGGACTAACATAGCAGGATTTAATACTCGCTTAATCCGCTGTCGGTCCTCCGCAAACCATTTTATTACGAAGATGCACAAACATATTAAATATAATGGTGCTTTGTTGTGTGTATGCAAGAGACTAAAAAGGTCAAAATTTTCAAACTCTGTAACTCTATTCTCTCTGCCCTAAGTACTTTAGAATATTTTTTATTAATATTTGAGCCGGAGATTAATTCGCAAGTTTATTACTGTAAAATTATTTACGACTCAGACGAAATTGATGAAATTACATTTTGAGTAATCACTATTTTGATAAAGGATATTGAGATAAATAGTGTTAATGATTATTCTGAAAATTGAAAAATAGAAAATGATTAATGTTTAGTTGAAAGTTTTTTTAGAGAGATCATTTTTTGAGCTTCATAAATTTTAGTTAGGATATACCGAGCCATCTAGATTTAATTTTGTGCCACGTGAAATGGTTTTGCGGCTTCCAAACGGCGAGTAGAATGTCTACCCCTCATGACATATTCTAATCCTCTAAACCCTTTCTGTCCTCTTCTCTTTTTGGGCTTTCTCTCATTTTTATCACTATTATATATTTTTTTCATTTTTTTTCGGGTTTACTGTTCATTGAAAACATTCTGTAACTCGTCGATGAGGAACGGAAAGGAGAACAAGTCGTTTCTTGTGTCAGACTGAAAGCTTCCGTGGGGTTACAACACGGATTGAGTCGAATAATGCCACGATTATGTTAACGTATCAACGACGTGATGCATATTTGTTGGGACATATTTGAATTGGTGGTTTAAATCAATGGTTTCAGAATTGCAGGAATAATGGGTTGGGTATTGAAAAGCGAAAGTTTCACTAAAGCCGATGGCGTTTTATAATGTGAGCTTTACTTTTAGTGAAATTGAGATTAATCTTTTTACTTTTCAGCTTTTTTTTTTTTTTCTTCGTATGTCACTTCACAAGTATTTCACATTTTTTTCTATAACTTCAATCATGTTTTCATTGTGCGTTTACATGATCAATTGAACACGAAAAAAAAAATTCTCTGACATTTTCTAATGAGATTTAACTACAATAGATTTTCCGAGTGAAATAAGTAAAAATTTTCACGACATCCTTTGTTAGTCTGAAACACTTTATCATCTTTTTGCATTGTTTTAGTTTATTTTCTTTCACTCTCACACTATTTTCTTAGTTATCAATGTCTCGCTTACTTTAGTGATGATTGTTTGGGAAATTGCTCACTCGGAAATCGGTTACGCATAAAAGACATTAGAATTTGGTGTACATACACGGGCAAAAAGCTCTCGGCATTGTTCTTATTATTAGTGCTTTAGATTTTTCCATTTTCAATAAACAATGGTAGTAAGTGTTGATCACGAACATACTGCAATTGCTTCGAAGAATTCATGGTCATCCGACTGTTGTAAATTCCCAAGCGCGTAACTAATAATATAATTCTGTAAACTCGACTGAAATATTTAAAATTATAATTCCACAATAAGTTTACTGAATATCGTATAACCCTATCACGATGAGCGCAAATGGAAACTCATGTGGAAAAAGCTACGTCAGCCAAGGAACTTTCCCTTTATTTCTACGTCGTCGTTGTCATTTGCCGTCGGCGGCGTTCCACCAAACAATGAATTGATGTCAAAAACGCGGCAATTAATTCAACCCCCAAGAGATGAACAAAAGCGTAAGAATACCATCATATTCACTTCTATAGTGTTCGTGCGGTAGTTCGGAAGTTCTTCACGATGGATCTGTTGAGCGATGACAACAAGATAGTAAAATACAGCGAAAAAGAGGGTGAAAATCGAAAGTGTGAGAGAAGTAAGAAGGTAAATGGAGATGAAGAAAAGCAAGAGAGGTAAGTAAAGTTGTACAGCATAATATAAGAATGTGAAGGGATGAAAATGATTTTATAACGAGGGTCTTTAGAATGAAATACTGGCATCGAAATAGCATTAGAATAGCTACTGTTCAGGTTCATGTAACTTTGTACTGTTTATTGTGATTCAATTTTATAGAGAAAAGGGTATGATTGTCTCACATAAACTCTCCGTTACAACGTCGTTTTGAAATTTCTAGGGACGGACCTGACAACTGTTCAACATTCAAAATCGAGTTATCCTACTGAGAATTCTTGGAAGGGGTGAAACTTAAGGGAATAAACACCCTCTACCAGTAAGATTTACTTGGAAAAAATGAAGAGAATAATACATGAATAAAAATGAGACAGGTATAGTTTAACGTATAAAGTAAAATGGCAACTGGAATTATAATTCCTAAGAATTATTTCATAACAAATTATGTACAAATTGTCTATCATATATATTTCTTCATTTCATTCGTCGAAATTTAGCTTTGATCACCATTGGAAATTTTTTCAATATCTCTATTTTTTCATTACTCTCGCTTGGGATCCATTATTTTCTCTTTCATTTTCTTCTCTTTATCCAGCTCACACCCTCTCTTCCGTAGCGTTACTATCCACACGTACACATTCACGTATCCTAACCTTCCACTTGTGCAAGGTCTGCAGCTCGAACCGCACCGTGGCAAACACCACGATGTTGACTCAGCCAGCTATCAGAGTTGGTGCGAGCCCGCCCCATCCTGTCTGACTAAACATGCCAACTTAGATTGCCATAACGTGAACGCGCCAGATACTCTACACATTTACACTCCACCCTCTGCCCACAAGTAATCCAAATTCAAATCTTACATTTGCTCTACTCTATTGTATTTAAACAGTTGTTATATAACAAAGACAATTTTCACATACAATATCGTGAGAATATTATCAAGCAATATCTGTCATATCTCAAAACTAAAAGAGATCTCTATTTATAACATAAATTATTATCGTGCAATGCAATGAATTATGTTCGTGGACAAAGTTACTCAAGCATAACTATATTATTAGTTAATCTAATCTTTCACACCCTCATGACACAAGCGCACACTCTCGAATGACCACGATCGTGCGTTCTTATCGTCATCACACCTCAATCGTCATTCTCAATAGACAAATATTCACCCTCCTAGACAGATAATAGAGCATTATCATGCTACTTTTTCCGAGAACGAATAGATCAGATCGAAAGCATACTGAAATAATATTTGACGAATGTACACTATTTCATTGGATAAGCAGAGGATTGGTGTGTATGAAGTCGTGTATTTCCTAGTGATTTCACTTGAGCGACTATAATAACGCACAATCGTTACGGACAGAGTGAACGCAACCCACTGTGTAGTCTTCTTCCCAGCTGTAGCTGACAGGCAGTGATTTTCGCGAGGCAGTCGACCGTAAACAGCGGCTTCTTCGACCGGAAGTCAATAGGCGATATAAAAAATGAGAGATGTCGAGTGAGAACGGGAAAAAGAGGAATAGACCGACGAAGCGAGGATTTTCATCGAACAACGATAATCCACCGCTGATTGGGAACGCCTCGTTGACTCTGTTGGGATCGAGTGCCTCAATGGATAGAATTAAAATCATTTGCGGTGAGCAGGTGTTTTTGAGAAGCACCAATGAGTGGAAATGTCAGGATGATATTGGAAACACAAGTTTGGGCATAGAAAAATGAAAAAATAATTTTGCTACATATACACATGTATCGAGTAGAGTAGCAATTAAGTATATAATTGGAAACATAGAATAGAATGTTATAGGTGAAATGCTAGGTCACATTATCAGGACATGTTCTCTTCAAATGGACACCTGATGTTTCGCACACTGAATGGTCTTGTCGTGCAGCATTTGAGTATTGCTTTAGTTCACGATCTACCATGATTAATTGCGGTTAGCCACAGACAAAAACGCATTTCTCTGCCACGAATGAAACTAGGTGGTATGTATGATCATTGGAAACTAAGGCTGGACTTGATGCGGTAAAGTACTAAGAATATTACTATATTGAAGCATCTTCAAACTTTTCCAGTCTGTAGTTTCCGCTCTCATATTCTCAAAAAGTACTTTCCCGAACTAGTGGAAAAGATAAATAAACCACTGAGAAAGCAAACGCGAGTACCGACACTGTTGGTTAATTCTCACGAAAAAATTTTGTTAGATAAAAAGACGCTGCGGGTCTAGAGTTTGAGCGAGAACCGGTAGATTGATGTTTGCCAAAATGTTTTTTTGGTTTAGGTTTGAGTTTTCATTGACCACACCGTTTGCACGCTTTTTTTTTGTGCAGAAAGCTCACCATTACGTACGTGCTGGCATACGAAACTGGAGGAAGAAGAATGAGATAGATAGATAGATAAATAAAGTGAACATGCGTGTATGTGTGAAATGAAAAAAGAGCATTCCGTACCAAAAATCCCCATCGAAAAACACTTATCTCAAAAAGAAAAAGAAGATGAAAAATAAGAACAGGAATAAAAATAGAAGAATAGAAAGAAGAAACAAAATCGAAGTCGGCTTAGGGATTGCGTCATAAGCCAAGAAACGGCGTTGGGATGGAAATTTCGTATGCCAACTACGGAAGTTTTCGTTTCAACCACCTCTAATGCTTTCCCCGCCTTGTCTTTTCTTTTCCTCTATGGTTTCTCTACCGTCTTTTGATTTCTTTTCATCCACCAGTTATACTTGGGGCTTCGGTTATTACATACACATTCTATTACTCTGCATATCATTGCGCCAACCCCTCGTGCATGTAATACAGATCATGCAACTTTTAACTCTTCTGCTTTTTCCCATTTCAGAATACTCGTGAGCCAAACTTCTTCTTTCAGCCACATATTGTCTTTAATTTTTTACAAATCCACTTTAAGTTTTTCTTGATGAGCAATATTCCTATTCACGGTCTATTCGTTCTCTTGGGAAATCCAAAATCCTATTAATGTTCAGAAAATCGACATCTTATTTTGGGCACTTGTGTGCCTTATGAAAAGTCCTATTGCAAGCTCATATATACACCAATGTGTATATATGTCTAGCGATGGAATACAGAAAATGGTAAATGAATATATAATACGTGAAGGCAAACGACTGTGAGAGGAAAAGTGAGTGGAATAGAAGGGGTGATGGCGGAGAAACTGAAGGGAAGTGGTGATCCAGACGAAACCGAGCTCTGGTATCGCGTCTCCCTCGGGAGAATGCTGTTGTCCTTTGAAGTTCTTTTTTTCAAACCTGTGCTACAAAACGAATGGCTCGGTGATGGAGTTAGAAGCTTTAGTGGTGCGTTTGGGCGTGCTGAGTGTGGGAGAAAGGACAAATGGATAAGGGTGCAATTTAATAATGAAAAGCGATCGACTCCCTTCTCCCTCTTCCGGTTTTGTTGTTGTTTTTTTTTTTTTTTTGGTTATAGTATCAATTTTTAGAGAGCTCAACGAAGGTTTGTCAGCATGTTCTAGTTGGACCAACCATGAAATTGGGAGTTAAAGGGACTAAAACAACTTTTCCACAAGATTAAAAATGGTTGGATACAAACAGAGAGCATCAAATAAATTGCATTTCTATGTCATTCTATTCGCCAGTCAACAAACGAAAATATTATCTCTCACTTTATCCGAAACATAACCTTGAAATATCCAATGAAATATTTTTCATTTGCTTCCTGAACGCTTTATCATCTGGCGTTACTTGCAGAAACAATAAAACTAGCTTCCAATCAAATTTCATATTTTCCAATCCTTTTTTTTTTCATTGTTCTCTCTCGTTTTTCCATCGCTTTCCTATTGCATTCTGTTTTTTCCGTTTTCTTTTGCACCAGCTTCGCATGAATTCTATTGCTATCGAGTTGCCTCAGTAGAAATAGTTCGCCTCGTAAATCCCTTTACATTTTTATAAACCAACTTAATTCGCCTACATAGGTGGAGAGCGAGTACCTAGATGACGTTGTTCATAGTATGGAACTGCACAGTAACAGAGAAAACTAGATAGAATGGAAGAGTTGAAAAGAGAACGCTATCACGTGCTCGCTGACTGAGTTAGAAGGTGGGTGACGGGGAAACGGGCGTAAATGTGAAACTAGCGTGGATCCATGAGAGAGAAAAGCGTGAATGTGGGAATGATAAATCGTGGGCAGTTAGGTACGTTAGCTACATACGGCAGCAGCGGGGGAAAATTATTATTTGAGAATTTATTCGTGGCGTAAAATTATTACCAGCATTATGCCCGCCAGTCGCTTGCCTGTTCCAATCCCTACACACTCGCTCGCTCACCCTCACCAACTAGTGGGAACACGTGTTTCAACGGGTCGTAGGTCAGGAACTACAGAGGGTTGGAAAGGGGTGATATTCGTGTTCCCTTGGTACGTGAAAAAGTCCAGGAATTCCAGAAAAATCTTTATGAGCACATGGTATAAATCGAAGTGCAGGAAAAAAAAAAGCACTTTCTTTGAATATTTTAAATCGAGTTATCGTGGAGCTAGTATGTGTGTGTATATATGTGTACATGTATTGGTAATTCCAAACGCGTAGCGGTTGCGTTTGATGTGACCCTTGAAATCACAGAAGGATCAAAAGCAGATTATGTCTTGACTTTGTACACGAGACACGTGTCTATGTAGTGTCTCTAAAGCATGGCATAGAGCGATTAGAAACTATTACAAATAAAAATGAACTTCTGTGGTCATGCAGAGTGTATTGGGCGAGATGATACTTTTAATCGGTCTTAAATCGTCGAATTCATTAGGCCATGTTGTAAAGTGTGGATAAAAGTGTGTGGGTTAGGAATAATACGTGTGTGCGTTACTCTGGTAAAAGCGATCCTAATTACTGATTAGAGAGAATACGAAGGGAGAACGAGCCGGGGACGGCGGTTTGATAGCGACGTGATAAGGAAGGTCGATCCTTGGCTCTTACGCGCGACCTCCTTTAGCCGACCGTAGAGTGTACTACTATATACTATCCGTTATCCGTTTAGGGGTGAGTATATCGAAATGATTCAATCGAGAAGTTACTATTCATGTAGATTTGAATTTATAGTATCAAATCACGTGTCCGATATTGGATATTAAGTGTGATAATTTTTAGATAAAATTTAGAAAAAATTTTTTTTAATTTATTCGAATAATTTGGTGAAGAGTGTTAATTTTATATTTTTGTTTTTGTGATACTGTTTGTATAAAAAATAATATTCGAGAATAAAAGTGGTCTTGAAAATATTCCGTGAATTATTCTATGAATTTTTATGAAATTTTTTTCAATATCGCATATTCAAAATGGCAAGTCAACACAATTGTATGTTAAAGTACGTACACATTATGAGTTTTGAAAGTAATAAAGTAAAAAAAAAAGTAGAATTCCGTTCTAGATTAGTTGCCAAATGCATTAATAAAGTTTGTTCGCGTTTTTCCTTTTTTTCTTTTACGTTTATCTTCCAGAAGTGAATTTAAATCAGTATTCAATTCGGATTTCATATTGAAACATAACATACAAAGTAGATGCATTGATGTTTGAATGGATACACGCGCAGCAGAGACTGCGGTTATCAAACCACAAGCTCATGTTATACGGTGAAATCCACGATGCTACTGATGCCCGTGAGCTTGTAACAAGCTTACCCTTTCTCGTTCGTATAATATCTTGCCGTTCTCATTTTACTCGCCAAACTAAACTGAAAGCTTCAAACGGAAATTTTGGCAACTTCGAAACACGAATCCACAAGAGATTTTTATCTTCTTTCTCGATGTGGGAACAAAGGAAAAGGAGCAGTCTCACGGGGGAATTTCAAAGCTACTCACGTCTAAAGGAACGTTATAAAACACAACTCGAAAAATTCTGGAGCTATTCCCGCGACGTGAAAAATGTCTTGTCACACCCCTTTCATCTACAGTACTGCGAATTTTTCGAAGGAAAAAAAAAAAAAAAAGAAACGACATAGTGGTGAATCGTCTTGCCGCAGAGAGAAAATTGGCCGTAGAATATTTACGATGCGATGCTATCAAGCAACCTTCGTTCTTGGCTTTTGTGACCGAGTCGTCGGGCGTGTTCGAAATCGTATACGTCAACATCGACAACGCAGGAGCAGGATTTCAAGTAGTACTCGACAGAGGTGCTGACGAACAAAAGGAAAAGCTCCTCTCGTATCCCAGACAACGGGCGAAAAGTGGCTCCACTATGGTGAAGGGACGGGGAAAGAATAGAAGGAAGTAAAGCTAAAGTTGCCAGGCAAGGAACGCAATCGAGTAGGATTAAACCTTCTCGATTGCTTCCAACTTCTCGCGGGTTCTTGGATTCCTCTTGCCCCTCGTTGTCCGTACCGCTTTCTTCTACTCTCGCCCATGAAAAGACGCTTTCTCTCTCGACGATAGAATCCAACTTGATTCCCCAACTATTCCCCTAGAAGCTCTTGGGAGTTAATTGGACATTTTTTATTGTCATTTTGGGATTGAGATCGCACGAGGCTTTTGTCGTTATTTGTGGAATGGTGCTTACCCAAAAGTGCGAGAGAAAAATCGCGGTACCTCAATGTATAGGGATGAAGGGATGATGGAATGAAACCAAAATGATGTTTTATGGGCCATGGCATTAGGGTCACGTCTTTTGTCCCTTATCATCTAACAGAATGCAACTTCTTCGGTAAGCAGAGAGACGAAGCACGTTCGTTGGTTCATTCTCAGGGATCTCCAGAAGATCGCCAGAAGTGAGAGGTAGTTTCAGGCGCCAAAACTCGACTACCCGAGACGAAAAAAGATAAGGATTTACTGAGAAGATATACTCTCTAAAGTTGAGGGTTCATTTCACCCTACTGATGCAGCAGGATGCTAATCTACTTCACGTATCAACTCACCATTTCTTCCCAACGACTAGTGATTTCAAATGCTTTTTAACGCGCTACACCACAAGCCGATGTACTCACAATCTTCACAAAAGACTGACTGCACGACTGAGGAGGGAAAAAATACTTTGGCAAACGACTCGGATATAAGAAACTCGACTGAGAGACCCCTTAACGATAGAATAGCGATGGAACCACAGTAGACTGTTCGCCCGGAGCTAGAAGACATCCAAATGGAGCACTTTTCTCTTGCTCTTTATATATCCTTCTTCCTTGCACGTTATAGAAAAATAAAAGCCTAGGGAGGAGAAAACGTCGAATGAGTTCTCACTTTTATACTTTCGTTAGAGTGAAACGACGGCAACTATCGAGTCGCGGGATACGAAAAGCAAAGAATCGTCTCGCTCTATCTCATCTCTTCATTTTCGCTCCTTCTATCGCCTCCCACGTCCATGTTTAGCTCGGTCATATATGACAAAATCGCGGTCGGCATTCTTTTTTCTTTGCTTACACGGGGAAAAGCTCTAAAATATTAAGCATGCAATTACCGTGTCCATTCATAGTGATGTATCACTGAGACACGCGCAACATGTCACCGAGTCACAAATGGTGAGGTACCGTTTGATATAGAAATATTCGTATACACACACTTATATATGCACATATATATACATATACTTCGGTGATACACGCACCCATCACTCACATTTCAAAAACCCATGTTTTTCACTCAGCTGTAGCACTTTTTCTCCTTCGCCTGACGTTCGTTGCTCTCTCACCCTCACGTTGTGCGTTTTTATACACTGGACTAAATGCGATGATAAAAAAAAAATTCGTATGTAAAAGATGAAAAGCTTTTGAGAGACGCCTACAACATCCCGTTGTGGAAAAAAAGCCAGATGAAAAATGAAAAACAGAGATACAATGAAGTGAAAAAAAAAAAATATGAATGGCTCGACTATTGTTTTTGCCAGTCTCGGTCTGTCCATCACCCTCTAATCTACTATTTTCAACATACATCTATGAAAACATGAAAAACATTGTAATAATACAATGGCCATGACAACGGTCAATATTTTTTATGTGTTATAATATCGTCATTGAATCACAAAGCTAAACACTCAATGTATAATATAAATTAATGAAATTTAAATGAATAATTAAATAAACAAAACATAAAAAAAATTTTATCATAAATTAATATTGAATTTTCATTGAGTTGAGAGCATCTGGGAAATGACGCCCAGAGGGTGAGAGAATGTTGAGAATATGTAGTCGCTTTGGATGACAGCAGGCCACAGTGCATCACATGATCTACATGGCTATACATTATCTAACAACCATTTCGGTAGCATGATGGCGGACGGTGTGGAACCATCCGAGTTTACGGGCTGCTCCATCACGCGAGAGAGCTTAGCTTATCTCAATGCAACAACATATCTGAGGCTTCCGTCTCTGCATCGCACCGACAAACTACTGTCCTCGGGACATGCTATTACCGCCTCAACCTCGCACGTCATTCCATCACGCTCGGATCACACAACCAATGCGCATGCGTATGATTATACATTGGTAAAATGAATTTGTGGTGAAGACATATACACGATATATGGCAGATGATGATTCGAGTAATGTTGTCTGTCTTTAGATGACTACAAAAGTTCTGTTGGAGATTAATTCCTGATCTAGGGGCCCCCCTGTCGTCTCAGTCGATTTGCGGGCGCACCCTATATTCCAACGTCCCTTTCATTCTCCCTATCCTCCTATCGAGTGCAGAGATATTGGGTATCATTATTATGGTCAGTTTGCGGGGTGAAAGGAGAATGAGCTATTGAGACAAGACTTAATCGAGTGGGAGAACGATAACGTTTAGTGCCAGAATTAATACATAAAAGAAATCTTGTATATATAATCATACAAGTGGAAAATGTAATATATTATCAGACAAGAATAATGAATAAAAGAATTTTTCAGAATATTCAGTAAATTTTCATCGTGCTAAAGTAAACTCGGTTGTTATTTTCGATTCCACTGGGAAAGGAGTCAATAATCTGCTCTATGCTTCGGTGACTTCTGGTCACGAGTGATCCCTAGAGGGTGACATTCGGACCGAGTTAACATCAATGGTCGATTCACTGATGCACACAGATATATAAACCTGAAATAGTGGTTTTGTTTATTTATTTTTTTTCTTCATTTCACGAAAATATAACATTTCATTGTATTATCCTTCCTTCCTCATTGTTGTCCCGCAATTCAACTTCTATTTTCTACCTGATTCCCTGACTTTTTGAAGCCTTTATTCTATAAATCCAATATATACTCCACGAGTAATGTTTGTGCGCTTTCTGGATTCACTCGCCTGCAACATGTACCATCGCGTCTCTACTAACAGCGAATGGATATCTGTGACCCACTTGATGCTACCCACTGGACACTGGATGCCACTTACTTCGTGCAAACACAACCACGTCACGTTTCTCTTGTGCTGCCCTTGAGAATTTTCGTTTTTCTATTTTATTTTTGTTTTCTTATTTTATGTTTTTAATTTTTTTTTTTCCTTCATGAGAAAAGTCTTAGCTGGGAATGTTGAAAGTCATCAGGGAAAAGAGTGGAGGGATGAATGTAAACAGTAGTGTATATATAACGTCGTTGGACAGACTTGGAATGCATATAAAATTAATGAGATTTCACTCGGATACTGGAGAGAATGGAAAAAGAAGAAAAAAATATAAAAATCACATAGCGTCGAATCCAAATTCATTTGAGAGACAAATTCAAATGTAATTTATATCCATTAGATTTCTCTCTTAAAATTTTATCTCAAGTCTAAATACATTCATTAGTTTAATGTTTATTTATTATTTCATTTCATTTGTTTATTTTTTTATTTATTTCATTTGTTTAATTTATAATTACATTCAACAGTTTAACTTTACAACTAAACGACACAATATAAAGACGAAATTTCACCTACGTGGAAAATATTCAAATGTAATGATATAATAGAAGTAAATCATTGAGGAATGGAGGATTATACATTGGTTAGACCTTGAAAAAAAAAACCCTTGTGTCTTTAGAGAAAAAACATAGATATATAAAGGTCATATGGGGATGGAGGAACGCAAGAGAAAGAGTGAGAAGGAGGTTACAGATCGAGATAATGTGAAAGAAGGGTAGAAGTAAGAAAAGAGGGTTGAAAATGAGGTACTGGAAAACCCTCGGGAACCAGCAGCTCGTTACTCGCGACGTGGTGCAGCTTTACCATTACTCTGTCTTCTTTCGCAGTACCTTCTTCACTTATTCACTCTCTCCTCTCTTTAACCCATCTTTTTCATCTGTATATTTGTCCCATGTATACAAATTCACAGTGGCTTATTTGACCTCACACAAAGATCTAAACAATGTATTCAAGGTCTAATGTTTATTTGAATGTAATGACGTCGGTTGTAGTCTGTATATTCAGGAAAAAGTATGTACATGACGTTACCTAGTAACAAGTGGGCATTTTATACACAGTGGTACATCCCTGAGATTGTATTACTATTTAATAGATACAATAATAGTGTGATTTTTGATTTCCCGTTTAAATAACATAAAAAAAATTTTTTTTATCGTTAGAATTTTGCAGCTTACGACCCAATCCACGGATCCAAATGATCAGTACATAGTTTCATAGGAAATTGAACGCTCTACAAAAAAGGTATCTTGCAATTTTTTCATAACTTTTAGTGTTTAGAAAATATCGGAGGTTAAAGTTTGAAAAATTTAACAAATATTTTTTGTTACTTTTAAATTTTATAACTCGTAAATAAATAAATATTATGAAGTGCGCAACATATATTTTTGTAGGAAATTATACGATCTACAAAAAAGGTCTCTTGTGGTTAATCGATTGCTCTAACCAATTAAAAGATATTCGCATTTGAATTCCTGCATACTGATTTCAATAGTTTTTTCATAAATATTTCAAATTTAACCATTCAAGTCATGAATGCGAATATCTATTTATATTTAATGTTAATTTTCTAATTAACATTAAAATCAAGAGCTGCCCTTTTCACAGGCTCATTTTTTTGTCACTTTGAACAATATTTTCATGGTAATAAAAAAAAAATGACAGCAGAGTTTTGTATAGAAATGAAAAAATATAAAAACAATAATTTTGCATTTATGCTCGCACATGATGATTTTTATATGATATATCATGGAGAAAGGAATATATTTTGAATTGTGAATTGTAAACGTGAGGTCTCCGTGGACTTGCATGAGAGAAAGAATACTATGTCTCGAGTTTATCGTCGCGTGCAAATCGCGAGGAAGCTTGTAGAGAGAAAAACGTTGGAGAGATGAGCACATTTACCGGGGCAGAAAAAGTTTCTGGCATAGCTCCGAAAGCGAGAAACTGGTTGCCGACTTCGTGTGCATTTGTATTACTTTTTTTGACTCAACTCTATATACGAGGTTCTAAGCACCCGCGCAACCCGTCGTCCTTATGCTCACACGTTGCACTTCTGTTACGCCATTTTATGAAAATTGTACATCCCATTCCAGATGCCCGTGGAGCGCCCAGGCGAAACATTTTACCCTTCCGTTTCTCTTCCTTTCTCTGTCTGTGACCCTATTCCCGCTCCCACTTTACTCTCCACAATTAATGGTCACTATTTTATTCCTATACAACGCGTACATACGAAGTTCCTATTATAATTAACTCTTCTTTTATCCAAAATTTTTATGATAGAATTCAAAAAATATTCATCAATGTGAACAAATTGTTATTCAAATTCATTTTATTTATAACTAATTACTCGGGATAAATTGGAAATTTGAATACAAGTTTATACTGGGAATGAGAATGAGTTTAAAAATGATAGAATGAACGACAATTGTACAATTTTTTTATCCTACTTTTTTTTTTTTTTTTAGAAAAGTGGTTACAATTACAATTAACTCAATTCAACCACTTCAATATTAATTCGCCGTGTCTGGCATTTATATTATCAAGCTGTGCAAAATTCCACTTGTACGTTGTCCATGAGTATTGTGAAAAGAGATAAAACCCAACGTGTAGAGAGAATGGGGTGACCCTGCACTCTGCGACAATGAGGGCTGGAGGCGAGAAAATAATTTTGCGTTTTGACGGTGAATTATAGTTAATTGGACTTATTACAATGACGAGAGGGCTTCATTATTACCTATTTTCCCTCTCCATCCTCGTCTCTTTCACCTATATTACTAAAAACTATTACAATTACTATTATCACTACAATCCTCTCACTTATAATCCAACATGCACCACGTGCCGGACGACGATAATTTTTCACCTGACAACAACGTCAACTGGATAAAGTGATAATGCGCCAACCTCACAGATCTCACGTACCTGTTCACACTGTCAAATTGCAAACGATGAAGGTGGGATGGTGGGTGGATTTTGATGCAACGCGAGAAACCGGAAACGACGCGTAGCGAATATGAATCGCGTTAACGAAGCTTGCTTGTGCATAATTCTTTTGTTATCCCGTCATATTCATGTAATATGTGTGAACATCCGCATATTCAAATATGTATAAATATATAAATATAAATATTTTTAAGGCGCTTCTGATGATGAAAACATACATTAGATTTTCAAAATCTATAAATCATTGTTCAATTCAAAATTTTTTTTTTAACTTTGAACATTTTCATTTTTTCTATATGCGAAATATTATTAATAATATTTATTAAATCAATTGAAACTCACCTTTGGATGTGTTCTCCTAGGGAATGCCACCTTCGGGTCAATCTGAAATGAAAAACAAGAAAGAAAATAATTATATTTTGCAGTAATATAATATTGAATTAGTAAAGTAAAATATGAAAAAGTTATTTTTAAAAATTTTTCTTATTTTTTTCCGTAAGAGCACGATTAAAATCCCATGAGCTATAACTTCACTTGAATGCATCATAGAGTAATTAAAAAAAAGTTTGAAATTCCCGATGGTTCGAGGGTAGTCGAGAGATATACTCAGGGGTGCCGTGTGCAACAGTGTTCATCCAACCGAAACTCTCACTTTTCTCACTTACATCGCTAACTCTGACTTTACGTTTATACATTTGTGGCGTCAATGCAATCCCGCCGCCACTCATCGTATATTTCTCGGTGGTTAATTAAAGAAAGAAGTGAAAAAAAAAAAAAAATACTAGAAAAAAAATTTTCATCTCTTCGCCATAAAAAAAAAAAAAGGACCAAAGTATATTTTCCACCATTTACCAAGTTTCCTTGTGAAGCAACCCTGCTGCAAGGGTTGCTTCTACCCTTTCTTCCTCTACGCATACATACACACCGAACCTCCAGAGAAAGAAGATATGAAATATATCTCACATATCGAGCGATTTAATTGCCCTCAAGGGATTTTTTTTCCCAGTTTTCGTGATAGGAATTAGGGTGAGGAGGTGAAAGTTGACCGTGGGGGACAATTCCACTCGAAAAAGAATCTCAAAATAGCACTTTAGGGTATCGCGGGTGAATTGTCCTGACCTACTCTATTGATCCTGGGGTATTTGAGCGGCTGATTGGTGCTTCGAGTTTGGTAAACGACTCGTTTGTTTATTGTGCTGCCACTCCAATCCACAGTTAGTGCTAACACCCCATCTCCACCTCTTATATCCACATTCCCTCAAAAGCTACATTCAAGCTTTATCCCGATATATACCTCGTCCTCTTGCTCTCTTTCTCTACCTCTAACTATACTCCCTTTTCGTGAAGCTCTTTACCTCATCAATACAGCACCCGACAAATACACCATGCCAAATTGTACTTGTCGGTAACTAGTCCTCTTTCTATACTCTCTCGTTCACTCACTACCTCAGCACTATGCGCTTTCACATTTTCTCCTTCTATCCTCCGTCTCCCTATCAAGCTCGATCCGAAAAATGATTTATGGTGATCTTTGTGCTTCCTTACCAGTTCCACTCATTCTACTGATAGATGCAGCCGGTTCACACACATCCTATTACACATTTTAATAAATATACGTTATCATCACTCTCACATACAAAATAATATCATATCCTCTCGGCAATACGTCTTCTCGTTTAACCCCATTTTGACGTTTGATGCGTCATCTAATAATAATCGATTCGAACTAACATCATTATTATTTTTATACTTGATATTGAATAAATTTTTCGTTGTGCTTTGTGTTTTAGTGAAGATAAACGAAAATATTGTATTACAATTTTGGTTTTTTTTTTCTGTTTTCAAAAATTAAATGGCATTGATTACATGGAAAGTGGGCTGAGACTTCAGTAGGGGAAATGCATCAAGTTGAGCGTCGCTTTCCCAAAGGGTTTTATCGCGAACGTGGTAATGACAAGCAAGAAATTCATCCCCTGTATCTGGCTCCTCGTCCTTTTTACTTTCGTTTAGTTCTTTCTCTCTCCCTCTTTCTCCTTTCGTTTACTTATATCTACCTCCTTGTAACCCACTCGCACGTTTGCATAATCCCCTGCGGCGAAGTTCACACTGAATTCTCTTCCACTCATCTTTTCCTTTTTTTTTTCTTTTGCCACTATTACAATCTTATCTCTATGTCTGGCCACACCAGTACTCTTACTACTTTGTGCTTTCATACTGTTTCTCTTTTTAAAACGTACTCATCAAACGTCAACGCACTGAATCGAACTATCTTTTACCTGCTTTCCATTATACAAAAAAAAAAATCAACTAAATATTAATTTTCAATATCATCGTAATTCCTTTGTTCTCGCTCCTTACACCCTCAGCCGCAAATATGAATAAATATACACATATATTAGCGAAGAAAAATGCATTTATTGGAAAACACTTCATGTGGTCGAAAGAAAAAAATAAAATCAATATCAGTTATATATAAGAATAAAATAATAAAAGAAAAATAACATGAGAAAAATCGTTGAGGTCACGCGATAACAATTTGCATTATGATAGTGTGCAATATACCACCCTATTACTTCAAGATATTTTCACCCTCTTGAACGTGAAATAAAAAGAGAAAAAAATAGAGCAAATCAATATTTCCAACGTAGAAAAGTTATTGTTGATTTTTATTTTTCATTATTTTACAAAAATAAACTGGTATAAAAATTTTTCCTGAGGGCGAATCATTAGATGATACTTTGTTGGAATTGTTTTTATATGAGGGAGGCCCACATTGAGAGTATGAGGAATGGCTGGTGAGTCAATTGTGGTTGGGAAGAGAATTGCGAGCGCAGAACATGGAGGTAAGTGAAAAACTAGTATTGGTGATATTACTAAGAGGAATCTATGAAGAAAAGAAAATGGAAAAAGTAATAGCCATTCACAGGAGCATAACCAGTTATCAGATATCTCATAAAATGATCGGCCACCGCCTACATTGGTGGTCCAACTCAGCGTCATGATAGAAATTCAATCTGGTTGGCACGCCTGGAAATTGGAAGAACTACCATCGACGATGATCTGTGTCATGGAGAAAGATCGAAATAAATGTCAAAATACAAGATAGATAAAGAGGATGTAATACAGTGAAACTTGTTACTATATACTTAGATAAGGCAATACGGCGAGAAATTCCCGCGGTTTCTTTTCTATCGATCGATCCCAATATCCCTAGCACCAGAAATAAATATGACTTTCTCACTTCCTACTTGGTCTTTATGTACTACTCACAAACTTATCAATTCTGATTTTATTTTAATTCAATCATCGGCCGTTTATCGAATAACCGAACCAATTGGCAAAATTACCAACAGGGTAAAATAAAATTTTTCGATACAAAAACATCACCCAAAAAAAAAAAGACTTGAATCAAATTACTGAGATTTGATTCAAGTCTAAAATCGACTTGTGTTAAAAATATTGATATTCGTACAAATAATCAAAATTTTGGACTTGATACAAGCGGAAAATTGACTTGATGGATGAATAACACCTCAAGTCTACAAATGCCTTGATCCAAGTCTACGAAATGTCTTGATTCAAGTCTAAATATGACTTAATCTAAGTCTGAAAATGTCTAAGTTTAAATTTGGAATTTTCTCGTTGTAAAACTAATCATTCGGACAATACCTTAAGTTAATAATAAAATCAAATCAACGACTTGAATCAGGACTAAAAACACGACTTGAATCAAAACTAGAAAAAACTTGATTCAAGTTTATTTTCGACTTACCCCCTTTTTACGACTGATTCAACTCAAGACATGTGTAATGTCTTGAGTCAAGAATATTTCAGTCTTGTATCAAGACTATTTGTGTCAAGTCTGAATCGCGACTTGATTCAAAACTTTTTTTTTTTTTTTTGGGTAATCAATGAATCAAACGATAAATCAAAATTTTATTACATTGAGTAGATTCACTATTAAAATGATTCATGCATTAGTATCGCTGATACATAAAAACGAGACATAAAAGAAAATAAAGGAGAGGAAGAAAAAGAAGGAAAAGAATGGCCATCTAAACGTCACTCAAGATTTAACTCTGGACTTGGCGAGATCGGAGTAAATATCTACGAGAGCTACAAGTGGGAGATTTTCTTTCACCTCTCCGCGCCGATCCTGCTCTTTCTTCCTTTCTCTCATTCACTTTTTTGGCGTGCACACATGCACTCAATACTACCAACTATATCCACGCCCTATCTATACTGTTGCGCTCCAACCCTCCAATCTCCAACCTACTATTTTTTCTCCATTGTGTTTCTTATTTCTTCTCTACGTCCATTTTATTCCCCTCATTCCACACTGGGCATATAGTCCCATCGACGAAGCTTGTCCGACTCACATCGCGCTGTCTTACTTCGCTGCTCCTTCAGTTTGCCAGCTTGGTAAGGATCGAATAGCTTTGCCGAGCGCTCAATGGAAGCTGAAAGGTTTCCGGTGGTGAAGAAACTTTTGACTGACGTATCTCTGCCTTTATCCGTCCCTTTTTTTTCTTTTTCTAATGTCGCATACATCCCACCAATCTTTCCAGTGTCTTTCAATCTCTCAATGAAGTCGTTTTTATTAGATTTTACTTTTTCATTTATGGCGCCAGCAAGCAAAAAGATCACGAGTTCATTTATTTCAAAACAATATTTATTTTCGTCCTCATTTTTCTTTTCGTTTTAATAAAAATAATTAAATACGACGATAGTATATAAATTAAATATTTTCTTTTATATCCGAGAGGATAATTGCGACGTAAATTTAACCGGACAGTTTTTATGTCTAACGCCCCTTGTGGCACGCTTCCTTTACTGTTACACCCCCTGGTGTCTCACGCGAACTGAATTTTAATCGCTGCCAACTGGCGCGCAACGTCTTTGCGACGAAACGCACGCGAGTAATGAGCTCGAGCTGTGATCACCCTCGGGAGAAGAGTCGCATGAAAAATAGAGAGATAGAAAGCGAGCAAGACTGTAAGAAGTATATGAGCAAAAGTGTAATGGAAAAAAGAAAAAGTAAGGAAGAATAAAGGAAAAAAAAAAAAAAAAAATTCTAGTGTACAAGACCATCCGCGCATTCTTGATGGAAAATACGACCAACGGTGAGAACAGTAAAAATTTTATGTTTACGACACAAGAGAGGATGACATGCATCCCCTAGAGAGCAACCCTTGATTCAAAACAGTAACGCTACTATCGTGCTATACATATTTCTGGTAAAACATCAAGTATCACTGCACAATCACATCCATGGAATAGGAAGCAGTGATACAAATGTATTATACAGAATAAGCGAGCCAACTTAGTGAAAGGATATCATAGTTATTAATTCCAGTAAATTGATTTAAAGTTTAAAGTAATTCTATCCTTGTACGTGTCAGAATGATGAAAATTGTGCTGTAAGATTTTACCATCAGAAATTTAGGTCATTGTTATTGATATTAAATATTTGACAGGATATGGTCTCTTATTACTACCTACGGGAATTTGTCGACGTCAAATAGAATTAATTAAACGTGAATTGAAGGTAAATCTCCAAGCGACGTTAGACAAATTTTGCTGTTATATCCATACGTATATATCAATGGCTATATAAATTATTATATTCAAAAATTTTTATTATTATATGAAATATTTTTTTTTTACTCTCATATTTATTCTACAAATAATTTTACTCACTAAATCGTCGCATTCTTTATTCTACATCTACACTATCGCGCCAGTGAGATTTTTTATAATTTTTTTTTTTATATATTTTTTTTTTTTTTTTTTTTTTTTTTTTTTCATTGCTTTCCCTGCACTCATAGTCGCGGTACTCGACTTGCTTTGTGCACCGTCGTTTTCACTGTGTCTTTGTTATGTACGTGCGTTTTTTATGACAGTGATATTTCACTCGTAGCTTTCATTTTGTCGCCCGGCTTCGCGGACTCTGAGCTCGTTGACACATCCGTTGGCACGCCATACACCGTCATCACCATCGTCATTATCGTTCTCAGTCATGTCGCGACGTGTATAACGTCGAGAAAAGTGCATCTCACATATCTCCATAGCAATTTTATATTCACTAACACATCAAGATTGACAGAAAATGAAAAGAAAAAAAAAAAAGAAAAATAATAAGAAACATATGTAATTTTTTTTTCTGTTTTAATATTTTTTGCATTCATTTTCTTCTTCTTTTTTTTTTTAATAATATTTTATGTTTTGACAGTAAAAAAGAGAGGAAAATTGTCCAAGCGAAAGTGCAGGGAGACACTATTAAGCGGCCCCCACGGTGGGAATTTATTATATCCATTGGCCGCCCGGAGAATCGAGCGGTCAGTTATTATACGCGGGACTGAGCGATTGCTTTTAATATTCGCGCCAGCTGCGTAATACCAGAGGTAGCAGGTCCCTCTGTACCTTTAGACCATAGTTCACACATACCTTTACAATCACACTCTTTCATCCCCCCGCTAATTCATTCTCCCGCACTATTTTCTATACATATACACTACGTTCGCTCTCAAGATGTATGCTCCCGATAAAAATGAACTCGAGGCTTCAATTTTCACGTACATTATTTTGTTCTACAGCTCGACGGCAATTGTAATATATCGTGTAACCGTTACTCTTGTATCGTGAGTGAGTAATTTTTTTTTTCTACGTTAATTTCTACATTTTTTTTTTCCTCTTTTGAACGCAAAAGCACAAACGTGCGCGAGAGGGCGGTAAAAATACACGTCCATTATCAGTATATTTTTCGCATGCAGAGAAAGACGAATGTGAAATGAAAAATATACTCGAGTCATTCTCGTATATGTATTGTGCGCATGTGTATATATTTTACTACAAGAAAATAAAAAGAAAAAAAAAAATGTCCAGCAATCTAAATCGACAAAAGTCCCCGTTCAGGGATTAAAAAATATAGCAATATTTTTTTAAATCTTTTAGACTATAGAATATAGTAGAGAGAGGGTTATTTTGAAAGTATCGAGGAGACGAGAACGTATTGGAAGCTGTCAGAGGTATTAACGATTATCCCAATAGAGGAACAGAAATAGAGAGACGAAATATATATTATAACAATAGAAAGTGCAATATAGTGTATATAGTATATATTTATCTATGTATAGGTGTGTGTATATGTCGATGGATTTACCCGACTTGGCCCCAGGATTTTTTAATAATGCTGCCTGTCAAAAATCTTTCCGACAACGTCACTGGCATTCGGTGCCAGCCAATATTCCACGTCCCGGTATAACGTTTTAGCAGCTGGCATCTGCTGACACGGTGAACTCTTTCTACAGTTACTTTTCACCCTCCCATGAGAGATATAGATAATAAAAATGTATGGGGGAGGCCACGATACTATACTTGTATCTATAATCCCACTTTATTAAAAGTGCTAAACACACAAAAAAAAAAAAAGTCAACCTATACAATAATCCGGTTTTAGTTGGGAAAAATTTTGTGGTCAACAATAAATTCTGATTCCTCACACTATTCTGTACATGTATAAATAAATATCCGACTGATGATTGTGATGAAATAAAAAAAAAAAATGGGTGAATAAAAAAATGCAAGAGAAATTGAAAATACTAAAAATATAAGCTGTGAATTTATTTTCGAAATACTGAAAGGGCATAGCGCGACTGGGTAAGTAGCATAAAGAGATTGTTGGAGAGATGGAAAAAGGGGGAATGTAGAAAGGTTACGATTGGAGTGACGAGAAGGAATGGAAGCAAGTCCCGACGGGGGTCCCGACAGCGATGACGGGAAACGGCGGTGGATGGCAGCGACGAGGCGAATGAAATGACAAACGAGCGAGGTCGCTCGCTGGTGCGGGAGGGGTTGCAAAGGCTTGACGCGCTAGGGGCCAAGGGTGAGAGCGAGTGGAAAGTAAAAACCTCGGGGAAAAGTTTGCCGACGTCAAGCAGTAATTCGGTATCGGCATCGCACTCGCACTAACCTCCACCACATCAACTATACAACTACCACCTTATATCCTTGCCGCCTACCTTACCCTCATGCTCTCTAGAATCTACCAACGTTTGTCATCCCTCTCGTCACTATGTCGCATATTCACTCAATTCGTTCGGCAACGATAAACACATTCGTTTCGTTCCACTAACGTAAATAAAAGCCCTCCGTACTTTTACTAAAAATTCAATTCTTCACATTTGCATCTTGGTTTTTAATCAAGAAACAAATATTATTTATAAATATTAATGTATAAATAATACAAATAACTTAATGTATGAATATTTAGTGTCAGGATGAAAAATTATACACCCAAAAAAAAAAGTCGTAAAAAGGGGTAAGTCGAAAATAAACTTGATTCAAGTTGTTTTTAGTCTTGATCCAAAACTTTTTGGGCAACTTTTTTTTTCATCAAAAAATTGGACTCAAAACTTATTGGTCGACAAAAAAAGAAGCCTGTTTGAAGCGGAGCTCTTAATTTTAATATTTAAAGGTGGCACTTCGTAATTTTCGTTTTTTCAATTGAATAAAATGGGAAAATAAATTTTTTCCTATGTTATTTAAATATGCACATTTACGTGTGAATTGTGACACTTTATATTTGTTTGAATAATTTATCAATTGAACAATAAAACTGGAATTTAATTTAATTTTAATATTGGCTTGTGGTATTGTCCGAATAATTAATTTTACAGCGAGAAAATTTCAAATTTAAACTAAAACATTTTCAGACTTGGATTAAGTCATATTTAGACTTGGATCAAGACATTTGTAGACTTGACGTATTATTCTTCCATCAAGTCGATTTTCCGCTTGTATCAAGTCCAAGATTTTGATTATTTGCAAGAAGATCAATAGTCTTGACACAAGTCGATTTTAGACTTGAATCAAGTCGCTGAGAGATTCAAGCCTTTTTTCTTTGGGTGTAATTTAATTATGAGCTATAGATGAAATATAAGTTTAAATAGTTTAAACTAAAGGTGATGATGAGGTGAAGCGAAATGCTAACTATGAAAACGACTGTCCAGAGTCAACAGACGAACAATGACAAAACAATTAGGCAACTCATAACTGCCCAACACAGGCACTCATCTTCCTTCTCTTTTAGTTTCTCTTGTCTACCTTCCCCGGACACTGGACTGCTACGGCAGGAGTTGCGTCAAAGTGTCACAGGCAACGAGGTCCACCAGACCGTACTGAAATTGCATCCGGCAAGGGAGCGAACCTGCGCTGGGCATAATATCCCCAACGGACTCACGGATGAGTACAATTTGCGAATTGAATCATTCATTTATCGAATATTACATTAAATTTCTGATGTGAAATTTAATCCAAGAAAACTCCATGAAATAAAATACAATCAAACATGTACACCAAGATTTCGATATTATACACATTTATATATTATACATATATACATGTTTATCGACATGTGCGTTAGTATGTACAGATATGTATTTGGTGAATGTGCGGTTGTATTCTTCGGGACAAACGTAGCCAATCAGGTGACAATGGATCGTAAATTTGAACCAATCACAGAGAGAAGATGGTACGTGACCGTCCAACGAAACTCAACGTTGACTATTGCTTATGAATTATTAAAGCAATGGACGAATATAAACTCTACCCACTGTGCCATGCACATCACTTTTTTTTTTTATTTTATATTTATTTTATTTATTTATTTTTTTCCATTATCTCGTTTCCTTCTTCACTGCACATTTTCACTGCAACCGAATATTCTTCCTTATTGCCCAAGACAATTTTCACTATTCATCTTTTATTAATAAAAATAAATAATAGTATAAAATAAAAAATAAAAAAAAATATGTAGAGAAATCCATTATTAAATTATTAAAAGTGTTTATGCCCACTAAAATATTTTTACCTAATTTTCGGTTTCGTTCTTACCGTGGGGATAGAAGCCACACTAAAGTCTGTGTAATTATACACCGTAACTATTCTCATTCAAAACAACACACACACACATGTACAAACCATACATATAATATACAAACAAAACCACTCATGAATGTGAGAATAGAGCGAAGACAATTGCGAAAACACAACTACGATTACATTTACAATTATGACACGTTGATACGCGCTTCCGGCCGTATCCCATGTACCGTTGTCCCATGTGCCTCCTGTGAATAGATCCCTCCTAAATCTCACCCTCTTTATCCTAACGTAATGCAAACCATTGCTACCTATACAACCACCTAGAATAACCGACCGCCCTTTCCATTCCCACAAGCTCTACACTGTGCTTTGAATTCCTCACACCGTCACTCCTCGACGCCTCATCTCGCTTTCTCCTTTATCATTCCTCACGCGCACATTCGACTCAATGCGTGCTTCACTTACGTCGCTTACAGATCATTTTCTAAAAAAACAAATCGTCACAAAAATTCTGTTAATGTTTGACGTTACGAATGAACTTTACTTCCTATTCGTTCCTTTTATATTTACGTAGGATCAATTAGATGTTATTAATGCAACAGGATAGTTGAACGAAATGGTGACATTCTTTTATTTATTTAAAATATTTATTCATTTAAAAAATAAGAAGAGAATTGATACTCAGACAAATAATTTTGATTAAACTATTGATGCTTAACGCATGTTCAACTGAATAATCTTCAACGTCTTGATTGTCTCAGAGTCCGTCTATACAAGTCGAACGCACATACAACACTGCCTGTCTTCGATCTTTCAGTCATTATTTTCTTGAAACATTTTCTTACATTTTTATTTTATTTCATTTTGTCACATGTGGAAAATATCTTATTTCTATTTTCTAAGGATTACTTTAATAGTTTATGGTGTTTATTCAATATGTCGCCAGCCTGTCCAGTAGTCCCTGCCTCTCATACAATGGACCATAACTCAACCGTACTAAATAATTTTTTATACATGCAAGCAATAAATCAGTCCGTTATACTTGAAACTAAATTTGACCACAACTGTCCCTTTATTTTCTTTTTTTATATATATATATATATATTCCACTAATTCTACATTTATCTTCTACAGTCACATGTGCAATTAAGTGTGATATCTTTTCGTTGTATAGAAAATTGATAATTTTAAATTTGAATGAATTTAAATTATGAAATATTTTTATATCCAGCGCAAACGAAAAATAAAAATGAAAAAAGTAGGAGAGAAGGAATGAAATAAAGAGATACAATGAGATACATTGGTGTGAGTGGTTTCGAGAGTTGGAAGATTAAAGCGAAACGTACTTAGACTTGTGTCTCTCGTTTCTCTGTTACAAAAACGAAAGTTCTTCTCTTTCGTAATCCTCCCTACTTAAAAAGAATCTTCAAGGACTCTTTCCAATGTAAGTTTCTACGACTGGAAATGTTAAAATCGAAGTTTTCAGCGAATCACTTATCACTGTACGTGTACATTTATTTTATGTGTATAATAATATGTAGAGAAAGAAAATAACGCTCGAAGGGTACATTAGAATTGAATTTCATAACTTTATGCTGTTTTTCAATTGGTATTACTACATTGCACAGATATAAATATATATTATTCTGCAATACTTTACTACGTATATTGGAAGGATATAATTTTTTCACTAGTGGCTCGGAGCAAAAGTCAATTTTGTCAAAAGACTTGCAACACTGTAGATGTATAGATTACGAGACAGGGTTCAAGGGTTGAAGTGGTAATTGTGCGCGCATACGTGACGAGGAGGCTGAGTTGAGTTTTACGCGTGTTTAATCTAGAAATGGATCGCCTGAAAGCTCAAGCGTACACTACTCCTTTCTACAAAAGTACAGCATCAAGTATTTTACAAAAAAAAAAAAAAAGAAAGAAAAATAAAATATAAAAAATAAAAAAATGATACTCATTTTTCTATATTTTTTCTTTTAACTCTTTTTTATTGGATAAAATTTTTTTTCTCTTTCAAAGTGTTTTTCCCTCTATACTGTGAGCATCAAAATTACTGCTGGATAATTTAAAAATGGTGACAATTCATCATTTACAGTAGTCGATTATTGACAACTGAGTGATGAACTTTTTATTTTAATTTTTTTCCCCAACACTTCTAGATGAAAAAATAAACTATGGCTCGTGGCTTTTTTCTCCGCTTTCATTTCCTATAAGTGGGGTAGGTTTGTCTGCCTATATATATCCCAAAAAAAAAAAAAAAAAAAAAAGTGGAGACACTAATGTTAAGAAGGGAAGAAGATAAACTGCTTGCAAGACGCAGAGATGAAGCTCCAACGCATTCACAAGGATTGATAATGCCTCAAGGGTTGGCCTTTTCTCTACAGAGATAAATATGAACAAAATCAGAGTTAGATGTTGCAATACAACAACAACATCTTCATCTTCCCTTGAAACCTTATCCATTTTCCTCATTCTATCATTTATTTTTTGTCTTTCTATTTTCCATTTTATTTTCCTTCTTTCGCGAAATGAACTGTAAAATTTATTTAACGACTGCGGGTGAACCCATTGCCTGTTAAAAATTGTGAATGATTATGTGATCTACCCATTCCATGATAATTCTTTCTCCTCTGGGCAAGCGACGGAGAATTATCTATTTGGCTGGGCGGTGAAAGCGGGCCAACATAAATCGCCAGTCGGGAAAAGCTAATTTAGGGGGGTAAAATGTGGCGGCACGCGAAATAAAGCCGTTGGCTCACGTCAATATATATATATACATCTGTAGCAGCTCGTGGGGTGCTAGCTGGCTGGCTGCTGGCTGCCCTTACTACTGGTTGGCTCACTTCGTCGACCGCTTATATATCATGCTAATTATTTATAGACTCCGTGTGAATATAACGTCGTATAACTGACCCTATGGCTTGACGTTGTTGCAGCAGTTGCTTGGTACTACAACTACTGCCACTAATATTGCATCTACTTGGCATTTATGCATAGCTACTTCATCATCAATCCATCATGCACACATAAATATAAATGTTGGGATAAATGAATTAAATATACTTGAATATTTTGAAATTTATTACCATGCTAAAATATTTTCCTTTACTGTTGTATGTATTTATAATTCTCTTTGTTGAGGGTATAAAAGTTAAGTCGACTGATGCGAGACAAAGTGATAGAAGAAAGGTAACTTGCTGTTTATTTTATATAACATTAAGAGGATCGTGTTTTCCCGGAAGTCGGGAATCAAAGTAGCGTGGCAGTAGGATGAAGAAAATGAAGGGCCCCCACACAATGGCTCTTTTCTTTTATCCTCTGGCCACACTGATTTCGAGATGTTGTACCCAGCTTCGCCATCCAAAGAACAGTTGAGGTAGCGATGAAGAACGAAGTAAGAATGAGAGGGGTGTGCGAGACGCTTCCGAGTCCCTTTAAAGTTTATTTAACGTCGATGGGGTTTAAAGAAAAATGGGGTGTCGCCAACCAAGATCGTGCATCCGCTACCGGAGACGATTTTTCTCCTGTTCACTTTTTTTTATTTTATTTTATCATTTTTTTTTTTTACTTTATCATCTTTTATTTTTATTTTTGCTTTTTTCATTCTTTCTCTCTTTTATTCAACTCGCTTGCACTCACATACTGCTTTAACTCTATGTGTATACTCATCAGCGGGGCAAAATCGACGAAAAGATTTTCTACGCCACGCGAGCTAGATCCACGTTTATATTTAACGAGCTTCCATCAGGGCAATGAAAAAAATGTGAAGAAAAAGCGACATGAAACGATTCGAGAAAGTAACGGGATGATGTTAAATTAAATGAGAACTCCCGTGAAGGTTTTCCATTACAAATTCAACCGCGGTATGAAGTTATATAGATGTATAGAGTTTTGTGTTTTAATAAGGGTGAGAAAGACGAATGAAGAGAATGGAGATAGTGAGAAAGAAAAATAAGAGAACACAACACGATGATGATGAGGGTAGATGGAAGTCGGATGGGAGCTTTGTGCTGATATATATTTCGAAATTAAAAGCATTCGACAATGGTCGTTTCTCTGTATTGTTGACTTGACGACGAGGAAAAAAAATAAACGACCAAGTGGAAGTTGCACGAATGTAGAAAAATTGTAGACAGCGCCAGAGTTTTGTAAGTGACTCTACATAATTTCGGGTGATACTCGGTGGCTGTGTAAAACAAAAATATAACAATACTCAATTTTTTTCTTCTCACAATCCTGAAATAACAAAACTATGTGTGCATTAAAATAATTCATTAGACGATGGAAAAACACAAAAATATTTAAATAACACCAATTTAATTCTGCAGCACATATAATACTGCTCTTTTTATCTATTCATGTGCAGTTTAATTCTCAAAGAACATCTATCACAAGAATAATGTATCACGAGATAAAAAAAAAAAATGAAAAGACGCTCAATAATCGATACATTCGTATACTATATTCCTTCATACTGAAACGATCCAATAAAATATCGTTTTTCACCGATTGGATGGAGGGAGAAATTCTTTTTACCACCCTTACTGGCGTCAGTGTATATTTTTACTTCCGCTTCCGACTTCCATCTCCTTTCTTTTTCTCCTATCCGTCACTCGTCGTTTTCAAACGTGAGAAAAAAAAAATCTAGTCAAAGGGGTTAAGCCCTCATTCTTCTCTTCCATCTACTATATAACGCCTTGCCGAAACGGAAAGGGGTTGGTTGAACAGAGAGCTTCTCACCCACTGCTTCCCCCCCGACACGCTTTGGGAATATCTGTAAATGCGGGTGGTTCAAGACAGTCTTTAAAGAGCTTTGACAGTTTTATTTTTATGTACATCGATAGACACTAGGCAAAAGCACAGTCTGAATAAAAAAAAAATGAACTCACTAATGCAAATAATTTCACGTTAAACAAAGAAAAATAAAAAATAATCATAAAGTTTATCAAGACTTCATTTACTGTACCTACTTTTGGCCTCATTACTATGTACTTTAAAGTTGATTTCTTTTTCCAGTCTTATTTCCCAGAACCTAGAGTGTTCATTAGCACCAAAGGACGCGCAAGATCCTAATTAATGCGTAGAGAATTTCGCGTGAATCTTGTATGTAAAACCGTGTATATATACATGAAAAACATGCATTGAATACATAGATATGTACATTGGTGGTGGGTATTTTCCTTGCGAACTATCCTTTATTATAGAGAGAGGTGGGTAACTATATACTAAGAGAGCGGAGAGAGGTTTGTACGGCGCCAAGAAGAAAGGACGAGAGATATTCGTGCGACTGCGAGCGGCCGGCAGTTTGCATTAGGCGGGGCGAATTAAGGGAAATTTATCGGTCCCGGATACCCAAAGCCAAGTCGTTACTACCCCGCGGGTACTTCGGGCGCCACCTACACGGGCTTGCGGTAGTCCGACTACTAACGTTCGTATCTACTTCGCCATGTCTCTTCGTTTTCCACTCCTCTATCGTCTTTCTCGTTCTTGTACCACTCTGTTCAGTTTCTATACTGCTCATTCTCTCGATAGCACCAGTAGATTTTCTACCGAGATTCTTTTTGTCTTTTATCCATTCACCACATTGGCTGCCATATCTTTAAGCTCATTTTATTGCTTCAAAAATCTCTATTCACCATTAACACCAATTCGCAATAATTATTTTTTACATCCAAAAAAAAAGGCTTGAATCAAGTCTCAGCGACTTGGTTCAAGTTTAAGATCGACTTGTGTCGACTATTGATATTCTTGCGAATAATCAAAATCTTGGACTTGATACAAGCGGAAAATCGACTTGATGGAAGAATAACACCTCAAGTCTACAAATGTCTTGATCCAAGTCTAAATATGACTTAATCCAAGTCTGAAAATGTCTTAGTTTAAATTTGAAATTTTCTCGCTGTAAAATTAATTATTCGGACAATACCACAAGCCAATATTAAAATTAAATTAAATTCCAGTTTTATTGTTCAATTGATAAATTATTTAAACAAATATAAAATGTCACAATTCACACGTAAATGTGCATATTTAAATAACATAGGAAAAAATTTATTTTCCCATTTTATTCAATTGGAAAAACGAAAATTACGAAGAGCCACCTTTAAATATTAAAATTAAGAGCTCCGCTTCAAACAGGCTTCTTTTTTTATCGACCAATAAGTTTTGAGCCCGATTTTTTGATGAAATAAAAAGTTGCCCAAAAAGTTTTGGATCAAGACTAAAAACAACTTGAATCAAGATTAGAAAAAACTTGAATCAAGTTTATTTTCGACTTACCCCTTTCTACGACTGATTCAACTCAAGACATGTGTAATGTCTTGAGTCAAGAATATTTCAGGCTTGTATCAAGACTATTTGTGTCAAGTCGGAATCACGACTTGATTCAACGCTTTTTTTTTTGGGTGTAAATAAATATATTTAATGTGATAATAATCAATTTGATATATATTTACTCACCTTTTTGCCGTCCAGTTCGTGATTACCCTGCGCCAAAACTTTGTCAACACTTGATGGATCAGCAAATGTTATGAAACCAAAGCCCCTGAAACAAAATACAAACAAAAATAATTTATCATGAAATATTAATTTATCAAATTAATATTAAAATAATAATACAGAAAAAAATATGAAACAAAAATTAAATAAATAAATATTGATAGAAAATAAAAAAGAATTATAAGCCATCAATAGTAGTAGTTTGAGTCTCAATTTTTTTTCTTTCATCCCTCTTTCATATGTAGAATAAAGATTGTCTAGAGTCGCGTGCGTCGAGTCCCGAAACAAATATTGAGCCAGTAATAAATTTTGCAAAGCATCAACATCTTCGTATAGATATACTGCAGCGGATATTTTTTGGGATGATAAAAAAAGAAGAATGAGTGAATGTGTGCGTGAGTGGATGGACAGAGTGAGTAGTCTATGTGTGTGTGTGTGTACACAAGAGTATAAAGAGAGTAAGGCGATATACAGTAGAGTGGTGTCGACCGAGACCGGACGTAAAGCGGTTTGCATTTTTCATGCCAGGGCTGCCGAGGCAGTTATTGAAAATATTTACATGTTATTTATGGGGCACACATGCTTGAGGAACGAAACACGGCAATATCCACCCGTCACTCGTTGCATTCTCCCCTATTTTTCCTCTTTGCTTAGCTCTATCTCGCGCTCTCCTTTACTTTCATTCACGAGATTTCTTTCACTCTTTTCCCACTTCAATCGCTTAAAGAATCTACAAAACATTTTCGCACATTTCTTCTCTCTTCATTTTCAATATCTATGTATTTTTTTCTACTTGTTATTTCTTCATGCAATTTTCCTTTTTATATTTCTGCACCAAAATGCGAAGGGGATTGAATTTTTGATGGATTCCTATGGTACTCGATCGCGCATCGCCAGTGGAAAAAGAAAATTGCGACGAGGGAATGGGAGCAAAAAGATAAAAGAAATGAAAAAGAAGGAGAAATAATAAAATAAAAAAAGAGGGGTTGAAGTTGAAAAAGAAGAAAAACGTACGTAAGTGATAGGAGAAAATACTGGTGTAAGGATTTTTCTCTAGATCTGCTCGCATCGTTGCTTGATTGTAAGCACATCTCATATATTTTCGTGCGGACAGACGAAAAAGTTCCTGACTCATTCTCTTCATTCTGTCTGGATTACAAGCTCACAGAATGAAACGGGGGATGAAAGAGAGTAGACAAAACTGAATATACGATGGTTAAATTCGATACAAACCGAGAAACACTATACTTATACATATAAAAGAAAAAAAAAAGAAAATATCTATACATACATATCTATCATCTCTCACTAAAAAAAAAATACAGTGAATAAATACATGTATAAATAAATATATAAATAAATAAATAAATAAATATTGTATTCATCTCACGGATAAAAATAAAATTGCGTGAACATTTGGACAATTGTATAAATCATTCTATTTTTTTTTCCATTGTATGGCAATAATAAATATACACATATATACATTAACACTAGGGTGGGCCAAAAAAAACTTTGAATTTTTTTTTCTTTTACTATAGCGAAAATACTGTTCAAGGTGACCAAAAAATGAGCGTGTGAAAAGAGGAGCTCTTAATTTTAATATTAAGAGGTGGCGATGTGTGATTTTCGATTTCCCATTTAAATAACACGAGAATTTTTTTTTTTTTTTTTTTGAATTTTTTTGCGTTATAGCGATTTCTTATGTTGTAAAAATCAATACATATTCTTATAGGAAATCAAGTGCTCTACAAAAAAGGTCCTATATGATTTTTCGCTAAGTCAACTCGTTGAAAAGTTATTCGAGGTTAAAGTTCAACCTCAAATGACATATGATCACTTTCATAATTTTTTACACGTTATCACAAAATAATGGCTCAACAAAATAAAATATCATATTATTTGCGAGGTTCATTGAGTATTCTCTACTAAAACATTAACATTTTTACGGAATAAAATTTTTACGATTATTGATCAATAATTTCATTAAAATTATTTTTCAATGATTTTTATTTGAAGCGTGCAAAATAATATGAGTTTTTTTCTACAAATTTGTAGAATAAAAACGTAAAAAGTCACTGAAAATACGATATTTAATGTTGTTGGGCCAATATTTTGTGATAACGTGTAAAAAATTGTGAAAGTGATCATATGTCATTTGAGGTTGAACTTTAACCTCGAATAACTTTTCAACGAGTTGACTTAGCGAAAAATCATATAGGACCTTTTTTGTAGATCACTCGATTTCCTATAAGGATATGTATTGATATTTACAACATAAGAATTCGCTACAACGCAACAAAAATCCAAAAAAAAAAAAAAAAAAATCCCATGTTATTTAAATGGGAAATCGAAAATCACGCATCGTCACCCCTTAATATTAAAATTAAGAGCTGCTCTTTTCACACGCTCATTTTTTGGTCACATTGAACAGTATTTTCATTATAATAAAAGAAAAAAAAATTCAAAGTTTCATTTGGCCCACCCTAATGTGTATGCTTGATAATTGTATGCATATATTGTGCACATGTATGCAAACTGTTCAATAAATTAATTGCCGTCGATCCAAACGTCCTTGCAACGATAGCAATTGTACAGTTATCCGTGTGATGTTGAGAAACTCGAGTGTATCAGTTTAATTCATTAACATGTATGTATATGTTCGCTTGCGCGTGGAAGTCGTTCACGTACCTTGGCGTGAACATGAGGCCAGCACTGTCCACCATATACGGGGCGGGCTCACCGCTGCTGAAATTAACACACGGCTATGTTCACTTTCAACGCTATCGCAAACCCAAATGTGCCAACCCCCTGCACCACGCCTCGACTGTCACTATTACTCTGGGTTCTCTATGTTCATAAATAGATATTGTACACACCTCTATCCATTGCACATGGCCACATGTTAAACATTGATATAACTACCTAATTCAACAAAACTATATATGCTCATATGTAGCACTACGAAAATAATTGAATGCAAAATTATTTCTATCTCGTGGTAACAGGGTATGAGGGCTCATTAATTTTATTCTAATTAATAAATTATAAATACGTAAATATTACATGTAATTTATTTAGTTAATAATAGTTTGTTTATTGTTGTATATGACGGTAGCAAAGAATTTATTATTATTTTATATTTTTTTATTTATTGATAAAATTTTTTATTTTTTGTTCAACCAATTTTTTACTTGAAAAATTTCTGTTTCTATCTCGTGTTCTCCGGGGTCATCAGTTGCACAAATTCAACGGTAGGCAAGTCACGTCTCGTTAGTAGCACGTTTTCGATATTTTCATGGCGTGTCGATATCACCAACCAACGCGTAACCACACGAGAGACTATTGAACATTTTATATATATATAATTTTTTTTCTTTTTCATCTGTCGTTTACTTTTTTTCTTTTATTTTCATTTTTTTTTTTTTTTCATTTTAAAAATTCGTGTCGTGTGCTTTGGACGATTCGGGGATGCAGCAACAGAATCGCAACAAACGAACGTCCGCTGAATCGGCAGTCGTCCAATCAACATTAAAAACACCAAACATGACGAGCAGACAACACCCATAACGACAGTATATAGCAAAAGTGTACACTGACTATCTCGTTTTGTTTATTTTGTTTTTTTTTTTTTTTCATGATTCACAATGCAATTTTTATTTTTTATTTTCTTTCCCCTTCGCACACTCTTCAGCGTCAATGTACCTATCAATCCAGTACGAACTTGGTTGCTGCTGTTGTTGTTTTATTTTTATTTGTTTACACTCATTCCAAAAACCCCTCGATTGAAGATGTAAATAACCTGCGAGTCGATCGCTGTTCATTCGCACACCGCAATCTGTTCTGTTTCCTACAATACTCCCCTCTTTCATTCCTCATTCCCTGGACATTGTCCAGGGACAGTGGAAAGCTTTACCAGTTTATCTGCCACACTCGAGTCGATTCCACATGTGTCGGTATAACAATTCCGACGACTGTACAAACTGGTCATCTCACTCTACAACCCCTTTCATTCTCATATAGATAACAAAATAGTGGATCAACTCACCATGTTCACTACTCGTATCAGCATTTAATGATGACATGAAGGTCAATAGCAATTGTGCAGATACTTTCACATTGATATCAACCAAAAAATACGACGTATTTTTTTTTAACACCCAAAAAAAAAGTCTTAAATCAAGTCGCGATTCCGACTTGACACAAATAGTCTTGATACAAGTCTGAAATATTCTTGACTCAAGACATTACACATGTCTTGAGTTAAATCAGTCGTAAAAAGGGGTAAGTCGAAAATAAACTTGATTCAAGTTTTTTCTAGTCTTGATTCAAGTTGTTTTTAGTCTTGATCCAAAACTTTTTTTTTTTGGGCAACTTTTTTTTTTCATCAAAAAATCGGGCTCAAAACTTATTGGTCGATAAAAAAAGAAGCCTGTTTGAAGCGGAGCTCTTAATTTTAATATTTAAAGGTGGCACTTCGTAATTTTCGTTTTTCCAATTGAATAAAATGGGAAAATAAATTTTTTCCTATGTTAATTAAATATGCACATTTAAGTGTGAATTGTGACTCTTTATATTTGTTTAAATAATTTATCAATTGAACAATAAAACTGGAATTTAATTTAATTTTAATATTGGCTTGTGATATTGTCCGAATAATTAATTTTACAGCGAGAAAATTTCGAATTTAAACTAAGACATTTTCAGACTTGGATTAAGTCATATTTAGACTTGGATCAAGACATTTGTAGACTTGAGGTGTTATTCTTCCATCATGTCGATTTTCCGCTTGTATCAAGTCCTAGATTTTGATTATTCGCAAGAATATCTATAGTCGATTTTAGACTTGAATCAAGTCCTTTTTTTTTTGGGTGAATGCTTCTAATTTAAAGTTTTGTAAATTTAGTAAGTTGAGAAATATATTTTTGTTTAGAACTCGACATAATTGACGAGATGAATCCATTGCAAACTATATATCTATGGATAAAATTGTGCAAGCGCCATGAACGGCGTCTAAGTAAAGGGTGGTTCTTCTATTTTTTATTATCAGACCCTTGCCACTTGTCACCCAGCCATTGTACGTGAATAATCTATAAAAGGCTGAGTGGAAGGATGGCGGCTGACGTGTCCCTTGTCTACTTGAGCACGGCTTCTTCAATCCTCCACCACCCTATACTTTGCCAACCCCCTTTAGCTCACCATCATCAGACTCACCTCTCACTCACTCGTTCTTCTTGCAACTAACCAACGTCGCCATCGTCGTTCCAGTCATGGAAGGCTGACGCGTGTATTTGTTTGCCACATTTTATCCTTCTTTTCTTCATCTTCTCTTTCTTTAACTTCCACCACTTTTGTGATGTTTACTCATCTTACGAAAGACTGTGAGACAGGAAGTGAGCACGGCAAAAGAAGAGAGATGGAATACAATGAATGGTATTATGTCTTTCAGTTCAGTAGGTTGTAACTATTTGATCCTCAGATTTATTTTCAAGTTCATCCAACCAGCAGTCCATTTGTTAATTAATAATTATTTTATAATTAAGAAGTAGATATTGCTCTTGAAATTATTTTCATTATTGTTGTCATTTGAAGATTTTAATTGGCTCTTAATTCCATTAAATTGCCAAGTTGTAAATTTATTTTATCGATGTTTTCAAGTTTAGTAATATTTTATTTTATAATTGGCTGTTATTAAATAAAGATTATCATTCGTGTTCAATTCTGGATGTTATAATCCGAATCATCAATCAATCGCATACGTGAAAAGAAAAAAAATTTATCTATA
>JAQQBS010000003.1:2928554-2953575 GCA_030347275.1 Microctonus aethiopoides | reverse complement strand
AAAAAAAAAAAAAAAAAAAAGGACTTGAATCAAGTCTAAAATCGACTTGTGTCAAGACTATTGATATTCTTATAAACAATCAAAATTTTGGACTTGATACAAGCGGAAAATTGACTTGGAAGAATACCACCTCAAGTCTAAAATGCCTTGATCCAAGTCTAAACATGACTTAATCCAAGTCTGAAAATGTCTTAGTTTAAATTTGGAATTTTCTCGTTGTAAAATTAATCATTCGGACAATACCTCAAATCAATATTAAAATTAAATTGGATTCCACTTTTATTGTTTAATTAATAAATTAATTGAACAAATAAAAATTCGCCCAAAAATGGCACACCCTAACGTACAGTCAATACAAAAAGTATAAAATTATTGTTCTATGTCGTTTTTATGTTGTTTTTCAATTCATGTAATGAATATCACATAAAAACAGCTTATACTCATTTTTTGAATTATCTATTTTCTGCTTCTTATTTCCATTTTTAGAAAATAGTGAGTAAATATAATTTCAACAAATCCCCATTGAAAATTAAAAAAAAATTTAATCAAGCTTAAAAAAATCTTCGATCAAGATTTTAGAAGTTTTGAATCAAGACTAAAAACAACTTGAATCAAGTTTATTTTCGACTTACCCCTTTTTACGACTGATTTAACTCAAGACATGTGTAATATCTTGAGTCAAGCATATTTCACACTTGTATCGCGACTATTTGTGTCAAGTCTGAATCACAACTTGATTCAAGACTTCACATATTTTGAATGTAGTAAAAGCAAATAAATAAATTCCTGCATTTTCAAATTTCTTATTATAATTCTCTTCACCACTGACCGTATATTAATTCTTCAACACGCATTCCTCCTGTACGATCCACTTTAAAATCATATAACCAGAATCATTATGCATTTCCATACTCATTTTTAACCGTAACACTTAATTCACCGAAGGAAATAAAAAGATCTAAGAACCATACAACGAAGTGGAAATGGCAATGGCTCCCCGAGAAAGAAAATACAGAACAAGGGTGGGCGATGGTGGATGAGTAGTACCGTCGAGCGTCACGGGGGTAAATTTGCCACGTGATACGTGTGTACACCCTCTTCTTATTACTATTATATATACATCCGCGCCCGTGCCTCCTCTACTGCATTAGGTGTATTTATGCAGGCGGTCTCATTGCGCGCGAACTTACTGTAAGTACCAGCAGTTACTTAACTCGACAGTCTCTGCTATTGCAGGAGCCATATACTAGCAAAAGCTTGTGCGCATTTTCTCATAGTATTGGAGCTAGTTACGCCAGATGTATATAAGTATATGTGTATACACGATGAACGCGATGAACATGGAAAAGGTAGTAGTGGGGGTTACGCTTTGGTGGTTTCCTCGAATACTCATTTTACCTCTCCATCTCTACCCCGCCATTCGTATTATGTGTATATATAGTAACTGCTCTTTAACCAACCACTTTATAATCCGCTTTGCTCTCTTACTCTATCATCCTCGCTATTTCTCTTTGGTTTTCTCTCGCTTTATTCAACGAGACAATGCTTTTTTTTTTTTTTTTTTTTGGTTTTACAAATAAAAAGTCCTCCTTCAGCTTGTCGACATGAAAATATGTATAATCGCGAGCTTCTTACTACAGTATAGAGCTTCTTACAATAATAAATATTATTCGAATATAATATCGTTGAGTAAATGTTATTAATGTGTACTCTAAGTGGTACTTAATACAGTAAAGAATTATTAAGGAAAAAAAAAAATATATTAAAGCAATTAAATTCATTTGAATGATATTTTTTATCAAAGAGATTTTATTTATTTCGTGTTGTTAATATTTCTTTTTTTTTTTTTTGATGTGATAATATTAATTATGGAAAGTAAACATTCATTATTTGTGTGGATATAAAATATAAAATATGTTTTGAATTAATATTGTAATTTATGATTTTAATAATTCTAATTGAAAATATTTGTGTAAAAATATTTCCAACTTGTCATTTACTTAAAATTACATTCAATAACTCGCGGTATTTAAAGCAAAATAAAAATGAAACCAAATCGTGTGCAGAAGCACACATGTGGGAAATTGTTTCTCTGAAACATTACGAAAGGGGAGATGGGAAGGAGAATAAGGGTTTAAAAGGGGTTAGAGTCGTTAGAGGAATATTACGAATCAAATTACAAGCAACCGCACAAGAGGCAGTAACAGTTCAACATTGTAGCGGAGAATGTCCAGAAGGACTTTTATATACTACTGCTGTACCCTTGCTGTCTCCTATTTTCTCCGTTTCATCCCTCTTTCGTTCCTCCCTCTATTTCTGCCTGTCCCGCTCTCATCTAACGACCGGCTGAATATTTATAAAGTCATGACGCAGAAGCGGTCGGACCGGGTTCGGTTGGTCGACCTCAGGCCGCGAACGAAAGCCACAAGCACGCTCCATAGAGTTTCATTGTAATAGTCTTGTTCTTCTTCTGACTTTCCTTGAAACAGGATCCAGTTGAATTGCATTATGCAAATCGCAATCTCGCTAAGTCACCGGATGAACGAACGCGCGCGTATTTTCCATGTCCGTGTAGCTGACACGCAGAGCAGACGGATGTAGCGGCATCTATTGCACGAATATAGTGTGAAGAATTGAAAGCAATACATAATCTTGCGAAAAAAAAAGAAGAGAAAAAAAATTGGACAAGTATTTATCGCTTTATCCTGTGGAATAAAAAGTTTTCTACGTATTTTTTTTTTCTTCTTGCTACGCGTGTAGAGAACAAACGCAAAGTAAAATTAAAAAAAAAAGTCCAATAGCAAAAAAAAAAAACAATAACGAAGTACAGTTCGAAGTGAAAAATGACGAATGCAATTAATTAGAATCTGTCGCGATATTTTTATTTTTCACTAGTGTATAGGCCCGTGGGTTAATCAAGTGAAGGGAGTGGTATGTCAAGGGATGGGGGGATGGCACCATGAATATTCATCCAAGCATTTGGTCCGCGATCTAACTCAATTAGTGGCAGAATAATTGTTCTCTGTCCGCGATAGAAGCAAGAAGTAAAAGCGCGACGGCCCGCGAGAAAATATACGTAGTCGTAACTTTATCGTGTCTCTAATTCTCCCTCGATTTACCTGTGACTTTCTGATACGATTGGAATAAGCTTACAATTTTTTTCTTTCTCATTAATTTTGCGCATTTGAAATTCTACCATTGGTTTTTATATAAATGTGCATGTGTTCGTGAGATAATTTGTGGATATTGCTATGTATTTGAGGTTTCGCCCTTTTGATTTCGTTTCACCTTTCAATTTATATAATTTATCCAATGCAGTTTAAATTTTATGCCATTGCGGAATCATTAGTACGATTGTGTGGCATTAACGCAAATAGCTATTGGCATTTAGTAAAATTTAATGAGAATTTAATGAACATTATACGTGAGATTATATATCTGAAAATAGGAATTATAAATATCAAGTTAAATTTAGTGAGAATGAATATTGTGTGAATTTAGGTGGGTTTATTGGACTATGCCACAATCTTTTGTACGTCTTGTCGCATTCAAGTGAAACGAAATCGTTAATATTCATGGTATTCGAAGTAAAAGGAGACTGGAGAATGGAGAGGTGGGTTAGTTCGGATAGCGCTTATCTCCCTGCTGAAATAACTCGATAGTCTCTGGCGATCTTGACTCGACGCTTTCCCATCTGCACACTCACTTAATTCCTATATAAGCGACACACACTTCTTTTTACTAACATCTTTTACCAAAGAGTTAAATTCTTTTGCGCATTAGCGAGCTGTTATTTTTCAGAGTATCCCCCCAAAAAAAAAGTCTTGAATCAAGTCGCGATTCCGACTTGACACAAATAGTCTTGATACAAGTCTGAAATATTCTTGACTCAAGACATTACACATGTCTTGAGTTAAATCAGTCGTAAAAAGGGGTAAGTCGAATATAAACTTGATTCAAGTTTTTTCTAGTCTTGATTCAAGTTGTTTTTAGTCTTGATCCAAAACTTTTTGGGCAACTTTTTTTTTCATCAAAAAATCGGGCTCAAAACTTATTGGTCGATAAAAAAAGAAGCCTGTTTGAAGCGGAGCTCTTAATTTTAATATTTAAGGGTGGCCCTTCGTAATTTTCGTTTTTTCAATTGAATAAAATTGGGAAATAAATTTTTTCCTATGTTATTTAAATATGCACATTTACGTGTGAATTGTGACACTTTATATTTGTTTAAATAATTCATCAATTGAACAATAAAACTGGAATTTAATATAATTTTAATATTGGCTTGTGGTATTGTCCGAATAATTAATTTTACAGCGAGAAAATTTCAAATTTAAACTAAGACATTTTCAGACTTGGATTAAGTCATATTTAGACTTGGATCAAGACATTTCGTAGACTTGAGGTGTTATTCTTCCATCAAGTCGATTTTCCGGTTGTATCAAATCCAAGATTTTGATTATTCGCAAGAATATCAATAGTCTTGACACAAGTCGATTTTAGACTTGATTCAAGTCCTTTTTTTTTTTGAGTGATGGATTATATTACGTAGAAATTCGAACAAATTTCTTCACTATATAATTTTCTAATTGTGTATGATTGAGATGAATTAAATTAAATTAAATATTTGTGATACAAAAGAATTTTTCGAGAAATAGAAAAAAAAAATTGATGAAATAAAATCTGACGACCACTTGTTGATATACCCTTGAGAATTTCAAGTACGTATAATACAAACATTGGCTTTTGTATTTTTGAGGATGAATAATCCCTTGTTTTTTTAAATAAAAAAAAATAAAAGAGAAGTCACTGGACAAATAAAAGTTAAAGAAAGAATAATAAAAATGTGAGAAAAAAGTGAAATGCGAGCTTTTTCAAATTCCATGAGTTTACAATCGAATTCCATTCGATGTGGTATATATACTGAAAGATAGTGGACAGAAGAAGAAATTGAAATTGAAAATGTGTATACATGAGGAATGGCTTCAAAAGTAGTGTATACTTGAGTTGACATAAAGGCGAATGCATTTGTGTGACCCCTGATGCTTTGATCTCTCTTTAAATATCAAGAAAGATCCAACGACTTTCAGAAAGCCGAGAAAAAAAATATATTCACATGCATACATGCATTGATAAAGTATATAAAAATAAATTTTTCTCAAAGTCAAAAATAGTCTAAAAATTATTTCAATTTTATTTAAAATTAAGTTGAATAATTCATTTAATTAAATTATCCATCAGCAAATAGATAACGTCAGCTGTATTTTCTATGACAGAGTAATTTATTCTCTATTTAAATATCAATTGAATCGAATACGTATTTTTATAGTTGCAAAAAAAAAAAAAAAAAAAAAAAAAAAAAAAAAAAAAAAATGTTGGAAATAATAAAATATTGAAAACAAATGTATAAACAAAAAAGATTCGAAACAATTTTACTTGTATCAAATATGGCATACAGCATGGTATTCATCTTTCAACTTTCAGATTCTTTACTCAAGAGATGGTAAAGTTATCGAGAATGAGATGCACTATGCCCGCAGCGAACACATAGTTGAACTCGACGTGAAATGAAATTTAAAGCAGCGCGGCACGCGGCAAAACCTGTGGATCCAGAGTGACGTGGTTTTTCGGGAGGTCGAGACATTGAGGAGTGAATAAAAAAAAATGAAAGGAAGATAGAATGAAAGAGGACGAAAAAAAGGGAGATGAACATGAAGTCACTTGACGTGGGAAAGTGAGTTCTACACATTCGCTGAAAATGGAAGGGTAGAGCTTCGACTTCCGCCCATGTCGGTCGCCATAGCGACGTCCGTGTACAATAGTAGTAGTCCTCTATATCGGATTTACAACACTAAATCTTTTTTTTCTTCATATACACACTGCAATGTAATCTTTTATATAATATTCACATATTTGAATATAATTTAATTCAATTTTACCTCAATAAAATCAAATAATTAATTTTATTGATAGTAAAATATTTAATTGTTCTACTTTTTCTTCATCCTCTTCTTCATTTTCATTTCTGAAGTAATATTATCATTGTTATAGTTTGTAATAAACACGATAATAAATTTTCTCAGTAAATGTATATAACGACAGAATCGTCTCGAGCTCAGCTGCAGGTGGAATGCAATTTTCGGATTCTCGAACGTGAGGCCCGGACCGTAAATGCTCGCATAGATTTGGATAAGGGGAGCGAGAGGCTTGCTAACATTCTATGTGTCAGCACAATGTCGAGTGAGAATACTGGCAAACACTTGCTCTCTCACTTGGGTACAAAAGGTACGAGCGGACATTAACGCATAACTTGACTCTCCATCGTGAAAGCTTCTTCGCATTCTCAACTGTCACCTATACTAGTTTTGTATCTACCCAAAATGATGCCTCAGTAATTTTAGCTATTTTATTTTACCATCACCCCACAATAATGTCACAAATTCAAAATAAATATTCAAATATTTATTAACATATAATTTATTATTACCACAAAATAAAATGAGATGAAACGAATAATAATATTGACATTCAATGAATGACATAAAAAAAAAAAGAAAATCGTGAATCAAGTTGCGATTCAGACTTGATAATACAAGTCTGAAATATGCTTGACTCAAGATATTATACTTGTCTTGAATTAAATCAGTCGTAAAAAGGGGTAAGTCGAAAATAAACTTGATTCAAGTTGTTTTTAGTCTTGATTCAAAATTTCTAAAATCTTGATCGAAGATTTTTTTAAGCTTGATTAAAATTTTTTTTATTTTTCAATGGGGATTTGTTGAAATTATATTTACTCACTATTTTCTAAAAATGGAAATAAGAAGCAGAAAATAGATAATTCAAAAAATGAGTATAAGCTGTTTTTACGTGATATTCATTACATGAATTGAAAAACAACATAAAAACGATGTAGAACAATAATTTTATACTTTTTGTATTGACTGTACGTTAGGGTGTGTCATGATTGGGTAAATTTTTATTTGTTTAATTAATTTATCAATTAAAAAATAAAAGTGTAATTTAATTCAATTTTAATATTGATTTAAGATATTATCTGAATGATTAATTTTACAACGAGAAAATTCCAAATTTAAACTAAGACTTTTTCAGACTTGTATCAAGGCATTTGTAGAATTGAGGTGTTATTCTTCCATCAAGTCAATTTTCCGCTTGTATCAAGTTCAAAATTTTGATTATTTGTAAAAATATTAATAGTTTAAACACAAGACGATTCTACACTTGAATCAAGTCTTTTTTTTTTTTTATGGAGATGAATGAAGATATTTTTCCTAAAGTATATTCACTTATTTTTTTTTTTTATGTTTCTTACTAAAGATACATGACGATAACGTAACCTGACGTGACTCAATGTATCCTTGTGTGTGCTCTCGCTCTCCACGCTACACGATCTTATAAGCTCCATCACCCTTCCGTTATTCCCTCACCATATCACTACTATGTATGTGTGTATACACACAAAGAGCCCTTCAGCCAACGACTTGGCTCCGGTTGTTTAAGACCGTGTGACCAAATCGCGTGCACAAAACGCATTAATAACGACGTGCTACGACCCACCGCCATACTACCCCTCTTTTTCCATCCACTCTGATCACTACCAACTATACATATGCCCTTAGATTATACAACTACCATCACTACCGTTCATTGCCTACTCGTCGTACTATCTTTCTCTTTCTATTTCAAACAAAGATATGTACATATCTGTGTACATTTCGCGGGGATAGTTGGGCCGGGTGGTCGTTTAGGACCGAAGATTCTTACAAGAATGAAAATTTATTCGTTGGTGAAACAATTTACATTTTATTTATCGCAACGAACGCCATCGACTCAAAATCCCAACCCCCCATTCGTTCTTCCACTCTTGTTTTATTTCTTATAGTCATTTAACAGTAAAAAGGAACTCTACCACGACGTAATCGTCACACACAGGTCACAAGAGTCACAACGACATTACACGAAAACTTGGGCGATGGTGAATTAGTTTATTTTTATAGACTATATGTAGCAGCGTAAAACGTACGAATAATGTTTTGTGTATATATTCGTGACAGTGGGTGGGGTTTGAATGTATAAAGAAAAAAATAGAATGACACACGAGCAAGAGGTACGCTTGAACAGCATCAATCAGACTGCGGCGTGCTAGTAGAAACAGAACGAAGTGGTCAGCCAACAATTTTACCGCTTCTTTCTCTTCCTCTATTTCGCTCTACCTTTTTATTTATTTTATTTTATTTTTTTTTTATTATTTTTACCTAACTCGTATTTTTTTTTCTCATAGTATATGCCCTCGCGCTTCCTCCTCTCATGGAACGAGGAAATAGAGTTGCGCGATCGAGATTGGCGCTGGTAAAGGCAGCGCGCTCGTTTCCGAGCGAACCTTATCATGCCATCGGAATTGTTCTTTAATTACGAGTGCGCAGGCCAATGTAGCCCACATGGATTTTTTAACCTGCCGCGTGCACGATTCTCGCTATTAATTCCGTTAAATTATATCACCTATACCGATCCCATCAATTTTTATACATTTATGTACACACGAAAAATTTTCAATTTTCTTCATATTGAGAAAATAAAATTTGCAAATTGCAAACGACATGTTTCTTTGCTTTCATTTTCTCTTATTATCATTTTTATTTCATTTTTTTTTTCATTCACATTACCATTTATACGCTCGAGTTAAAGTGGCCTAGGGATAATAAAAAAGATTGTCGTAGTGGGCTGTTGGCATAATCGTGAGGTGGGAAAATGCGCAACGACAATAATCGTAAAGGCGAGTTTCGCGGGACAATATTGCGATGTGCGAACATGTCGGTTTATTGGCTGACGATACGAGGGGCTGAATATGGCAAGTGAATGTCATGGCAATGATGATGACAAGGCGTTTCTCTTTACGGTGAATTAAACGGCAAAGAGTTGGCGACGCGTCGTGGATCGTGCCATATGCACAAATTCCTTTAAACGTTACCGCGTTTTACAGTATAGCTTGTACAGTAGGCACTTATGCAACGGTTAAAGTGGGCATTATGGGCACAATGGAGCTGAAAGCCTCGTGAAAACTACGAGGCATAACGCCGTTGAAAAGCGCTGAAGAAAACCATTGAAAAAAAAAACCTTGAAATGTTTCCAGTGGATAAAGCTACGACATCCCCTTGACAAATTCTAGCGATCACGAATTTCTTATTCTCTCCCTTTTCGTTTTATCTTTCACTGCTTATAGCACGTATGTATTTATAAAAAATAAATGAGAGAAGAAAAAGACGAAAAAAAAAAAGAAAGGAATTCGTTCTGAGTGAATTTTTATCGTGATGTTATTGAGAAGAATCAAAAGCCTATGTCGTTGAATTGGCATTGGGATTAGCTGAGTGCGAAAGCTTAACGATTACTCAGAGCTTTTTGAATGAGGGGCAGTTTTAGAGGATAGTAAGGTTGGTGGCATTGTGTAGAAGGGACACTTTTGCCACCCAAAATGCGAATGCTCATGATAAAATACTGTTGATGGAGAGAGGACGAGGTGGGCGTAAGGAAAAGCCTTGTTAAGGCGAACGAGAATTGCTCCTGCTAGGAATGTAAATGCTAGGTCTTATCGTCAACCCTTGTGTAGTCTCCTTTCTTTCGAAAAGACTCTTGAGACTTTCTCTTCCTTCCGTTTACTCCCTGCTAGCTATCTAAAAATCTCATTGAGCGTGCATTGGCGAGAATACGGAGAACAGGCGTTATATATACCCACGCCTAATGGTGTGAGAAGAAAAATTCATAGTCAGTTGAATTCCATTGGTAACAGTAAGTGCAATGACAATGGAACAAGAATAAAAAATAGAATAAAAATAAAATCTTTACGTCGATTTTTGCCTTGTATGCCAAATAATATAACAATTTCAAAGCCACTTAATTCACCAGTATACTAATGCTAAGTTATATTTAAAGAAAAAGATTTATTAAAAGCTGCTATAGCTTAGGAATTATTGAAAAAAAAAAATTAATCTTATAAAAAACTGTTGAATTTAGTTTTAAAAATCTTGATTTCATACGAATTGCTTGGTTAACAAAAATTTGATTGGAAAACAGAACGAACGAAGATTAAAATACAATAGTGATGGTACCACGAGCACGATGTTGGTGGTTAAATACAGCAACAAGCGACGGTGCTGGGGAATGGTAGTTGAAAGTCCCTGATGGCGAAACGTAATTGGATATAATTTTTGCGGGACACTAATTGAGTTAGGCGCGACGGTGTGTTTGCCTTACCGCCATTGGGCGTGAATGAAAGAGCTTCAGAGAATGCTGCAGGATATAAACCAGAGACACAGAAATGAAAAAAAAAAAAACATGAAAAGAAAAAAAAATTTATAGAAAAGACTAAATGCCAAAGTTAATTATTGAAAGCTCCAGTTTTATTTTTCACTGAAACACTCATTCATTTTCATCACTCCTTTTTTTTTTTTTTCCTCTTCATGTTCATATACCTGATCACATCACCTTTTTATTTTCAATACAATTCCATAAATCGAACAAATATTCAGCTACAAACAATATCACATTTGTCCCAAATGCGTCAACTGCTTCACAAAATTCGATCGTGAAATTTGATAAAATTCTACATTTTTATTTTTCTTTTATTTTCCAATATCAAATCTAAAATAAATATATCGAACTATATATCAAGAAGTTTCAACTAGTATAATAAATATCCCATCACTCGTTTCATTTCATATCATTCCAAAAGTTTATTTATTCATATATTTTTTTTTCATCGTCACGAAGTATCCAGTTGTGGTTTACAACTCATCAGGCTATCACTTTTCTTAGCTCCACAAACTCACCACAATTTTTCTCTTTTTCTACATTTATATTTTCTGATAAAACTATCCTTTAATCGCACACGCTGTGAGTTGAATAAAACTGAAGAATGAGAAGGAATACGCTGGAAATGGAATTTAGTATAAGAGACTTTACCGAACTGTTGCTGGTTTATGGAGCGAATTAAATGCCCCCCCGTAAAGCTACGAGCAATTATACGTTTAAAAGGTTATCAGGCGTGTTTTATGCTTGGAATACAAATGATCAACAAGTAACATTGGCGCGGTTTTAAGCTCCACTAGAAAATGGCATCAGCCATATATAAATGCATTACAAGTAAATGTATTCTTATATACAATAAGACATTTCCTGTGGTGAATAATTTTGCAAACTATTCAGCATTAAATCATTTCAAATATTGACAACAATAAAACAAAATTCGTCAATTAACTAAATTGACATTACCTATACATACATTGTGCATTTTATCCAAATAGTTAAGGGATCTTGATCACAATACAAACTCGAGTAGCATTCTCTATCTGTTGTTCAATGCTATCTCCACCTTCCCTTCATCAAGCTGGCAATTACGTCTCTTCACTTAACGTGAAATGCCGTAAACGATCGGGTTCAGTAGAGTGTATGCACGGTGTCAGTGAACGTTAGCAAGGAAATGTAGCCACAATGTTTGCGGCCTCGATATGTAATGTCTCCCTTGTCGTCGTCGTCGTCATCTCATCGTTGTCCAACAGTTTCGCTCGTACTCTTGACGATGTTGCCTGGTGTGTGAGTGACATTTTAGACCGCTATAAACAGCGCCCTTACGTATCGCTTCAATACTCTGCTACAGTAGTTCACTCACCAGCTGTTTAAATATGTAGAGTTTATATAGAAGCCCCCGCATTCACTTAGTTTGTGCTCTGATTGGCTATCTTGCTATATGCACTTGGAAATTTAATAGCACACACTAACTCATTAATATCGTATGAAAATATTTTCCGTATTATACATTGTCTTCATGAAATTATTATATACCCAGCAACAAATCCTTTTTGACTGTTTAATAGGTAATATTTCTTCCATTAACGATTTTATATGAATTATTTATTTTGTTGCTTTAACTTCTTTTTTTTTTAGTTATATAACTTATTTTATTTTACGAGCATCAAGCCAACACAATTCCCGTTGATTAGAGACGGCAAAGTAAGACACACTGAGGCACAATATACATACATACAGTCTCTTTGTATCCGTCACCATTAATCATACCCAGGAATAATTAACACCGACACACAGTATTCTAATTAGAAAGTTATTGTGCAAGGTGTCGTGCCAACGTTCGGGCTACGAAGAGGGTAGTAAAATTCTCTTTCACTTTCAAACCATCCAACGCGTTCCAATATATGAACGATGAATTTCTCACAATCTGCATCATCATCATCATCATCATCATCATCACAAGTATGGAAAACATATAAACTTCAACATTATATATTTTTTCCAACGTTATCGATATGAATTCATCATTGTCAATGCAGTGACAATAATGTTTTATCTATATTCTCCGTCAGCTAGCTTATCACAATCCTTTTGAATATCAATCATTATATATCGATTTACACCCACCTAAGGGCTTGCTTCAGACAGTCTCTAAGACCCCGTTGATCCGCCTAAGTGAATCCAGGTCGGTCATTCGAGGTAATTAGTGATCTGCCTAAATCACCGGACTGGCATTGGTGGTTGGCAGATAGTGTTGTAGAGACTACTGTGTGGGCACCCTCATAGTGTTCAACATTGGTGTAACAGAGATAGATTAAATTTATCCTTTGTCTCACTTGCACTTGTGCAACCTCTTCCACTCAATGTGCATTGATTGGACAATGGCTAGTGGCATTCAGGTTCGCTATATTCTGTTTCCAACGATTCAACCAGCCGCACCTCCATCAACCCCCTGACTTCCTTCCTATCCACCCCCACCCAACACATCAACCCTGCACTAACCTTCCGTTCGTTTCCCTATGAAATTACAACAGTTAACAACGTACATATGCATATACATGTAATACGACAATATAAACTATGTGTATTCATTGTGTATATGTGTGTCTTAATATTCCTTCGCTGTAATTATTGAAAATTATTCAACTTGACTGAGTTATCGTCGTTGTTCAAATTCAATACTCGTTATGTCGTTGTATTGTGACACTTCAAACCGACCCACCTTAATGGACCGTTCATAACGCTTGTAGAATCGACCATTGGCCACTTTAACAGTACCACTAGATGCGCAGTTGTATTCTCTCACAGGTTTAGAGAACCAGTGAACGATGAAAACGATGTGTATAGACAGATGGAATACTGTCTGGATATTTTCGTAAATGTATTCATAATCTACGTTGCTACTGGCGGCATATTCGGATAATATTGTCGGGAATTATCTCATAAATTTTAATAGTGATTTAATGTTGAAAAAAAAAAAAAAGAAAAAAACGAGAGAAGAAAGGAAAATAAATAAGTAAATAAAGAACACTTTGCAATGTGATTTATTGTCGAGATGGGCGAATGTATATTTATCTATCTATTGCTTCATCTTGTTGGAGTGTATGGATTGCAATATTCACCTTGACATCGATATCATATTTCCTCGTGTTCCAAGGTAACGAAAAGAAGCAGGAAAAAAAAACAACGACGGAGGGAGATGGAGAAAAATAGAAAAATAAGGGAGAAAAAAATGAAAACTAAAGGAGAAATAAAAAGCGAGCTTATCGTTCTAAGGGAGGCGATCGTCGAGAATCAGTAATACATAAATTCACTATCCAACGCTATGCACTTTGTCTATCGACGGGAATGCGATATGTATTACCGGAATATCGGCATATCAAGTTTTATGTATTGGTTTGCAGTTCCTTCATATTTTTTGTTTGTTCTTTACTTATTATTCCCTTTTTATTATTATTTTTTTTTCCATCCGAACAAGAGGAAAAAAAAAACAATAAAACCGAATAAACTGTATATTGAGACGCGGGGTAATAAAAAAGAAAAAATGAAGACACGAAGGCGCCGAGTGTACAACCAATGAGAGGCGGGAGTTTGCCCGCGCAATGGGTGACGGAAAGAGGAGAATGAGAATGAGAGGAGGAAGAGTAAGCTTGGCGCCCCACGTCCGATTTACCTCGAGTAACAAATTTATACGAGTTCGTTTGATTTATTGGCCCGTAAGTTTAACAACGGCAGCCACCGCCGGACCCCTCGGGGCAACGTAAAGCTCACTGAGCTATATATAGTATAACGTAGGATAAGGTAGAATGAGAAAGAGGAGAGAGAAGCTTCTCACTCGATAGGGGAATTTATGACGTATGTATGTACCTGCATCTCAAGAATACTCAATGAGCGAAAGAAAGAAAAAAAAAGCAGATGGTAAGAAAATTATTGGGGGCCACTGCGCAATCTTTTGTCTCGCAAGTTATACATATACACATAGTAGGGTAGTCCTTATTTGAACTTTTTTCGAATTTTCTTTGAGGATAGTCCTGAATCGTTCTCAAATATAGAAAAAAAAAAATCAAGTTTAATTATAGTTTTATCTATAAAAAATCTTTTGTGTCTTTCAACTATTGTAACTCATTAACTAAACAACTTCTTGGCATGATGAAAACATATTTTTATAGGAAATTTAACGCTCTACAAAAAAGGTATCTTATGATTTTTACGCTACTCTACTGGTTCAAAAGTTATTCGAGGTCAAAGTTGAAGTTATAGTTAATTTCATGGATTTCTTCATTTTCACCATGATATAATGATTTAAAAATGAAAAGCATATTATAATTTATAATCTACATCATAAAAGAAAATATCCAATATACATATGTATAAGATGAGCTAAGAATAATGGGAATTAATGTATGGAAGAAGATGGTGGAAACCGGGAAATGGGAATTGAAGTTGAGATTGGATATGGATGAAAGAGAGCAAGAATGATGATGGTCATTTTGTCATCAGATGTAAGTTTGTTATTTCTATACTACGGTTTGTAAATATACTTGTAAAGAAAAAGAGTCATGTGCCTTCAGAATCACCAAAGTAATTAAAAGGTGGTAAATGGAGCAAAATAGGATGACATAGGTATGAGAGCTTGAGCTTATATGTACACGAAAGTTATCCACAAGTTTGTTGTGAAACGAAGTCAATGTATATACCTAAGAGCTATAGTATAAAGGAAATGGGAGTAAAAGGCAAAAGTCGACCAACCATATAGATACGGTAACAGCATCTTTCGGATTGGTGTTGTTGCAGGAAATGAGACAAAGAGCAAATGAATAAAAAAAAAAAATGATAAAAAGGATCTGTGAGTCCATATCCGTTGTGCACAACCAACTCGAAATTTTATTCTTACATTAGATATTTATCCTCCTTACTGTATCTCAATTATACCTCGTGAGTCTTTCATATCCTTTATATTTATTTCAACCTTTTTTATACCTTAAAGTGGAAGAAATGAAAATATCTGTAATTTCTAAAGTCTTAAAAAAAAAAACTAAAATTAAATAGCTCGTCCTTAATAATATCTTCAATTCCTACAAAACGAGCTATATGCAGGTCTAAATTAGGAACAAAATTTCGATTGGCTCTTCAACCATGTCAAAAAATGTTTTTAAAAAAATGCAGTAATTCGTTAACTACTATCGTATTCTATAAATTTTTATTTCAACAATTGAAATCGTAGTATTAACTTTTTGATTTTAAAATCAATTATTTCACGCTGTTATATATATTTAAATATTTTATATATTAATAAATTCATTTATTCCTATATAAAATATAAAGGTAGTAGATTTTTATATATCCGAATAATTTTATAATGTTTTTATTTTTTTCCCCATATTATCGGAGGGGTTTATTTTTTTTTCTTTAAATGGCGTGAAGTTTATAGAATTATTGGGGAGTGATGGTTAGTATATAGATATTATCGTTAAACACACTCCCATCGGCCGTCACAGACATTCGCATTGCCTTTGTCTCACTGCCAAGTCACGCCTTCATTGCCATGAGAGTTTGGCTCAATAAATGCCTTTTCTATAAACGCACGGTAATACTGAAGCCCTTCAAGGCGATTTATCGATGTTGAAATAGTCAGAGCCACCTCTTCAATCTCTAACTGCAATGTGTCAGACAAACTCTGAGCCCAATTTCAATATATGTATATCAATGCGCTTACAAAAACAGGTTAGGGACAGTAAAGGCATTTGCCATCGTGATATTATTTGTGAAATTGAAAATGGCGATGACGAAAATTCAATTAGTGAGTTTACCCTTCGTTGGTTGTGAGTGACTGGAATGAAGCGCGATAGTACGGTCTTTTTCACTGTTGATGTAACACGACAAGAGGGCACACGCAGAGAAAGAAATTGGAAGATGAGAGCGCGAGCAAGAGGGAAATATTGTTGAAGCGGAAATGAAGGCGGGTCTTCTGATTGGTCCAAGCCTGGAGGAAATCACCTCGAGATTGGTTATTATTAGTGAGTTAAAGTAGTTAGTGAGCGCCACAAATCGACGGGTGCCACGAGTGCAATCATCTTCGTTATCAGGCGCCAACCCTCTTCGTATTTCATTCACCATGAAGATCAACATGAAAATTTCATTCGCTTTTCCATGAATTCTCTCTCACCGTAGCCGATTAACATTCGCATCAATAGTGTATGATGGATATATACTACTCATATATGAAGCATCAGGCTTTAATAGACTTACTTAGTTTCGATTGAGGTCCAAATTATAATTACGCCGGATTTTATCTATCATTCGAATAATTATATTATCCGTTTCGTATAAATGGGAAATGAAGATGAATAAGAAATATAAAATCAGCAAAAATATACAAAGACTTTTGGAATAAAATATAATGACATCATTGAGAGAATATGTTGACAATATTTTTTCTTTTTTTATTTATCTTTGAGACAGAGGAAAATTGAAATATGTATTACTACAACAGGGGAAAGAAAGACAAAGGATCTTGGTGTTCAAAAGGTCGCGAAGTGTAAAGTGGTATAAGGTATGAATTCTATGTAGCATGGGCCAGCAAAAGACGCACGGCTTCGTGGACCTGGTGAAAACAGATAAGAAGCGACGTGGTAATCCTCGACGCAATATAAGTTAGCGCAGTAGACGTTACGTATTACGTTAACGTCAAGGCGTCGAGAGTAAAGTTTTGAGAATGAGGACGCCTCTTGTTGTAGGAAAAGAAGTACGGAAAATAATATAGCGAGATCGTGGAGAAAAGTAAGAAAGAAAACAAATGGAAAGATATATAAATGAGATTAAAATGATGAAAAATAAAAAATAAATAAAAGATATAAAATAAATAATCGAGTAAAATTTATAAATTAAAATTAATTCTTGATAGAATATTGATGACTTTTAGAATAAGTTTTGTAAATTGAAAGTATAAAAATTATAAATTATTATACAAATGAAATTAAAAAGACGAAAAATAAAAAATAAATAAAAGATATAAAATAAATAATCAAATAAAATTTAAAAATTAAAATTAAATATTAATAGAATATTGATAACTTCTAAAATAATTTTTTACATTAAAAGTATAAGAATTATAAACTATTATACAAATGAAATAAAAAAAATTAAAAATAAATAAAAGATATAAAATAAATAATCGAATAAAATTTAAGAATTAAAATTAAATGTTTATGGAATATTGATGACTTCTAGAATGATTTTTTAAATTGAAAGTATAAAAATTATAAATTATCATTGATATACATAGAATATATATCTTCAATATAAAAGATTTTACAAATTGTCAGTAATTTCTGATTCTAAAAAAGTTATAAAATGAAAAGCTCCAACAATGAAACAACGTTAAAAATTTATATTCACAATATTTTCTATTACTGAACTTTATACTTTATTTATTTGCATACTGATGTAATATGTAACATAGAACACAATAAATAAAAGCAAAGATGAAGAACTTTTACGTCATCACATTCTTCACTGTGCTGAATAAAATTTCTTTAGTATTTTATCGAGAGACAAAGTTACGTAAAAGCAAAAGAGAATGCGAAAAAATGATGAACGAAAAATCACTGAATAAGGGATTGAAAACAAGAGAATGACGTTATTGTAACGGGGTATTTATTACACCCTCATTGCAATGAGCTTTGAATAATATCAGTAATTGGATCTCTCATTACATAGTAACAATGGGCCGTCAACTCGCTGTGCTGAGGGGAAGACGAGAACTGAAAACAAGAGGGATGATGAGTATAGATGGCAAGCGAGTGGAAATAGTGATGATGATGATGATGATGATGATCATCATCATCATCATCATCAGAGAAGTATTAATTAGGCATTCGATAGGCATCTATGAATGTTCGTACACACTTATTTTTTTTTCGACAGTTTTGTACATAATAAAAAACCAAACACATAAAATCCCATGGGTGAATTGTATTCGTCCACTTGTCACTTGAATGAATTTGCATGCTCTCATATATGATCTAAACAAATGATATTTCTTCCCACATATTTCGGGAATAAAGGAGACATAAAACTAAAAATTTCAGTGAATAAGAATAATAAATGACGTCATTCAACGTTTATATATTTGTAATTAGACTCATCATTGACTCAAGGGGTTGGAAGAATACAAGGGTGTATTTTTTTTTTTTTTTTTTTTCATTTCCCCTTATACAGTTATAAAGCAGTGCCTTGACTTTTTTTCAACATTATTCCGTTATGTCATGGGGTCCATGTCATTGTCAAAAGTGTAGACCTTTTGAGGGATGTAGAAGCAGACAAAGGAAAATTTTGTCTGGTGCTCAAGTGGGCATACACAGATATAGTTCACGTATTTTATTAATGCAAATTTGAAAAATTAATAATTTTATTAACACAGTGGGTGTATTCAACTTTTATCTCAACATGCAAAAATGAGGATTTAAAAATTTTGGAAATAATGTATTATAGAAAATGTGAATATTAAAAAAATAAAAATAAAGAAGACGAAGAAAATCGACGTTCGCATTTGAAAATATTTTAAAGAGATACATAATAATTCTGAACACGTTTCACCCATTGCTACGGATGATTTGAAAAAACTATCAGGTTTTGTAACTCTTTAGAACTATTAAAGTTATCTTGATAATTCACTCGTTTCTACTTGAATTTTATTTCACGAATAACTGCGATTTTACAATTGAAATCAGACTATAAACATTAATATTTTCATGACACGATTCAACATCAAAAGAAAAGTTACAGATGCATTATTACATGCTGAGCATATTAAAAATAAATAACCATGAGAATCATACTGATAATCACATACCTAAATTCTATGAAAAATGAAAAGACAACTCTTTATATAAAATAAAATAAAGGAATAAAAGCGGTCATGATAAATCTCAGAATTTAATATCCTTCCAAAAGATATGTAATATCCATACTAAAAGCCTTTAGTGACCTGGCCTTAACCTCTTTTATTTTCTTTGTTTTTCAAATGTTCCAACATTCAAAACCTCCATCTTTTTCTTATACAAACAGCCATTTTTTATTTCCATATTTTTTTCTTTTTTGCTCCATGTAATCTTCCATTTACCTCTCTCATTCTTCATTTATTTCTCGCATTCAAGAATATGTATGTTTTGTTACTTTCCTCAAGGCCTTACATGACAAGGTAGATTTATTTCCAATTGCTTTTCTCCGTATTATTTTCTTTTTTGTTTTGCTTAGTCTTCATTATTACTAATTCGTCGAGGCGCATCAAGTAAGGGTCATATTGATTGATGAACTATCGCGATACGTATACGGTGAGACGCGAGAACAAAATCACTGGCTGGGTAATTACTAAATGGCTGTCTGGTAGAACGCGACGCTTTGCATTCATTCATCATCGTCTGTCGTGGATACGAGGGGGAACTACTGGCATATAACGCGCACGCGGCTCTCAACTTTATGGGTGGCTCGCTATTGGATTAACTATTTTAAATCGAATGAGGGGAGTGGAGAGAAATGGTGACTTGGTGAAGATATAATCTACGAAAATACCGGAGATTGAGAATTGTGAATGGAGGGCGGAACAGGAACTGAATTAACAACAATCAATGGACTTATTATTATTTTTCCGTTTTTTTTTTATTTTTTTTTTTTTTTCACTAGAGTGAAATGGTATAGAAAAACGAGAAATGAAAGAGAAAAAAAATGAAAAGTTTTCTTATCTACGTCAATTCAATTAAGAGGCCGATAGGATCACTGTTCAATTGCGTCAATTTTTCTTCACCAATTTCAGAATGTCTTTTTTTTTCTTTTTACGATAAAACGATTGATCGAGAGGCAGGTTAACGAAAAGATTGAAACCTTTTTTTTTTTTTTTGATTGATAGAGTGACTTTTAATCTCTTCTGCACGCGTTTCTTGAAGATTCACTCGTCTAATTGACGCATCAATTGATAAAAAAGTTGGAAAGCTAGTAGGAGAGACACAAATGAACTTCTTCACAAATAAAAAAAAAATTTTTTTTTCATTCAATCTAAAAAAATAACTGTTGGAAGATAATTAATGTTGACTTTTACAAGTGAATGCAGGCATCAATTATATTCAAATTTTTCATTAATTTATATTAAATAATATGCTTTTAGCATTGGAATATTATTTGAAATGAAAATAAAAAATAAATATTACACTGTATATGAATTATTATTTATTAATTTTTAATTTTATTTTTCCATTCAATTTGATTACTTTGTAGAATTTTATCATTATTTTGAGAGTAGCAATATCCAAGCTATTGGTTTTTTTTTTTTTTTTTTCATGTAAAATGATGTACCGATATAGTTTTATATTAATAGTACTCATAAAATTCAATGTTTCGGTGAGCAAACTTCTTCTCCGATTCGTATCGAAACGAATGAGTTATATACACGAGCAAACGCTCGTGCGAATTCACCAGGACCTGAAGATTTACAACTACCGAATGGCCAAGTACCAATTTTCTTCGACCCATTTCACCCTTCGCGATCTTCTTCCGATTCGCGTTCTCATTCAACTTCGTTTTCAGTTATAAACATGAATTCCAACGTTGGATTTTATCATCTTTTATAATATTCTACACGATATTATATGCAAATGCACATTTATCATTTATTAAAATATGGAAATCAATCATTAAAATAAAATTCATTGATCTAGTAGTAGTTATTAATATTATCACTCCAATATATTTCAAACTACTGACACTCAACGCACTCGGTCAGACCATTCCATCAGTGTACTACTCGTGTAGCTGCAATTTTTCTCGTAAAAAAAAAAAAATATATATATATTTTTGCAGGAAACATTGAGTATTTTCCTCTTTGAATTTCGTTCATTTATTCTCCTTCACATCACCGTCATATTCTTTTGAATACCATTCCATTTACTTTCATTCAATCAAAAAATCTCTCATGTGAAATATGAAAAAGAAATAAAAACCAAATAATCAAAAAATCAAGACAAACAAAAATAAAAATAATAAACAATGAAGAAATGTGGTTGCATTAGTGAACTGAAAGAGATTACGATGATGTTATTATGCAACGAATGAAACATTTGACTGACCACCATCCTGTGTTTGTTGTGTTGGAGGGGAAAATGAATTCCCCAAGAGAGATCAGAAAGCCGCGGGTTAGATCCTCTGGGAGTTTATTCCATTCTCATCCGCTCTCTCGCTATCCACTTATTGTATATAATAATATATAATATACATAGATAGATATGTATAATGTTCATTTAATACCATAGGTCGTAAATCTCACACTTGGTCAACACAATTATAAAATCACCAGTCACGATAAATTATTAAATTAAACTAAAAAAAAATCTAAAATAGTTTCATGTAATGAAATTTTGTTAAACATAGAAACAAAATTTATTTATGCAACTTAATTTATTGTATTGAGCTGAATACTTGTTTTAAACAATTGATATTTATTTTTAACCGTCAATATCCAATTGAATAAATTCACTAAATGCTTTTATTTCATTGTGTTTAAATAAAGTTGATTCAGAACAAAAATAATAGAATTTAAAATCGAACATCAAAAAATATTTTATATCTCTGTATCTGTTTTTTTTTTTTCAACCCTTTATACTTTCATTTCATTCTATTCCTCCCTCGCTCTGGCAAGTGGTTGTAGATATTACAGCACCCCGTACTCACGTCCGTCTGGCATTTGCTTAATGCATAAGCAATTTCCGAGCAGTGGAAACTGCAATAGTGACGAGATTCTCATAATAACCCACTTACAGTAACACTATGACAATACAAGAAATTTCTGTGATTGCACATGAAACTAAAATCCTTCGTGAATAAAAAAAAAAAAAGAATCTGAGTATTTTCAATACAAAAAAATTATTTTCATCCATCGTTTACTTTATCCTTTATCCACAAAATGAACATAAACACCAACTACTTAACATACACATAAACACACGAACGTATCACATATACAAGCATAGACACCATTTGATTATGAAAACCCAGGGATCCAGGCGAGCTTTGCATTCCATTATGCGAAATGGTTGTGTTAGATACATTGGCAGTTCATCAGGTAAATGCTCAGACTACCGGATCAATATCCCACTACCTTCCCTACGCATTCTCGTTATTCTCATCATCTATATTTTGCAATTGCAGCTATTTAATGATTCCGCAAATATCAAGTCATTGCTGTGTGACGTACCTTGTACATACTGACAATGTATAATCACTACTGTTTATATTGTGTCTAATACACACAATCCACTACGGTATCAACAATTGAGAAGAATAAAAATTAAGAATAAAATGACAATTAATATACCTAAAAAAAAAAAGACTTGACTCAAGCTTAAAGACATCTTCAAAACTAAAAACGACTTGAATCAAAACTAAAAAAACGACTTGAATCAAGACTAAAAAAATGAATTGAATCAAAACTAAAAAAATGAATTGAATCAATACTAAAAACGACTTGAATCAAGACTGAAAAAATGAATTGAATCAAGACTAAAAAAATGAATTGAATCAAAACTAAAAAAATGAATTGAATCAAGACTAAAAAAATGAATTGAATCAAGACTAAAAAAATGAATTGAATCAAAACTAAAAAAATGAATTGAATCAAAACTAAAAAAATGAATTGAATCAAGACTAAAAAAATGAATTGAATCAAAACTAAAAAAATGAATTGAATCAATACTAAAAACGACTTGAATCAAGACTGAAAAAATGAATTGAATCAAGACTAAAAACGACTTGAATCAAGACTAGAAAAAACTTGAATCAAGTTTATTTTCGACTTACCCCTTTTTACGACTGATTTAACTCAAAACATGTGCAATGTTTTGAGTCAAGCATATTTCACACCTGTATCAAGACTATTTGTGTCAAGTCTGAATCGCGACTTGATTCAAGACATTTTTTTTTTTTTTGGGTGTAGAAGCCGATAATAATTAGTGAGAGGGAGAGAGCGATGAGGATAAAATTCATGAGGAGTATTGCATAATTATATGCGGTTGAAATGCCACACACACTGTAGGAAATTAGCCCCAACTACCCGATCGTCCGTGCGTGGACTCATCTCTTGTCTTTAGGGTACAATATCTATCGAGAAAACGAGAAATGGTATAGCGTGACCCGGTTCGTTTGAGCCGTTAACGATACCACTGCTCGAGGTTAATTACAATGTGAACGTAACTGGCAGAATTTCGAGAATAGAAGTGACATTCTGGCGGCTGGTGCACATACACTAACCAATGTATTTTACCAACACAGTACATCCCGAAGGGTTTGCTTTACTCTCTCACTATTTCCCTCATTTATGTATACGTATATACACATTAGACACGTGAATTCTACGTTATGATATCGCTATATTATGCTAATTACGTGGTGGTGGCGACGCCGATCGCGCGGTCAATGGTGCGTATGAACGACCGTATTCAGCCAACTGAAGCCGTGACGATTGATCAAAGCTGCTTTGGTTATGTTAATTCGACGTTTAACCCGCAAATATTCGTTGTATGTATGGGTTTTTGAGTGCTTGTATGTGTGTGTTGTGTGGGAGAGAGTGAGAGATAGAAGAATAGATGAGCGGTAAATAGGCAGGGACATGGAGAAAACAAGAGATAGTCGTTGTTGAATCTCTTACGGTCCAACGAAGCGTATCTGCTTCTGTTTCGTTGGTTGAATATGTACAAAAGGCCTCAGCGTTATCGTTTGCGATAAATAGATAGATAGATAGATAGATAGATAGATAGATAGATGATATGGTGTGAGGGGGTGATGACGATAACAAGCAAACCCGGAAGAGAGAGGTTTTTCTTTCTAGTACAAAATACTGTCAATAACATTCGCCAGAGCTAGTGGTGATAGATTGATCCACCATCAACATCCGACGGTCATTTATCTCATTTTTTTTTTATTTATTCATTTATTATCTTGCTTTTATCCACTTGGCCGTGCGCTCATCACTATAAAACTAATCTCCACCTACTAGTCTCTATCATGTGTCCTAACTCCAGAGATGTTTACTCTATCTGCCAGTTTCCTTTTTTTTTTTTGTTTTTCGTTTTCAATTTTTTTCAACGTCCAACGCGGATACACAAAAAGTGAAGCAAAAAAAAAGTTTAATAAATAATATAGAAAGAAATAAATGTCTATGTATAGATATATATATTATTTTTGACACGTCGATGTATTAGTAGATCCAGGGGGAAGAAAAAAAAATTTCTTCGCGAGACCATATCAGCAATTGAAAAAGTTTCCATGACCTTTTCGAACTTACGGTGGTTGATGGGAAAGGAGATCTCAAGAGATTGAAAGCTGAACTGATGCGAGTGGAAGAGGGAAGTGAAGGCGAATAAAAAAAAATAAATAAATAAAAGAAGACGAAGTGGATAACGGGGGGAAAAAAATAAAAAGAAGATGAAGAAGAAGGAGAAAAACAGGTAAAAGACGCGTAAAAGGTTCGAAAGTTGTTAAAGTCGAGTCCTGTATCGTGGATGGGAAATCGAACTCTTGACCTCTATCACCTCTGGCCACAGTGGTGATTAAATTAAATTAGGGGATGACAGGGGTTATATACAGAATGTGCAAGTTAGCCAACACCTCATTAAAGCTAAGGTATTTTATATACACATACACATTTTTTTTTTTTTTTTTT
>JAQQBS010000003.1:2885118-2904914 GCA_030347275.1 Microctonus aethiopoides | reverse complement strand
AGGGTTGGTGTAAAAAAAAAAAACTAAAGAGTCGGAAATAAAAGACAGAAGGAATGTTGGGTAAATCGCAAAATTCTCGGTTTTTATATCGCCCAAAAAATAATAATAAAACGATACAAAATACGGAAGTTGGACAAAAATAAAAAATAAAAAAATGTAAAAGTGAGATCAGTTGAGTCTTGGTCAGACGATGGTTGACTTTGCGGAGACTGCGTGTGTTCAGGAACCCCATAAAGGTTCACCTACACACAGGGGAATGAAGAATTTACACGAGAAAAGGGATGGAACGCTGGGATAAATAGACAGAAAAATTCGGACAAAGCCAGTAGAGCATTGCATACCTAAAATACCATCGAAGTAATTCCTTGTATTTCTCTCTATCCTCACTCTCTGATGTCACCATTTTTTTTCTCCATTCCTCTTTTCTTATCTTTGATTCTTGCGTCCAGTTCTTTTTCACCCACCAAAAAACTGACTCACTACACCTCCTAACAACTCGACAAAAGATCCGAAATTATTTTTTCGTCTTTTTATTTATGTTTTTTTTTTATCTTGAGAAAAGCAGTGAAAAGAAAAATCATAAAATTACTTCTTTGATAATTTTTCAAGCGGTCAAAAAGTATTTGTTGATGAAGGGATTCAAGAGGATGGCAGATTTTAAATTGTGCTTTAAAGGTTATTATACTACGAGCACAAAAGCTCTTTTCATGGCTTCACCAGACCAACATTTTATATTCTGACTTATACAAACTCATGCAACCCTTAATACATCCTTGAAAAGGAGTTATTTTTTCTCCCAATAAAATATTACTAGAAGGTTCAATCAAAAAATAAACGGTACTATATTCTACATTAAATATATCCCTCTCATTTTAATATTTATAAAAATTCAACAATATAAATAAAATTCAACAAAAAAAAAAAAAAAAGATTAAAGTAGAAAAAAATATTAGGAAAAATCAGAAATAATTCTATGAATTTTAAAGTTAGATTTTCAATTTAACTATTGTATATTTGAGCTGCTGCCCAAACTGCTTTATAAATTTGGAATCTCTCGAGTTTCATCCAGTGTTTAAGTACATTGTCCGCGTCATAAGAACGACCTCGACGCACTACTACTTGAGAAAACTCGTACAAAACTTTCACAGTAAACACATTCGCATTGCTACCCACTTAATAGCAAGTGCATCTCTCGTTTATTCTCTCGCACATATACAAATTTTACCATCTTTTTCTCTCACCCTCTCAAAGTTATTTTACCATAAACTTGTTTCCATTGTCCCATATTTTCAGAATGGAAAAGTTCTTCACTATAAGTGAAGCTAATTTCATTTGTGATGTTGCTGTGATTTGTTAACTCATCATGACAAATACACGAGCAGAATCAGTTTTATACACGCAATTCACAGAGAAGAATTTAACTACATACAGTAAAGATATATATATGTATATATGTATGTGTTTGAACTATGTATATATTTACACAGTTGAAAGCTCTTGTAAAGAAGAGTTAAACAAAGACACTTACGAATGACAAGGAAATTTAAACCAATGCTAATTCTGCGAACTGAATTAATCTACAGTACTCGCACTCATTAAATAAAATCTTCCAACATTATTTATATCTTCAACACTCAGCGAAATAAATATAGCTACAATAAAAATTAAATAAAACCCATTCGATTCTGACATTTACAAATGTCTTTTTTATGGTCAATAAAAGCTTTGTATAATTCAACAAATTGTCAGTATAATTATTCGCTCAACTAAATGAATGAAAATAAAATCTCACGAGTAGCAAATTGAAATTGTATCAAATAAATATCAATTAATTAAAAATGAATGTTAAATTAAACATATTTTATTCTGTAACTCTAACAAATTTTTTTTTTCTTCCACTGAATAATTCTATTTCACTCCATGTCTTTATATACAACCAAAAAAAAAAAGTGTTGAATCAAGTCGCGATTCCGACTTGACACGACTAGTCTTGATACAAGTCTGAAATATTCTTGACTCAAGACATTACACATGTCTTGAGTTAATTCAGTCGTAAAAAGGGGTAAGTCGAAAATAAACTTGATTCAAGTTTTTTCTAGTCTTGATTCAAGTTGTTTTTAGTCTTGATCCAAAACTTTTTGGGCAACTTTTTTTTTTCATCAAAAAATCAGGCTCAAAATTTATTGGTCGATAAAAAAAGAAGCCTGTTTGAAGCGGAGCTCTTAATTTTAATATTTAAAGGTGGCTCTTCGTAATTTTCGTTTTTCCAATTGAATAAAATGGGAAAATAAATTTTTTCCTATGTTATTTAAATATGCACATTTACGTGTGAATTGTGACACTTTATATTTGTTTAAATAATTTATCAATTGAACAATAAAACTGGAATTTAATTTAATTTTAATATTGGCTTGTGGTATTGTCCGAATAATTAATTTTACAGCGAGAAAATTTCAAATTTAAACTAAGACATTTTCAGACTTGAATTAAGTCATAATTAGACTTGGATCAAGACATTTCGTAGATTTGGATTAAGACATTTTATATATGCAAGTCGCTGAGACTTGATTCAAGCCTTTTTTTTTTTTTTTTTTTGTGTATAATAATATAAAATTCAGACAACTATAAAAATCACAAATTCAATACAAAAATTACGATATTTTCATAGCTACAACAAAACATATTTTCGAGTGTAATATTTTTATTTATTTATTTTTTTTTACTTTGAATTTGTGTTATATGTTTTTGTCAGTAATTTATTGTACCCAGAAATACGAATAAAAGAGTGAAAGAATGAATAAAAATATTTATGTATATTTATATATCTACATAGATACATATACTTGTCGTAACGCCTGGTGAACTGCTATCAGTGCACTCAAGATCTCGTAGCGGGTCGTTGCATCAACGAGAGGGAGTAGAGAGAGAAAAATGACGTGAAGCTTGGTTGAATATAAATATATACGTATATTCCGATGTAGAAGGAATATGATGATGGTGATAGTGAGCAAGCAGCAATGCAAGTCCATAGCAAGTTGCGATGATGGTGTTGGTAGCTAGTAGTGATGGTGGTAGTTCTAGAGGGTTGAATATTCATTCGTGTTACATATGGATCAGCGTTGAGTGTCGCTCGGATAGCAGAAATGAGAGTTGAAACTATGAGGAAAAATCAAAAAAATAAAAAAAAAAAAATCTACTTCCAGTACAAACTTGAATCGAAAAGATTGAATATCATCTTGGGCGAATTATTAAAATTTTTTTTACTTCTCAAACGACGTAAAAATATATAAAAAAAAATAAAAAAGTTTGTGAAAACAATTTTTGTTCACAATTTATATTTAATAATTTACTATGAAATGTTAAAAAAAAAATAATTTATGTAGAAAAGATTTTATAATTGATAAATATTAATTTGTAATGATGAAATGTTTTGTGATATTAATGAATATGTGTAAGAATAAATAAATAAATGTTGATGAATTATTGTTTGATGTGTTAAAACACCGATTTCAAGTAGCTATATACGTGAACATAGTCACTTGAGTTATTTTCATGAGATTACAGGAGTGCACGTCGGGTCTATCTACGGAGCGTATCGTGTGTTAAAGCAAGACTAAGAGAAATATATGGATATACGTAGAGAATAAGCGAGAGAGGTAAAGTGAGAGAGAACGATATGAGAGGCTGACCAAAGGCGTCAGAACAGAGTTTTGGTGTATACTCTAGAGGGGTTGTTGCTCGGTGCTCTGTCATCAGCAGCTATCTCTTGACAAATACATATAACCTCATATCTCCGTCGTAAATGTTGGATCAACGTTGGGCGTTATCGGTGCCACAACTTGCTCAATCCTTTGTGCAACAAGAATAATAAAAAAAAAAACAAAAAATTCCGACTCTAAATAAAACGTATAAAATACTTTTATGGCGTTTTAAAAAAAAAAAAAAAGAATAATGTATATATTACACACAAAAAATAAAGTCTTGAATCAAATCGCGATTCAGACTTGACACAAATAGTCGCGATACAGGTGTGAAATATGCTTGACTCAAGATATTACACATGTCTTGAGTTAAATCAGTTGTAAAAAGGGGTAAGTCGAAAATAAACTTGATTCAAGTTGTTTTTAGTCTTGATTCAAAACTTCTAAAATCTTGATCGAAGATTTTTTTAAGCTTGATTAAAATTTTTTTTAATTTCCAATGGGGATTTGTTGAAATTATATTTACTCATTATTTTTTAAAAATGGAAATAAAAAGCAGAAAATAGATAATTCAAAAAATGAGTATAAGCTGTTTTTATGTGATATTCATTACATGAATTAAAAAACAACATAAAAACGACGTAGAATAATAATTTTATACTTTTTGTATTGACTGTACATTAGAGTGTGCCATTTTTGGGCGAATTTTTATTTTTTTAATTAATTCATCAATTAAACAATAAAAGTGGAATTTAATTTAATTTTAATATTGATTTGAGGTATTGTCCGAATGATTAATTTTACAACGAGAAAATTCCAAACTTAAACTAAGACATTTTCAAACTTGATTCAAGTCATATTTAGACTTGAATCAAGACATTTATAGACTTGAGGTGTTATTCTTCCATCAAGTCAATTTTTCGCTTGTATCAAGTCCAAAATTTTGATTATTTATAAGAATATCAATAGTTTAAACACAATTCAATTTTAAACTTGAATCAAATCTCAGCGACTTGATTCAAGTCTTTTTTTTTTAAATATAAACAAAATAAATAACAAAATTTTTTTCCATCTTTTATAGAATTCAGATGTGCAATAAATATTTTTATAAAGGGAAATCGAATGTTTAATTCATGTCCATGCAATGTAGATGGACTTGGCCATTGTTATCATCACCACTATTTAGGTTCAACCCCGCCATTGGCTTCAAGCACGATCAAAGAAAGGAACCCTTTTCGCTTAGTAGCCATTTCGTTCATTTCCGGTCTGAGGAATAGTGGAGATCCATTTGCTATTACCCTCATGCCATCCCTTCGTTGCCACCCTCTTTCATTTAACAACGTACGCCATTGTGTAGCTCTCATCTTAGTAATTTTTTTTTCTAATTTCGTTTTTTTTTTCCTCACCCATTGCGCATTTTTCTGTTCTCATGCTCGCGCACTTACGTACAACATTCTTGCTCAATGTCGTCGTTACGCTTGCCATCGTCCATCAGATCGTCAGTCAGTTTATATTAGATACCGGAAAAAGCAGTTGTCAAGATGAAAACTCACTTCATATTTTGTATGATGAAAGGTGAGATAACAGCAGTATGTACAGATATATATTTTAAAATACATATTTAAAACGGCCATTACGCTGAAGTAATTATTGATTTTCAATTTCAATTTTATTCATAATATTCCGTTGTCGTAATTTATAAAGTATTATAATACTCGACGTGATGAAGATGAAAAATAAAAGAGCGAAAAAAATGATGTAAAAAAAAAAAAAAAAAAAAAAAAAAAAAAAAAAAAAAAAAAAAAAAAAAAAAGAATAACGATAAAGACAAAAGCCATTCATAATTTTGTACCACCTCAAGTAATTCCCAATAGGAAAAAAAAAAATGTCGAAAGGTAATAAACTCATTTTCTATGTAGTGAACATATACACATAGAATTGATTGATGAATATTACATGGTATATACGTTATAAATTTTGCATTTTAAAATAAAAGTAATTGCAGGTTCGATGAAAAAAAAAAAAAAATGTATATAACCTAACTTTTATCACCCAACGATAGAGGGTAGTTACAACATCATAAAAAACAAATCGAAATTTATACCTAAAAATACGATAGACTATAAAGTAAAAAAAAAAAAAAAAAAAAAAATAGAAACAATAAATAAATATATGGATAAATAACTAAATAAAATTCAAAAAATAATGTTTGACGTCATCGACATATTTCGTAAACATTTTCGTGTGTCTTTCGCCTTGAACTTTATATATATTTTAACAATTTTTATTTCACTACCTTTTAGAAGTGGAGTAAAAAAGATAAATACAGAGAAAAGCTCAAGCTCAAAGATTACTGATGTGCTTGACAAACCGCCCGATGGCAGCACAAGTCTAAACGCGTTTGTGATGATGACGATACGTACATAAAGTTTTTACTTTTATTTTATTATTTTTTTCTCTCGTCTTTTAGTGACAATTTGTAATCTCAACTCGCACACATTTTCCTTACAATTCCATCATTGCTGCTTTTTCATTGAGTTTTGTGCTTTTGTACAATTTATACACAAACAAAACTTTTTCGTTTCTATATTCAGCGCTTTTTGTTATGACTATATAAAAATAACTACATGAAATATATTGTTGTTGTTGTTGTTGTTGTTGTTGTTGTTGTAACCGATAGGAATATCATTTCACCAAAGCTGATAATGTGCTATTTAAATATTCGCATTTCCATTCTCCCTTTAGTCATAACGAATAACAGCACCCTCCAATATTTTTTTTCTTCTTTCCTTCTTCACCTTTATCCTACTCAAGAAAATCCAAAAGAAACATCACCCTCAGCTTTAGCACCAACTGAACACGAAGAAAAAAAAAACCCTTGAAATACATACACGGAAGTGTGAGAGACTTCGTCAATAGAATCATCTTACGAATTTATCTTTTCGCACTTCTTTAGCCATTTTTTTTTCCATCCTACTTTTTCTTTTCATATTTTTTTCAGACTTATATGTATGTATGTATGTATATATAGATTCCAGCTCATCTTCGTTTTCTTTTGAAGGGGAGACTTTACGTAAAGATTATGCACGTTCCTGAGGCAAGCAGAAGATTGTCATCGGTGAAGCGACACTGGTGTGTAGTGCCCGAGAATTTTTGTAGCTCGTATATAGTCTCACGAGGTTTGAGAGAAAACATATCGCCTCCGAACTGTCGGTGAATTTTCTCAAGCCACGTTCTGTTGAGATTGCGTTTCCCTCGAGAAGGTTTTTTTTTTTTCCTTTATTACTTCTCATTCCCTTGTTTTTTTTTTTTCATTCCTATTCTCTTTTTACTTTTCTTTTTGTATTTATTCTTCCATTATTTTTCCCTTGGTCGTTCCTCGATGCTTTTTCTCGCACTTATTTTTCCCGCGTCTCCGCCACAGTGATAGGGATATAATACGCGGTGGCAGTGGAACGGCAATAGCTAAACAAAGTCGCCGTTCAGTCGGGCATAACGTACCGCTGGTTTCGGCCGTTAAACGCATTCCGCATGCATTATTCCCAGCAATAAATCCTCGCCTTGCGCTCGTAGATCAATAATTCCATATCCAAACTCTACGGTGCATGCATGTGCAACGCATACATACAAATATGTATACATAGATAAAGCGACATGTGTGTGTGTGTTCATGTGGTCGCGTTTATTTGCAACGTTACTTCTCTCTATATATCTCAGTGACAAAATCGGAACGTCGCGTAACGCAATTCGATTCTCCTACGGATTATTCCTCGTCTTTTCCCACGAGAGATTTACGATTCTTCCTTCTCATATGTCTTTCGCACTCCCTCTCGCGCTTGAGTTCTTCCCAAATCACAATCCTTGTATGTGCATTCATTTTTTGTTTTTACAATCTCTTAAATATATACGCGTATGTATATCTAGACAATTTTAAACATGAAAATAAAAATTTCTACGAACAAAATAGCGGTATCAAAAACCGCCGTATATTATATGTATATAAATTAGTCGGGTACAAATGAATCGACTATTTTTTTTTTCAAAACCCTCACTGAAATACCTTCAGGAAGGTGTGAGAAGATGCCTGTTGAAACCGGAGCTCTTAATGTTAATATTAATTAAGAGGTCACTCATCGTGAATTTCTATTTTCGATTTAAATTTAATAACATGAAAAAATTTTTTTTTATCGTTAGAATATTTTGTAGCTTACGAAACAATGGATGGATTCAAATGATCAATATATATTTTTATAGGAAATTAAACGATCTACAAAAAAGGTATCTTACAATTTTTTCATAACTTTTACTGTTTAGAAGATATCGGAGGTTCAAGTTTGAAAAATTTTACAAAATTTCTTTGTTACTTTTGAATATTATAATTTGTAGACAAATAAATATTATAAATTGCGAAATATGTATTTTTGTAGGAAATTGAACGCTCTACAAAAAAGGTCTCTTGTGGTTAATCGATTACTTTAATCATTCAGAAGATATTCGCATTTGAATCCCTGCGTACAGATTTTAATAGTTTTTTAATAAATATTTTAAATTTATCCATTCAATTTATGAATACGAATATCTTCTAAATGGTTAGAGTAATCGATTAACCACAAGAGATCTTTTTTGTAGAGCGTTAAATTTCCTATAAAAATATGTATTGATCATTTGAATTCATCCATTGTTTCGTAAGCTACAAAATATTCTAACGATAAACAAAAATTTTTTTCATGTTATTCAAATCGCAAACAGAAATTCACGATGAGTGACCTCTTAATATTAATATTAAGAGCTCCGGTTTTAACATGCATCTTCTTACACCTCCTTGAAGGTATTTCACTGGGGTTTTTGAAAAAAAAAATAGTCGATCTATTTGAACCAGTCTAATATAAATATATATATTTTTTTTTTGTTGATTTAACTGACAATGTGGAAAAGAGAAATGTAGAATGAGATAAATGAAGTGAAAAAAGCGCAAAAAATAAAAAATGAGATTGGAGTCTTGTGCACTTTTGGGGTAGTAAAAAAGTACTTAAGCCGATTTTGTCGGCGGGAAAACGGTACGACCTTCTCCGTTCGCTTTCGCTAGGATTTAAGCTCTCGCTACGTATTTCTACCCTCTTATACTATACACCCTCAACAATTCCATATCACTATACATATATGCATCGATACACATATATATATATATATATACATATATACACATTAAAGTCTACGAGGATTTATAAATTATAAAATATTATTGACTTGTACAGTGAGAAATTTTTTTTAAGCGGATGTAATGGAGCAATCGATGTTGAAATTTATTGTTAAAATTTTTTGTTTGTCTCAATGGGTTATCAGGGTATATTACTAGATATATATGTACATCGCTTCGTATTCTCGTGAATTTATAACTGTGTGTGTGTGTGTGTGTATGGTTGTGTCCCTGTGCTGTCACTACGCGTAATTATTCATCGTGTCGGGCGTGATTTCCGGATGATGAGGCATACGTATATACACAAATTATACATAGTTTCATATACACAAACTCGTGGAAAAGCGTCGCACTTTGCATCGAAATAATTGCAAATGCGCACACGGATATTATCCCGCTTAACGACTCAGCGGAAAAATGAATAATGATCGTATATGATGAGTGAAATACACGTGCATATGGATATGTATATAGGGGAACGAGTATTGTCATGATCAGACAAAGCTCAAATCCATTTTGCGAATGATATACGCGGAGAATATATTCGCATTAATTAATATTTAATAATTCGTCTCATAATAAAATCATTATAATCGACAATGAAAACATATTTGTTACTTGTATCAGAATTTATTATCAAAGTCTCGGACGACAGTTGGAATTATTAATGAACTCAAATTCGTTCACCATGTGAATTTAATGTACGAGAATTTTACCAAGTTTATCAACATAATTATTTTTCTATTTATCAAATTTTTCCAAATGATATAGCTAACAATGAATTGTTGTATGATATTTTCAGATATAAATGTAAAAATGATAAATAAAAATGAATGCGCCAATTGGTGCGAAAATTGCAAGTACACCCACAAAAAAAAAGCTTGAATCAAGTCTCAGCGACTTGATTCAAGTCCAAAATCAACTTGTGTCAAGACTATTGATATTCTTGCGAACAATCAAAATCTTGGACTTGATACATGCGGAAAATCGACTTGATGGAAGAATAACACCTCAAGTCTACAAATGTCTTGATCCAAGTCTAAATATGACTTAATCCAAGTCTGAAAATGTCTTGGTTTAAATTTGAAATTTTCTCGCTGTAAAATTAATTATTCGGACAATACCACAAGCCAATATTAAAATTAAATTAAATTCCAGTTTTATTGTTCAATTGATAAATTATTTAAACAAATATAAAGTGTCACAATTCACACGTAAATGTGCATATTTAAATAACATAGGAAAAAATTTATTTTCCCATTTTATTCAATTGGAAAAACGAAAATTAAGAACAGCCACCTTTAAATATTAAAATTGAGAGCTCCGCTTCAAACAGGCTTCTTTTTTTATCGACCAATAAGTTTTGAGCCCGATTTTTTGATGAAAAAAAAAGTTGCCCAAAAAGTTTTGGATCAAGACTAAAAACAACTTGAATCAAGTTTATTTTCGACTTACCCCTTTTTACGACTGATTTAACTCAAGACATGTGTAATGTCTTGAGTCAAAAATATTTCAGGCTTGTATCAAGACTATTTGTGTCAAGTCGGAATCGCGACTTGATTCAACACTTTTTTTTTTGGGTGTAGAAAATGAAAGAATTTTTTTTTTTTTTCCTAAAACTCTGGTGGGAAAAAGATTGGCAAGTGCACCTCTGCAAATATATACACACATATTTATATATTATATGAGTGTTATGTGTAGATATGTAGGTGTTGGGAAACAATCACTCGCTCAAAGCGTGATGTAAACGAGAGAAGTAGAATACGCGCAAGGACTCCGTCGCCGCCAGGCGGGCGCGTCTATCTTACAAAGCGAATGGGACCATATAAAAAGTGTACAAGTTTCCGGTTTCTTTTGGGTGAATTCCCTTCACGAAGAAGAAATAGAAGAAGAAATTGTAGATAGCCTTTGAAGAAAAACCCTTATATTCACGTATTCATTTTGTTCTCCTTCGCAACGCCTTCTTTACTTATTTTTTTCTTTTTTTGTTTCACTCCTCTTCATGTATATGTACTATTCCACCCGAAACTTGTATAAAATAGAAACTCCCAACCAGATCTAGTGAGTCCAGCCTCAAAGAGTAAGCAAGGAGGACTTTGTATAAAGTAGAAGAAAGCTAAAGAGTCGTAATACACATACGTGAGAAACATTTCAGTGAAGTACTCATATGTACAATGAAATGCGTTGATATATGTGTGTAGGGAAAGATGTAGAGTAATGAAAATTTTCAAGTGGCAGAGGTTAGAACGAGCGAGTGACGATAATCAACGAGGAGATGGCAATTGGACAACCGGACGTTGCAGAACACATAATGTCACACACTGTAGAATTAACTAACGCGTGAGTGCAACATCTAGAACATTATGTATGTATCATATATGATTTAACGATAGTTAATTCATGTATATATATAATTTATACACAGTAAATAAAATATTATAATTAGCATGATGAATAATTATAATAAAAAATTTAATTTATAATATTAAACCTATTTGGATTGATGAAAAAATTATTTATCGATTGAATTTATATTATTTTATATTACTAAATATTAATTGACTAATAATCCTTTTTTAAATGTTTATAAATAATCACGCAAAATTATTATTTTGATAAATATATTTGTTTGGTTTTAGATTAAATTTTTTTTTTTATTAATAGAGAAGTTATTATTTATATTTAATACCGGGAACACCGCAAATGAATGAAAATCTTTAACAAACATAAATAATAAATGAAATGCAAAAATTAAAAAAAAAAAAAAAAACTATTAATGTTTATGTATTCATATTCCTGTGATAATGTTAATAATTAATATAAACATATATGAATAAATAACCGTATAATTTTTCACATGGAACATTAAAAATAAATTTTCCTGATGAATATATTTTGATATGAAATTTTTTTAATTTACGAAAAAAAATTTTAATAAATTCATATTTTCATCGTCGATTTTATTTTCCAACAATCTATTTTCCCGAATGATTATATTGTATCTACGTTCACAAAAGTTGGAAGAATGTCAGTTAAGTATAGTAAAAAAAAAAAAAAAAAAAAAAAAAAAAAAAAAAATACGAAATAAGTAAAAATAACTAAAAATACTTTTGAAGATGAGGAACGCCCGATGGACCGAGGTATAAACCCACGCGTGGGAGGTTTTGAAGAGATGGACGCGACGGGACATGAGAGCTGACGCGACAGAATCGCGCAAGCCAATCGGATAAGTGCATTCTTATATACATCCAAAGTATGTACACCGTCCAATCAGATAGTACACACAAACTTGACGTTTCTCTCATGCCATATCGCACAATCTGCCCACGATCCCCCGCAGACTGACGCCGAGGAAATTCATCCCCCGCAGCCACCCACTCTTTCTTGAAGAAAGTAGACTCGCGCGCCAAAGGGCTGCATCGTTTGCTATATATATCTCCGAATACATACATACATACATATAAAATACATTAAGAAAGACGACTCTGCATAAAATGAGAGGGGAAGCCTCGCGGGAAATGAATCAAAGCCAGAGCGACATTTCAATTATTTCTTCGCGGCGTAAGCGACTGAACGACTCTTGGCTTCTTTTCGCGTACATGAAAAATGGCTGTTCATGTATATAAAAAAAGGTAGAAAAATAATGATTATAATCAGTTCAACGTAACATTATAATAAAATAATTTTTGATAATAATTTTTAACTATTAGTTAAAAATTTTTTATAATTATTTTCATCTACAAGTATCATTAACAATTAGTATTTGTTATTGATTCATGTAGGATCAATTGGATGATATTAATGCAATAGGATAGGTTGGGTGAACGAAGTGGTTTTATTCTTTTATTTAAATTATTTATTTAATTATTTTAAAGTGAAAAGAGAAGCAATAGTCAGACAAATTACGACTGCCTCTCATACAATGGACCATAAATTGGACCGTACTCAATAATTTTTTATAAACGCATGCAATGAATCAGTCTGTTATACTTCAAACTAAATTTTACAAAAATTGTCCTTTTTTTTTATTTTTTTATTTTTATACACTACAAGAAAAAATTAAAGGGTCAAAAAAATTTCCGAAATTTTTCTGTTTTTTTTTTTGACAGGTTGTATCTCAGTGAAAAATGGTCGTATCGAGTTTTCAAAAAAAGCATTTTGAAGCTCTGAGTCTCGAGTTTTCAGACCTCATAGCAAAAAATTTTTAGGAATCACGTTTATTACGTAATTCTGAAAAATAGCGCGAAAAAAAAAATTTGCAAATTTTTAATCTTTTTTTTTTGAGTCCGCGAACTTGGGAAAATTTTTTTTTAGCTAAACCATTGATTGGGTTGGATAGCTTGTATATTAAGCTCTAATTTCGTTTTTTTAAAACCTCGATACGACCATTTTTCACTGAGATACAGCCTGTCAAAAAACACGAAAAAATTTTGAAAATTTTTTTGACTCTTTAATTTTTTCCTTTAGTGTATATTCCAATAATTCTACATTCATATTGAATATTATTTTCTTTATCCAATGCAAAAGTTCAATTCCACTTGCACCATCATTTGTATCTTTTTCATTATTTCACACTCTGATTATTTTTAAGCTTGACTGATTTTTTATATACACTTTTTTCATACACTTATGAACTAGTTTGAAATATAACGAAGCGTTTGGGGCATACTTGTAATACTTTTTCATTCTTTTATATTTATTTTTTATTTGAGCAAAGCGCCTGAAATGTCGGCTTGCCGTTGAGGAAGGGATGAAACGAGTAAGTGGATACGAATATAAAACTCAAAGTCCATTCGATACGATATCCAGTGGACGCTAACGATCTTCGACGGTAGCAAAGAGCCTCGTCGAGAGTAGTTACTTCCAAGTCTTGACGGGGTCAAGAAGCCACGTCAAGTACCTACCTACATGAGCGCAGTTATAGAAAATTTATTTTTTCCCTGATCAATAATAAATACAAATAAAAAAAATCTATCTATAAAAATAAAAAAGTTACAATCCTTCATGAAATTATTTAGCTATTTATTTATAAATTTTTTCATATATATTTATATATATTTTTTCCTCTCACAGCTTCTGTTAGTTTTACTCTTTAGTTTATTATTTATTGTGGTAAAACCATTGATACTCAAACAGCGGTACGTTCGATTAGCCGCAGTCAAATGTTTTTATTGCTGGTGGCGCAAAACACGAGACATAGTTTGGCATTTACGATTAAACGAATTCACCGGCTCGTAAAAGCGACACTCACGTGTGTTGTAACGGGGAATATCATATTAACGAGGGGTAACGATAGACAAGGGGTATTTAAACCACAGAACCAGAGAGCGAAATAACGAGTAAAAATTCACGGATAATAGAAAGTGAGAGAAAATTTCGCGTAAATGTGTAAATTCGGGAACGGTAAAATTGTGCGTTGGTAGTTTGCGAATTTTTCAAATGTCGTTTAACAATTTCCCCGTAAATTCGCAATCGAATTCGCCGGGAAATCGACACATAAAAAGTGGGAAAATAAAAAAAAAAAAAAAAAAAAAAAAAAAAAAAAAAAAAAACGAGTTTGAACGAAGGATAAAAATATCGAGTGGGAGAAACGCGTAACCGATGCTAGCAACAGTGGATCGGTATTGTTTGGATTTGAGCCCGGGGTTGAAATACACAACCGCGCCCCTATCTGTATATTCCAACAACAAACCATTCAATACATAGATATACATATAATGTGTATATGTGTATAAAAAAATATTTCACTCTTTCGCTCTCACACTCATGTCTGTTCACATCACTTGGACATCCAAATATATACTCTGGTAATATCATCCGAGGTGGCAAAGTTTTCGGGCCGCTTCACTGCCGTAGGATATGTTAGTCTATATGATTTGTGTCGCCCGTTTTATTCTCTCATTTTATTTTTTACAGTTGTATTCAGCTGACGAGGAATAAATAAAGTGAATAGAAATAAAAAATAATCCTTTATACACATACATATATGCATATGAGCTTGCGGTACGATTAGTCACTAGTGTGCTGCGTGGCCGGGTGAATTTTATTATTTTATTGTATTTTTTATTCATCACTTCAAAAATACGAAATGCTTTTGTTTGAATTTTTGTCAACTCGTTCAATAAAATGTTTCCGTTTTTTATTTCTTTCTATTTCATTTGTGCATTTCTTTTTTCCTTTTTTTTTTTTTTTCATCGTTCACATTCAATTGATAGGCTGGTTTATTAGTCATCAGAAATATAATTCCAAAGTGCCAATATAATTTAATTGTAATGCAGAAACAAATTAGTTTTACGAATTTTAGTAAAAAAAGTAAATTTAATATAAATTAAAAAAAATTTTCAAGTGCAAATTTTTTAATTAATATAGTTTAAATATTTGATTGATTAGTTGTAGAATGTGGTTGTCTGTGTATTTTATAAAAATCAACAGCAAAAAATAGCTTTCGCAAGTCCATATATAATTCCGAATGTAAAATTTAACTTGAAATGAATCGAAATCATTTGATAGTTCAATTGCGTTGTGATATAATCCACGAACGTTTCGTCCAATGGACGTTTAATTAGCAAAACTATATAGAGAGAATTGAGTCAGATGGTGACCATGAGATGGAACAAATTGAAGCAGGAGACTAGATTGTAGAGCGAGTATAGTATAAAATCCAACTTAACGCGTGGGTCAGCAGCAATCTATCCGATGCCACGGCAGCGATGGACGACGCCAGAGTTAGTTTGCAAACCCCAGACTGGACCGGAATAGTTTGGGACAGTGTTAGCATGCGCTCCACACACTGGTGGAACAACGAAGCCAACCACTGCCTACTTCCAACCCGCTGCCGTCGCTGCCACTTTTCCCCAGTTCTCTTCCACACAACCCACACTTAGTCCGCGCGTGCATGCCATCGTAATTAAAATGTTAAGCCGGACAGAAGCCACCACTAATTTTACAGGGCCAAAGCAGAAGATTTAGTATCAACTGCATATAGTCGAGTCTTATACTCAAGAAAATATCACGTAGTTTTGTTGATAAAATGTGTTTTTTAACTCTCATTAATTTTGTAAATAAAATATTAGATAAAATAAATTAATAAATTAATCATTTATGTTTTTTTTTGAGTGGGTTTAGAGAAATATAATGAGAAAATATTATGTAAAAGTTTGATGAGTTAATTTGAAGCTTAGCGAATTCAAAATTTCGATTTTTCATATGAAAAACACGAGAAAATTTTTTTTTTCGACTTCAACTCGATTTTTTGGTAATCAAAATTTTTTTTATGCTATTACGTTGTTGATTCAGCGTTATAGTATTTATTGTAAGATGATAATTAATGTCAAATCAATAAATTTCAGTTTGAAGAAAATTTTTTTGTCAATTATAATCAACTTTCACCTTTTCAGCTCTACAACTCGAAAACTGTTGGTCGGAGAGTGTCTGCGGTAAAAAACTTTTTTGTAGCAAATTTAATGCCCTACAAAAGATGTCTCTTCATTTTTTCTAAAAAAAAATTTTTGATTACCGAAAAATCGAGTTGAAGTGGAAAAAAAAATTTTCTCTTGTTATTTATATAGAAAATCGAATTTTTGAATGAGCGAAGCTTCTAATTAACTCAAAATTTTTTTTCAAACGGGAATATTTTTTTTTTTTCATATAAATTATCAAATTTTCACTGACTACGTAAAAAAAAAATATCACCTAAAAATAAAACACCCTAATGAGCATATTTATTAATAACTAGAAAATCCATTAGTTAACAGTTAATAAATTGCAGATTTATTTGAGTGACACATTCACATTATTTCACATAGAAATATCCTCACATTTACAATCTAAAATCTGAACTTTGAATCGTGCGCAAGTTTCCCACTAAAAGACATATAAATCTGCGGTTTATTAACTATTAATAAATGCTAAAATAAACTTGTAATAAACCGTAACGTCACTCGAAACATTAATTATCAATCGTTAATAATTCTTCTCGGCATTTAAAAAATTCTCTTTCCAATATAAATTAAATAAAATTCATTTATATCACCACACGCAATAATGTTTATTTAATTTTATCTTTCATATATTTTATTTATTATTATAAATGTTTCGATAGACTGGAATAAATATCATCAGTGAAATTAATATTTCAGAATGTATTTAAAATTTTGTCATTTCATGAATGTTAACGATTAAGTGACTGAGTAATAAGTAAGAGTGAGAAAATAAACAATTCAATGTGCTGCCAAAAACCTTCACAATATTAGCATACATATTTATAACAGAATGCTATTCGTTATTGCGTTTACTGTCTACTATCTGTCTGCCTGTCTACTAGTTTACAAATTTCTAGAATTCAGTAATTTTGTTTTAAATTGTATACATATAAACGCGCAAATAAATATACAATACACACAAAATTTCCATGAATATACACAAGCATAAATAAATTTTATTAATACTCGCGTGGATCTTCTATTTTCACTGTGATGCAGTGTGATAATATTGACGAATAGCGGCCACAGGTGTTTTGTATATAGAGTTAAAAAACTTATACTTCCAAGTTGAAAAATGAAAATAGATTCATGGGAAAAAGAAAATAAAAAATAAAGTTGACAGGAATATTTTAGATATAAAAAAATAAAACGAAAAGATAAAAAAGAAAATGAATAAAGAAAGCGAAAGAGGAGTGAGCCAGTAGAGAGAGAAAAAAATTTTAGGGGAAGTGAGGGAAAGAGAGATACATAGATAAAAAAAAAATAAAAAAAATAGGTGTAGCAGGGAATAAAGCGAATACTCCACACGAAATCGAAAAGTCCATAAATAAAACATCGACGTTGGAATATAACCGCGCAACAAGAGGTGATGTACGATCCCACATGATCCATGGGAATGCCGAGGCTCTCGTGCAAAAATTGGTAGACCCACCGGCAATTTATGACCCGCACACGAAAGTCACCCAAAATGTCATTCATATAAAATATAAACGTGTGGATATTAAATTTGAAAATGAATTACGCAAATATCACATGAATTTTATCACCGTAAATTAATAACATAATAAAATCAATAGCTTTTCATTAACAAATATTAATATTCACACTGGCTAAAAAAAAAAAAAATAACGACAATTAAAAATGAAACAAATGAAAAATAATAAAATAAAAAAAAAAAGTAATATACAATAAACATAAATTTTACTACACCACCTAAAAAAAAAAAGTGTTGAATCAAGTCGCGATTCTGACTTGACACAAACAGTCTTGATACAAGCCTGAAATATTCTTGACTCAAGACATTACTCATGTCTTGAGTTAAATCAGTCGTAAAAAGGGGTAAGTCGAAAATAAACTTGATTCAAGTTTTTTCTAGTCTTGATTCAAGTTGTTTTTAGTCTTGATCCAAAACTTTTTGGGCAACTTTTTTTTTCATCAAAAAATCGGGCTCAAAACTTATTGGTCGATAAAAAAAGAAGCCTGTTTGAAGCGGAGCTCTTAATTTTAATATTTAAAGGTGGCTCTTCGTAATTTTCGTTTTTCTAATTGAATAAAATGGGAAAATAAATTTTTTCCTATGTTATTCAAATATGCACATTTACGTGTGAATTGTGACACTTTATATTTGTTTAAATAATTTATCAATTGAACAATAAAACTGAAATTTAATTTAATTTTAATATTGGCTTGTGGTATTGTCCGAATAATTAATTTTACAGCGAGAAAATTTCAAATTTAAACTAAGACATTTTCACACTTGGATTAAGTCATATTTAGACTTGGATCAAGACATTTGTAGACTTGAGGTGTTATTCTTCCATCAAGTCGATTTTCCGCTTGTATCAAGTCCAAGATTTTGATTATCCGCAAGAATATCAATAGTCGACACAAGTCGATCTTAAACTTGAACCAAGTCGCTGAGACTTGATTCAAGCCTTTTTTTTTTTGGGTGATGTATTAAATCACATTTGCTTATAAACGAGGGTTAATATTGACATTTCAAAAACAAACTGTTGTCATTGTCACCCGCTTGTTTTCCGTAAACATAAAACACCCACACCTATACTAAAATTCTATTTTACAACGAAGCAAAATACATTTACTATTTATCTATCTATCGTTGCAGTAGTGACGACACGTACTTTTACAGTGTCGTATCTCACACTATCTACAAGGCGTGCACACAATGTAATATCGGCGCATTGCAACTTAATGTCGTAAAAAACGTGTTGTTAAAAAAAAAATAAAAAATAAAAAAAAAATAAAAAAAAAAAGAAAATAAATAAATAAATAAATAAAAAAAAAAAATAAATAAACGTTATGTCCATGAAATCTTGTATCGCGAGTGTATTATATTTATCCATCCACCCACACACACTTATATATATATTTATACGCGTATTGTGATTACGACAAAGTGCACGTACGCCATCAGTTGATACTTTCCCCCTTTTGCTCTATATAAATTTATATATATATATATATATCTTTACATATATAAATATATATTCGTGTACAGTCCACTGGGTATTGTAAGCAAGAGTGAGAGAAGAGCAAAGAGGGTGGATAAAATACGATTCACGGTGTTTAAACGCTCCTCGCGGACGCGTGGCGGCCGAGCGTGGTTAATCGAAGAATAAATAAGGGGTGGCCTGGACGCCCCAAGCCACATAGATAGCGCACTACCACCCCGCTCTCGCCCTCAATCGTGCTCGCTCTTTGCTACGCCGCTTGCCAACCCTCCCACGAGGTGGTGGATTAATGCGAGTCCGCGCGAGGACACCTGCTGTGCCCTGCGGGAATTAACGCGGCAATCGCGTGATCCGTGCACGAAACATGAGAATGAGCGCGCGTTTTACGGGGCGGCTATTGCAAAATGAAGATGGCTATACATGTATATATATATGTATGGGTAAA